>CM035227.1:96832042-97223022 GCA_020226215.1 Sindora glabra | reverse complement strand
AAAATAAAAATACTCAAATAATTCATAAAATATACTCATACCCTTATATGTCATTTTACATACAAACAGCTAATATAAACAGCTAATTTTACCAAACACTCTTATTCAAACACCTAATATAATCAGTTAGTCAGATCAGCTAATACAATCAGTTATCAGTTAACAGCTAATCAAACCAGATAACTGCTACAACTATCAGCTGTTTCGCCTTGTCAGTGTAATAGATGAAAAAACTGTGAGAACGGTCGTAAACTGGTAATTATGTCTTTGTGATTGGCTCTCTGTGTCAAATTAACGTGTTAATGTACCATGCAAACCCAGAAAGAAGTAGATGGGTTTGTTCGTTTGAGTCATAGACCCATAAAATAATTGAGAAGTCAAAAAATTTGACAAAAAAAAAACTTGATTTGTTAGATATAATAATAAAATCCGAAAAAGACGTCAACTTTTACATAAAAAAATTTTCTACACAAAATTGCATTTTACACAAATTTTTACATTAAAAAAATTAAAAATAATATGTTATTATATGCGAGATGGAGGTTTGAACGGCTCCCTGATCGCCCCGTTTGCTTCCGCCTCGTATCATCCATCAATGATTTTTTTTTTTAATTGCATTTGTTTTATTAAATGATTTTTTTAAGAAAAAGTTTATAATCTGTTATTTAGAGACCTCTTTCACTGAAGGGTCAATGATTTTAGTTCATGTTGTGTTCTCCGCTTTCAAAAGATTAAATAAATGGGTGGACTACTTTTGATTCCTCAGTTACTTGTTTCAATTTCGTATTTTTTAAATGTGTATTTAGCCTAACAAAAAAATTAATTTATAATTTATTAAATTTGATGAATAAGTTAAAACTTAATTTCAAAAAGTGTTTGACGCATATAAATTAGTAGTTTTTCAAAAAAAATTTAAATTTATCATTCTTGTTTTAATTAAATGACAACTTATATTTTAATTATATAAATAAATATTTAACATATTCTTATTAATTTAATACAAATAAATAAAAATAAATAAATATATGATGATATAAAATATAATTAATTAAATCTTAGGTTATTATATTGTTATTTAAATAATAAATAAATAAAAATATGTAATTCCATAAATAAAATTAATAAAAATTTTTGCAATTATATTTTTATTTTTAATATTTTGGTTACGTTAATTTAATTTTATCTCAAAAAAATATAAATTAATTTAATTGATATATCTATTTATATTAACGTATTTTTTATATTATTTTAAAATTTTTAACTAATTTGATAATTAATTTTATTAAATAGTTTTAATACAATCAGTTAATTCATTAATTACTAATTATAAAATTTTAATTATTAATTAATTTATTAATTATCAATTAGCCAATAATCAATTAATTGTATCAAACAGGACCTAACTCACTTAATTTAGCGTCTAATTCTTTAATAATAAAGTAACAGAACAACTTGAGTATTAAACTGAAGCTGATGGTTGGTCCTTTTTGACTAGTCTCTTACCCCCTGTACCTATGTTTGATTTTTGTGCTCTTCATGTTTTATTTGAAGTGAACTTAAATGTCAAGATTCTGTTCAAATGAACTTTATTTGGTGGGTATAAAGCCTAAAAGCTAGTTCTTTAACATCGGATTTTGATTTTTCAAGGTTGGCGAGATATTGGATCCCTTGTATTTAGACCAAGGGCAACCTTTTTGGTTTCTTGGCTGAAAAATATATTTTAAACAAGATTATGGATATGGTGCACCATTAATTAAATAATTGAATTTTATTTATTTGTACAGTATAAGGTGAATAAAATTCAATTATTAGATTAAGTGACCGATGCACTGAGATCTCTCCGTTGAAACAATGCTAACCTTTGATTAATTATGTAGTGTTGAATCTTAGTTTTCCTTTCTCCTAACACATTATGTGTTCTAATCACTTATCTTTTTTCCAGATAGGGCTAGATATTAAATAAAAGAAATATTTTATTAAAGAAGTAAGATGGGTGAATTGTGATGATTAAATTTTTCATTAATGATTAGAATTAAGATATAATTAAAAATTATGATCATTTAAAAAATTATGTTATTATTTAAAAGAGGCACAAGACTTCATATTTTAATCATAACTCATTATTACAAGATTTGATAGGTACAATTTATTTCTTTTCTTCTTATATAAAAATAATATATTTTATATAAAAAGTACAATGCTCTTACTTAATAGGTCCTGTATATTTATATGTCATGTGAACACTACTCTTATATAAGAGTGAGAAGAATAAATAATAGTAATTGAATCTTTCATTGATAGTCAAGATTAAAATAAATATAATTAAAAATTACATAATCACTTATTTGACTTTATATTTTAATCTTTACAATTAATGGATTATAATTTACTCCTCTTCTCTGATATTCGTACAAAAATAATATATTATTACTTAAAGTGCTTCCTTTCTCTTTATATGTATGCATATGTGTATGACTTTTATAGCTTTTTGTTATGGTAGCTTCCAATTTGTCTAGTTAGCCTTCTAGTGGAGGTTGATCATTTTGCTAGCCTACACAAGTCACACATGTTAAGTGTATATGGTAAAAGGGGTATCTGTTGTATATATTCCAATATTTAAATTAATGAGTGTTTAAATAAAGTAATAATAGTAAAAGCAACTTGGAGAGGAATAGCTCATATTTTGGCCTTGTATAGTCTTATAGGATTTGAAAATGACATTTGTGGTGTGATTTAGAGGGTTAATAAGGAGTGTACATGACCTAAGCAATTTGAAAGAATCTTAATGTTAACTTAGTTGCCCAAAGGTGTGAACTTTCACCTTTTTAGTGCGATTTCAGTATGATTTGTATGTGTAGATATGTGTTCAATGTTGGTTGGACTTGCTTTGATACTAGGGTGGTTAGTGTTTGCAAGCTATATTATTATATTGAGTTGATCATATTTGGTGATGACAAAAATATCCATACCTAATAGCTTATACTTAAATTGATGAATATTTACTTAATGAATCATATTCAAATTAGATCAATTACTTAATAGTTTGGATTTGAGTTTACCAATTAAATATTTAATGGGTTTTAAATCTTTTTGGGGTATCACATTACACCTATTATAATGTTAATTTGTGGGATGCATGAATCTATTTTTGTAGATATTTAATGGGTCATACCTTTTAGGTATCACGTTAGACTTATTTGAATAACATATTATATAGTTAACCTATTATTATATAAAAATTATTATCTGTCTATATATTATATATTAACTATGATATTTCCCATCTCATTTTATGACAAATGTCATCTTTATAACTTATTACATGTCAATTTATCAATCTCTTTTAATGAATACTGTGTCGTGGTGAGTCATATTTACTCAATCAATCTCCTCTTAATGAATATTGCACCATGATGAGTTCGACTCTTTCAATCAAAATAAGGTACCAAATCTCTTATTTAAATATAATAATTTATATTAAATTAAGAAAAATCCCTACTTTTCTTCCTTCATCTATTATATTTTTATAACATTTCTAATTTATTTTCCTAGTTTACCAAATTTTTTAATTTTTGTGTATTTTCTTCCTCTTTGGAATAATTTTGCTGATTTCCTTCCCTTATATAGCATTTGTTGATTTCCATGAGTACTGATTCACTGTGAGCAATTAATTCATTTATTCTAACAAAAATCATGTCTTTGCCTCTAATTCATTTCTATTTTTATTTCTATATCTCTATTTACATCATTGAAAAATATTGAAGCCCTTGTTGTCTAATACACTATTATTGATTTTTCTTTTCAAATGAACTTCAACAATTTTTTTGCCTTATTTTTTTCCTATTGGTCGACTTTCTTTTATCTTACTTATCTTTCATGTCTTTCAATCTTAGATCCTAAAACCTATGATCAATCTCAATTCCAATCAAGTAAGCCATTTAGTTTTTGATAGACATTATTTTGTTATTGATAATACCCATTCATTGAATCATTATAGTGCCATCTTGGCAGGTGATGGATGCTGCCATTGGTGATTCTTTCTAATACATCACTTCATCATAGTTGTTAATTAGTGAATATTGAGCTTTTTAGAAATAGTTATTTATTTCTTTGATTTTCTTCTACTAATACTATTTTCTTCTTTAATTCCTTTTTGTGTAGTTATATATGGCATGATTGTGTAGGAGGATTTTTTTTAATAATACAAAAGAAATTTCTTTCTAATTTTTAACATTCATTCTATTATGTCAAAACATAATATACAATTCCAATGCTATGATAAAATTAGACATTATTTTGATTGGAAACATCACACTTGTAATGTTTTTCTTTGAATAGCTATACAAGTGAGAATGGATTTAAGTAGTAAGTTTAGATAATGATATTCTCAAACTAAAGAAGTAAGCAAAGAAGAATTTCATTCTAGCAAACAACCTTTTTAAACCTATAAGCCTCATATTCTTGCATTTTTTATAGTTTGTACCAATTTTTTTACACAAAGTAAATTTATTATGTGTAACTTTCTTAATTATATAGAGTAAATTATTTTCTTCTTTAATTTTAGATGTGGCATGAGGTTGATATACATTCTCCTTTCCATTATACGTTGATAAGATGAAATAATTTCACATGTTTGTATTAAAAAGGCATATAATGCATTTTTTATTAAATATTGAAGTTTGTTTTTGTAAGTATTGAGTTATTTTTAGCATTGATAACTACACTGACATGGTTATTAACTATTTCTCTTCTTCTCAAATTTAAGCTTCTAGAAGGCTTCATTGTTTGTGATGTATGTTAATAATACTAACTTACGCTGTTCTGGTGTTGTGTTAGGATTTTGAAACAACTATTAGTAGAAGCAATTGCATCACATAAAATTTATAGCACTTTTTTATTATGTGTGACATAATAGCACTTAATTTCTTCATAGGAAAGTTAATAATCTAAATCCTTACTACATAATAACATGAACCTCAAAATTCATTTTATCATGTCTTTTTATAGTTATTGTTTTCCCTAAGCTTTTGTCTTTTCTCCCCTAAAGTTAATAATTGAATTATTATTGATAACTTAATATTATGTAAATATATAATATTACTTTTGTTTCTTCATCTTTTCATTTTTTGTCAAAACAATAGTTTCTATGTAAAATTTTTTAATATTTAATAAGATCTTTATATCAGATCCAAAACCACTAAAAAATAAATAAAATTAAGAAAGAATTAGGATTACATACCTTTTAATTTACTTTAATAATCTTTTAAAAAAATCAATATACAAATGATTACTAAGAGATTTAGGTCTTCCTTTCCATCACATTCAGTAGCACATGATGGTTTAGATGGGGCAAGCTATCAATAACTTTATATATGGAGAAAGGACCTAGCCTCATATTAATAAAGCTACTCAAGTCCATGTATCAAGAGCTTAATATTTTTTTCAAAAAATTAATATACAAGTGATTACTGAGAGATTTAGATCTTCATTTCTTTCACATTCAATAGCACATGACGGTTTAGATGGGGTAAGTTATCAATAACTTTATGTGTGGAGAAAGGATCTAGCCTCATATTAACAAATCCTATTCAAGTCCACCTATCATGGGCTTAATAATAAGGTTCATATTAACTTTGCCTCAACAGACCTTATCATATTTTTAATAAAATAATATATGTAAAAGATAAATTAAAAACTCATTCAATCACTTAATAATAATTTAAGTTGGAAAATTAAGCTATATATATTAATTTGGTTTTAATAAAAAATAAGAAAATTCAATTAATAACATCTCAAAATAACAAAAATTCTTATATTCTCCCATTTAGACAATATTAATTAGATTTTATTAATTTTAAAAATAATTTAAAGAAGATGACTTTAAAATCAATAATAACTTTTGTGTTCACAAAACATAATATTCCAATAAATTTACCTCATATCATAATTAGGCACAATAAAGCATTAAACTTAAAACTATAAATGATGATATATTATATAATAATATAATACATTCATAATTACATAAGTCGATTACTTTATTGATATGATCACAAGAATGTGAATGTGTAATTACACTTATAGTTTGACCCAATAATCTCCCTATACTATTGTGTAAAGGTTCTCATTATGATCTTTCTCATGAAAATCATCACATATTCCTAAGAAGATTATTTAAATTTCTAACAAAATAATTTAACATCTCTAGAAGAGATAATTATACTTAAATTTACAATGAGAACTTAATTAACTATCTTCACAAAGAGATAACTATAACAACTTTTATTAAAATAACATTGTTTCACTAAGAAAATAACCATATTCTAAGATATGTTAATGGTATCAATGTATATTTCAAGAGAAATGTTATCATGACAAGTTAATTAACAAGACACAATCATTTGTGCAATTACATTATCTAGTGAAAGTATTAAGGCACAATTGCTTATGTAAATATACATTTACTTCCATTAATGAATCACATTAATAATTACAAGAAATAAAATAAAAATTTATTCCTTATGTGATCAATCAAAATAATTTATTTCTTAAGAAGTTTTCAACACTTTAATATTGATATTTATGATAATAATACCAAACTTCTTTTTTCAAAATCATTCTAATAATAAGATATTTAATATTTCTTGTAGCATACAAATAATAACAATTGCTAATTTACACAATATGCTATAATAAATATTTTAAGATAACAAATGAAATGATCTAATTTATTAATCATTAAGCCCATAATATAATTCAATTCATAAAAGATAAAGAGAAAATGATTAAACTTTACTTAAAACTTCTTAAAATTAATACATTAATCACTTAAATTAAAGGAAAATATCAAGTTTAAAATATACTATTAATATTACCATTAATGATAAGCTTTCCTTAAGATTAGGCCATCTTAAGATATATAAACAATTAAGGACAATATAGTCCTTATAAAATTTGTTAATTTAACACTTATCACAAAATATTTCCTTAATAAATAAGATCTTTAAATCATGCCTAATATATCAAACATATCTTGTAAAGATGCTCTCAAATTTTCTAAGTCCATTATTTAACCCATCAAGAAATTTAATTTTAAAATGCTCGCTAGAATATTAACTTAAACTTAAAATAAAAGTCTAACATTATTCAAATAAGGCAAATATGAACATTAAAAATTTAATTTTATATTGCTTTGAAGGCATATATATTTATAAGTAGAAGTAATTATTATCAAAATCAATATAATATTTAAATGATATATTAATTCATCATAGATTCATTAAAATCCTTGACATAAAATTATTATATTTTATAATATTTTATATCATAGTTTAAAACTTAAAAATTAATTAAAAGTTTAGACTTATTATATTGTTAATATAATTTTCAAAATATGTTAATTACTCTTAAGTACATCATTATATTAGGAACCATAAAATATGATAAGGAATATATATATATATATATATATATATATATATATATATATATATATAATTAAACAAATTATCAAAATACTCATAAAATTTATACCTATGTATGAGCATACCTAATCCTTATATGATTATTAAAAAAAAGTAAATATATAAATAAAACTCAAAATAAAACTCTTTAATTATATTATAATATTATAACTTTATAATAATAATATTAGAGAATAATATTAATATCCAATATAAATGATTATACATTTGATATCATAATACTCTTACTAATGTCAAAATTTTTTACTAATCAATTCAAAATATTTTAACTTTAATTAATTAAAAGTATCATTTATTAGAAATAAGTGAATCACTTGTCAAAATTTACCATAAACATCATGAAATAATTTTCAATACATAAAATTATATACAAAAATTTTAAGCATATACTAAGATATAAGCTCATAATGCTCATTATTTCTTTACACAAATTCTCTAATTAAAATTTTTATTTAGAAATTCATGAATTGATATTAAAAAAACTAAAATAATTTATATTTCTCAAAACTTTTATTGGCAATATTGACAAATGATTAGCAAAATTAATTATTAAATTAAAAAATTATTTCAAAATTTGATTGACAAATTTTAAAAGATTTCAAGTATATAATTGTATAATCTCTTATGGATAGAATGTTTAACATATACAAGAACTCCCAAATAATTCAACAAATATTACAAACTATAAAGATTTATTTAACATTAAAAAATTTGTGTACAATTATTTAATTATCATATTATTTTAATAAAAGAATATAATCCATAAGATTACTAATAATCTGCTATGATAGCATTCTTTACAAATTATAAAATTAATAAGATTGGAACATAATTATTTTCTTTTTTTAAATAGTATTAACTTTAATAATATGTACACATAATCACATATTAGTTTTGTAAGTGATAAATCATATGTACTCATGGATATTTAAAAAACAAGTATATCCTTATGGATATTTATATCAAGAGCATTTTGAATGTGCAAGTTACATTACACCTAAAATTAGATTATGTTAGATTTGCTAAAAATAACATAATATAGTAAGACAAACCAAGTCGTACTCCTATAATCCCTTGAATTATCTTCTTTAAAATAATTTACTAATAATATTTATATAATTATTTAATTTATTTTTGCATAAAAAATAGAAGAAACCAATGCAAAATAAGTTATGCAAATAAAATCAAATAATATATTGATAAAATATAGAATGTTATATTATACAAAATATTGTATGCAAAATATAGAATTGGGGGTTTTTGTGATTCAGAACTAAAATGAATATATTAAACAACACAAAACATAAAGTAAAATAGTAACAGAGAAAATCAATATAATGAAACAGCCAATTCAAAGAATTAAAAGTTTTAGTTTGGATTAATCACTAATCAATTGATATTTGACTTTTTTAATTAATCTTTCAATATTGAATTACCCGAAATCCTTACAAAAATTTATGAATCCTATGCTAGATAACCATCTAGAAATTGATCAATTAATATTAGTCAAATTAAGCAATTGCTATAATCTTTAAATTAGATAAAAATTGATTTAATGATAAAATTTGATTAAATTGAAAAATTAAATTAAAAACTCCAAATTAATTCCTCAATCCTTTACATCTATGTGTAAAACTATAATTAATTAACCACAATTGAATATCAAAATAGTAAATGATGAATACTAATTCAACATATGTAGTTTCAAGAAATTAGCATAAGTAATTAGGGAAAGAAAAAAATTAATTAGAGAAAGTTAACATTATGAATCGTAATCTCATAATTCAATAAAGAAAATTTTTAAAATCTTTGAATTAACTCCAAAATTTAGCCTTCCATGGCTATGGCTAAAGAATACAAGTTAAAATAAAAACAAAGAAAATTTTGCTGTTGAATTTTGAGTAATCTAAAAGTTTGATCTGTAATCTATATTCTTACCTTTATATTTGACTTAATTATCCTAAAAATCTATTAGACCTAAGTTTTATATCTCTTAGGATTATAAGAATGGTAGTCTTCTTAATTTTTAGAAATCCAGATCCTATTTTTATAAAACAATTAACTTTAAGAGTTATAGTAATAAATTCTCACAAGTCTAACTTTTAAACAATATAATGTCATTAAAATAATGCAATTTGAGTAAACCATAATTACAAAAGTTGTAGAATGAGTTTTATGAAGATTTAGATTTTGGTTTCACATCAATTAGATCTTTATAGTCCCATATACAACTTAAAAATTGAGGCTGATTCAGTTAAAATAGAAATAGGGCTTCAATTTCTTGGCTAAATAAGGGTTTCAAGAAGTTCAAATTAGGCTTGACCAAAATACCAAAGTTGTAAATCTTTTTTTAAGCTTCTAATGGTATATAAATCACTCCAATTCAACATCTAGAACTCAAGATATAACTAAAAATATAAATAGTATCAAAATTTAATATTAATTAAATAAATTTAGAATATTATAAAATCAATCATAAATTATAAAATGAGGTCAATTTTGTAAAATTTATCAAATATAACACACCAAGAACATGAAATAAGAGGAAATAATATAGTAAATATTTTTCTCATTACATTTAAAATCAAAATCACAATTTTTTTAAATAAACAAAGTCAGAATTCACCAATAGAAGTTGGATTAATATTTAAATGAAATAAACTATGCTAACATTGCACAATCATTATTTCACACATCAGAAATAAATAGTGATAACTATTACAATATTGGAATTTTAGTTGTATCATCACAAACTCTCCTATAGGTGAAGAATATAGAATATTTCAAAAAAATCTCCAATGACAAGCTAATAGGATAATAAACACATTTTTTTAAGAAAAACAAATCTAAAACCTATGGGTAGAATGATTACTTTTCTTAGGAGAAACAAAAAAAATCTAGCACCTATGAGCAAGTAGATTTTAAGTACATAAAATTATGTAAAAAGCTATATTCCACTTAATTAATTTATACAATAATTCCTATAAGTAAGTTATAGTATAAATTAATTAAAATAATAAAAACATTGCATAAAATTTAGCAAGAATATATTGGCTTAATTAAAAGTCATTGTGATAATGAATATTTATTAACATTAAATAAATTTCTAGAAGATAACCCTTAACAAACTATCATATCCTAAAAATATTTTAATAAGCTTCTATTGGATCAATAAGTCACCCATTGTAGTGGTATATACTTACATTACTAATAAAATCTCATGGGACAACTAATAGATCATAACCAAGTACCATATTTCAAAAAAATTATAACAAGAACATATTAATTTGGCAAATAAGTCACCGGAGTGATAACCACTCACTTCACTAATAAATTACTACAAGATAAATAATGACTCATAATTAATTATTATTTTCATGTCCATTTTAAACATGCATATTTCCTAAGAAACAAAACAATTTCAACTATTTCAATTATTATGCAAGCAATTAATTATGTTCAATATTATAGAGTTAAATAGACAAGCCAATCCCACTTGAATCATCTTATAAATGTACTTCAGTATGTAATTTCATAAAGCATACACATCATATGTAAATCAAAATAAATTCATAATATTTATAAAAAATAGTAAATTACAATACTAGAAACATTTAAAATTTTCTTTAACCCCATGTCGATGGTTGAATTTGATAATCGCATTATTTCCAAATTTTATATTTCACTAAGAAATATATAGGAAAATAAAATAAATTCAATTAGTATATATAATAAACTGCACAAGTGATTATATATCATAGAATTAATATTAATCAGACTTAACTAATGTAAAATATGAAATTACACTATAATGATATATGAAATAGATATCTTTCAAGATCTTCATCTTATAGACAAAATGTCTAATGCAATATATTGAAAATCAATATAATTATCTTAACAATTTCCAAAGTTATAAAATCATATCATGCATGTTATATAAGTCTTCAATATAGTAGCAATACTATTGGAAAAATTGTGTCAAATTGACTTTGAATAATTGCTTAATCAATATACAAAGCTAACTCAAAGGTAACAATTTATCTGTTCTTTTAATATACATTATGTTTGTCAAAGCAAAAAAAACCTTGGAAAATATATAATTTATTACCTTAAATTCTTTTCACACATGGTTCATATATACTTTAGAAAAAGTGTTATTAATATATTCTTAAAAAAATTATATTAAAAAGAGATAAAATAAATATTATATTCCAAAGTTATCTATCTACTAACAAATAGGATGCCAAAAATAATTCTAAACCTTGATGTATCTTAATTGATTTTCAAACAATGTTATACAAAAATTTTAAACATAATTCATAAACCAATTTAATTATATTCACTCCTAAAAAAAAGAAAAGAACATGAACATAAAAAAAAATTCTACAAATAGTGAACTTTATTAGTAAGTTATAGATATTTCTTTTTTTTTTTACAAAATTTTGTAATTTTATGATTGAAATTTTTTAAGATAATTTAAAATAATATAAATATATATTATACATTATAAAATTTATTATTAATTAAAATTAATCACCACATGCATCATAATTGTGTAATAGCTCTAACAGATAGACATGTAAAATAAGGTCCTTGATCATGACTGTAGGCAACCTGTAGTCACAGGACAATGCAAGCAACCTAGCAAGCAACCTAGCATTTAATATGGGTTTATATAGGCAAGTTCACAATGTTGTGGGGCTTGACTATGGATAAAAAATTAATTATTTAATTATTTTTTCCTTATACTTAGGCCTAATATATATTAAAAAAATTTAACCTGATTACTTCCTAACAAAGTCAATTCAATTTCTATATTGTAATCCTATTTTTTATCTAAATAATTCAATAAAAATTAAAATTTTAAAATATAATTTATAAATTATAAAATAAAATAATTAATAAAAATATTAAAAAAATATAGGCAACTCGCAGGTAAGCTCACATCGTATATAATGTGATGCCGACAACCTAGCATGAAGTCCGCATTAACTTGGGTGAGCATAAGCCTGCGCGGGCTTATGTGGACAAGCCCGTGCAGGTTAGGCCCGTATAAGCTCGCCTCACTCATTTTACATATCTATTAATAGATGAATTTGCCAATAATGTCATGTTAAGCAAAATATGAAAATACAAAAAAAAAATCTTATAGGATTTGGACAGCTGACCTTTAAGGTCACAAAACTTACCTTAAAACTTGGCACAACTTACTTTTTATTTAGTTATTAATTTGTTAAAAATAGACATGAAATTAAAATAAAAAAAGAAACATTTGTAGCACAGATTTTGCAAATTTGTGTTTAAAAAATTTGGCTCAACTTGCTTTTTATTTAGTTATTAATTTGTTAACAAAAGACATGAAACTAAAATAAAATTGAAGTTTGTTTTAAAAGGTTTAAAAAGAATAATTAACTTGAAAATTCTCTCTTATATAAGTAATGTGTCATCATTTTATTTATTTGTCAGGTAGGGCATCGATATCTATGATTATAGTTTAAGTATGGAAGAATTATTCTATATATATAAGACACTAAATTTAAATGTTTAGTCAATTTCAACTAATCTTTTAAGTTAATAAATTAAGGCTAGTAAACTTGAGCTTGCCAGAATTAAGAGATGATACTTGGTATGAAAAAAATAACCAGCCATATATGTTAGTTAACATATACCTTATGTCTTGAGATTTGATAGGCTTAATATTCACATTAGGCTATTTAAATTGAGGTGTTCGTTAAACCTCATAATAATTGAATTTGAGATTTAAGTAACATTATATATGTCATATGAAGTACTAAATTATTTAGATAATTCTAACTTGTGTTTTAAGCCAATAATTTAAGGTTGAAAATTGTCTCAAAACTTCCTTGATTCGGACCAAGGAAATAAATATCACTTCATCATTATTATACATTTATACCGGATGTGATTTTTGTTCCCCTGCGTATGGGATCCCGCCAAATGAAAGCACCAGGTAGTGTCCTAAGTATTGCCGTAACTAAAAGGCGGAAGACAAACCAGTTTTAGCGGCGATTTTACGTGCAAAGTCATAACAAAACCGTAGCTGACGTAAGCTATTAGCGCACTCAGACGATGACATTCATTTATTTATCATTTTACAGTGAAAAACGTCAGAAATCTTTGAATTAGGGATTACAAACAAACATACAAACAAACAAACAAGCAAACAAACAAACTGAATCCAACTAGATATTTGCCTATTTGAGAAATGAGTTCAAATTTGAATTCAGGCCTTACCAACAAAAAGTAAAAGTTATGTTCACACTTGAAATCAACGTCAACATGATAGTAAACGAATTTAAATATAATAAAATATTATTAATTTTAAATTAAATTTCAATTAGATGAATTTAAGCAAATTTAAACAAGTATATATGGACTTAAACGAGTCTATGCAAATATAAATATTTTATATTTTTTAAATTTGTTACTGTGTTTATCGGATGAAATTACAGGCACGAGTCGACTTTTTTCCAAGGATAAGCTACGAATGGTTTACTGTTGTTGGCGGTGTTACAAACTTTGTACGTAAAGCAACTGTAAAAACAGTACAAATGAGTGAACAAAAAGCATAAAAAGGGAAAGAAACCTTGCATGCTTTTGTGAAGGGAGGTAAATGTAAATGTCACCATTCAATGGAGAGGCCATTATACGTGCAGCTGCGGAGTCAGGAATTTTAATTTGAGCTCAGATTAATTATAAGTAATATTAAAAAATTAATAATATCATAAAATAATTATATTTTTTATAATTTTGATTTTTTTAAAAAATTTATGAGAAAAATTATAGGAGCTTATTTATGAAGTTTGTAGCACATAAATTATTTACACTTTTAAAAAAAGTTACAATAAAATTTTTATAAATACAATTAATTTAATAAAATTTTTATATATACTTTTTTAGACATGTTTACTGTAAAAATTTTAGATAATAAAATCAAAATGAAAGTAAGTGATAATTTTGTTGCTTTCATATTATATGTATAATATAAATAAAATATAACGTTAAAGTTATAACAGTTGCAACATATATATAAATTATTTAAAGTTTTATAAAAAAATTACAACAAAAATTTATAAAATTTGCAAAAAGATACAAAGTTCATTTGTGTGTGCATATGTGTATATGAATTATATTGTGTGTATATGAATTTTAATGCACATAATATGTTTTTAAAAATAAAATTAGAGAAAAATAGAAGTCAAAAAAATATTTTGCAAATCATATAAATTTTTTGTTTCAATTAATTATATACTTCTATAAATTATTTTTTAAAGTATAATATAATAAAAATATTCATATTTAGTAAAAAGAGAGAAAGACAAAAAATTAATATATATTATTTATAATTTTTAATTATAAAAAACAATAATTTTATATTTTATATAAAATTTATTATTATTACATATATATATATATATATATATATATATATATATATATATATATATATATATATATATTGAACTTTGAGGTGAGAACCACCCCTAAACCCTTGTCTCAGCCGATCATCGGTGCGTGCTCGATCACGGATAACGGCAAATTACTGTATGGGTAGGCTAGCAGAATTCCAAGAAGTTGTAAAGTGGATTGACACATGGTAAAGTAATACAGGCAGCATAGTCTATGCCATTGACAAAATTAGCCTCTAGCATATGTTGTTGAAGGTATTTGAAGGCTGACACCTCGCACACAGATCGAAGCTTTCAATGGATTTTGGCTCCCAATCCTCCCAGAGTCCCAAGTACCCAATAGGTCTTGCCGAAATGCTTCTCGGTTGACTATGCATCTCGTCAAAATAATAATGATTCTAATTTGATGTTTTTCGTTATGGTTTAAAAATTTTTTTTGGTAGAAATTTTAAACTTTTGGACATAATCGATATTTGATATATTGCAATACTATCTTAGATAATAAGAGTGTGTTTATTTTCTATTTTTAAAAATAATTTTTTATTTTTTATTTTAAATTTATTTTCAAAATTTATTTTTAAAAATTATTATTCTAAATATTGATTTTATAATTAAATAAATATTTTATTATTTATAATATCAACCACTCTTTAATCTTAATTTTATTTTATCTGAAAATAATTTTTAAGAACTATAAAATAATTTTAAAAATATAAAACAAAAATATATCTAAATGCACTCTTAATTTCCATTACCTTAGCTTATTTAATTAAAATTCAAGAAAAGCCTAAAGTAACAATTTGGAAATTCTTAACTTGCTAGCATCTCCTGAAAATAATAATGAAACTAGTTTTATGTTTTTCCCTACTAGTTTAAACATTTAAAATTTTAGAAATAATTGATATATGATATACTTGCAATACTATCTTGGATAAAAAAGATCAAAGATTTAATTTTTATTATTGTTGGATAGTATAAAAGGATATGAATTAAATTCATACGTACTCGAACATCAAAAGTTCATAACGGAAGATTTTGGATCCTAATATCTATTTTTATTGATTGTATTAACAATCACTTAGAAAGATAATCTAATTTACAGGTCCTAAATTTCCTTTTGTATGTAGAGAGAAAAGAGAGAGTTTCTTAATAATTCTTATGAAGGTTTTTGTTAACCAATACTTAAAAATTTTTCCTTCTATTTATTTATAAACATTTCTTGAATTGAAGTATGGATTGGATTATGGACCTAATTTGGGTGATCTGAATTCATGATCTAACGATTACCTTCAGGTCATTAAATTAAATTCAACATAACACAAAGTAAACTTGTATTATATTCACATACTACATTTAGAGGACTTTTATCGTGAACAAATATGTTAAAATAATAATACAATTAATTTTAAATTATTTTTTAACGATTTCAAACATCTAAGAATAATCACACTTAGTACAACTCTGTCCGAGATGTGACTTTATTCATTTCTATTAACAAATAATTATTTATAAATAGATCAAATTTAATTTATAAAAAAATTAATTCATGTTCGAAAATTTGAATCTAGACAAATTAAACTCAAGTCTTATAATGCAAAATTCATGGTATTTGCAAGTCTAAACAAACTTTATATATATATATATATATATATATATATATATATATATATATATATATATATATTTGTATTTCTAATTTTAATATTATTTATGATTTTATTAAAGTATTAGTTCATTTAATTATCAAATATTTTGATACTAACAAAAATTCTTATTAGTTTTATTTTATAAAAACAAAAAAAGTAAAGAAAATTATGCATTAAATACCTTAAATTCCAATTTTTATATTTGAGTTATATGTAAATGTTGATATTTCAAATTTTCACTTTGTTATTACTTGTGTAATTATTAGAAAATATTCAAATATTATGATTTGATTATTTTTATATGTATATTTATTGAAATAAAATAAAATTTATATTTGAAAATTTATTTATTTGTATAAAAGATATATTACTTCTTATCTTATTATTATTTATTAAAAATTATATAATATATCAAAATTCAATTAAATTTATTTAATAGTCAAACTCAAATTTCAACTTAAATTCTAAAAAATTCAATAATCTCGATGCTCCAACTTTTTCCTACACAATCAAAGGCAAAATGTGAAAAGAATCTTTGAGGCTAGCCCACTACCTTTCTTTCTCAGCGATACTAATCGAGTATTGAGCATTCGCACAGGGGGTCACCCATCATCTTTTCTTCACATCTGGATCCTTATGGATAGGAGTCCGACTTTGCATTCACACATCAATTCATAATGTGTCACGTAGCTGTAAAAATTTGAATAAATTTAATTCAAATTTAATTTAAATAATAACCATATGGTATTATATTAATTTATTTATTACATATCTTTAAATATATAAATTCATTTAATTTGTTCAACAATTTCTATTAATAAAATTTATATTATAAACTTATTTATCAAATTTAATTATTTATTCTTATTACTAAAAATATTGTTAATTATTGATTAAATAATTTGTTAAAATTATATTATCATTTTATTATAACATAAAATTTATCTTTTCGGTATATATAATAATTTATAAATTAAATATTAATTATTTTTAAGTAATACTTTTAAAATTTTAATATAAATTTTTAAAGAATTAACCTATTTGATTATTTAATTTTGAGTCAATCATAATTCAATCTATTTATTATTTCTAATTCATTTATTATTTAAATTATACTATTTGACTTATTAATAATATAAACTTGTATAAAGTAACCCATACATGAATAAAATATCTCATATTTACGTCGGACTATCATATTATATTTGAAATTGTAACCTCTACTTTAGAAGACAAGTCAACTTTATAATTCTAAGCGAAGTATACTTTGTCCCTCAAAATTAAAAATTCATTTATATGTATAAAAAAAACTGATAATGCTATGTGGGAGAAAATTTTAATTAACCGTAAATTATAATAATTGCGTTGTTATCATGAATATAAAATTGTGTGCATTAATAATTTATATGATTTAAGTCTATATATTTGATAACTTTTAGTTACACAAAGTACATCTAATTTTCATTTTTGATTGTCATCGCAAGATGACATTAGAGAATAAAATAATTTTATTAAAAAATTAAAGAAGCAAATAGTTTTAAATGTAAAAATTATTTATCAAATTTAAAATTTTTTATTTTCTTATCAAATTCTATGAATTTTTACTTCAGCATCTAAAGTGCACATTTTAGAAAAACTCAATCCACACTCAAAACTAATTAGAAGAAGAACATATCAAATAAATTAAAGATAATTTATTAATATATAAACAATAAAAGTAATAAAAAATAATATCTATCTTCTAAGAATCTAATTAATCCAATGAAGTTTATGCAACCGATAATCTCTCGTCTAATAATATTTCATATCTCATGACACTCATGTAGAGTTTGATTAAGAAAGTTGGCATGCCCTACCCCACTAAAGATTAATCAACCATTGTTGCTATTTAACCCGCCAAACTTAACTTTGTCCCCATGCAAGATCACCATCATTTACGATACCACTATTCATAAATATTTATTTACATCAAAATTCCACTAATTCACACATAGACCCATGATTTCAAATTTGATTTTGTCAACCTCTTATCAACAACACTCTCCAATATAAATACCACCAAACTTTTTCAAAAAAAGAGAACACAAAAAGAAAGAAAGAAAAGAAGAGAAAAGAAAAAAGAAAAAGCTTCTTTCTTTTAGCAAGCCAACCAAAAGAGAAAAAATAAGAAAAACTGAGAGATGGGTAACGCTGTGGGCGGAAGTAGAAAAACCAAGGTGATGAAAATAGATGGAGAAACCTTCAAGCTGAAAACCCCTGCAACAGCAAACGACGTCGTCAAAGACTATCCCGGTCACGTTCTTCTGGATTCCCAAGCGGTGAAGCATTTCGGGCTCCGAGCAAAGCCACTGGAGCCTCACCAAGAGCTGAAGCCGAAGAGAATCTATTTCTTGGTGGAGTTACCGAAAATCCAACCCGAAGAAGAAAAGCTACCGAGGAGGGCGCGATCCAGTGGAATCCGGAGTTTGAATGCTAAAGACAGGCTCGACTTGCTGATGCTTTCGAAGAGATCGGTTTCTGATCTTACTCTCGTAAAGACGCCGTCGTCGAGCATGGAAATTGATGGCCCAATTGGGCCGAGTGTTGGGCCCACCCGAGTGAAAATGAGGATGCCCAGGGCCCAATTGGAGAAATTGGTGGAGGAGAGTCATGATCAAGGGGAGGTGGCGGAGAAGATTATAGATTTGTACGTGAATAATGGCGGCGAAGTCGGCGGTGGTGCCGCGGAGATTGGTGGCGGGAAACAAGCTCATAGGCCACAAAGGGTATGTGTGATTTGATTATTTATAATTTTTTAATTGTTTTAAAATTTTCGAATCTTTGGAAGTGTTTTAATATCGACATGACCCGTTTGGATGTTTCTATACGTTGCGCTAGGATGCCGACACGGTAACTGTCAATGACATGAGGAAATTTTAGATAGACATTATAATTTGAGTGGGAATAATATATGCATAAAAAATAGAATCCAAAACTGAAATATAGAATAGTAAAATAAATTTATAAAATTTAATTAAATTTGTATAAAATATTTAAAACTTAAGTTTAAAACTTATTTTTGATATCTATAATATTTTTCTAATTTGAGTTATATCTATCATATTAGGAGTCTTATGTATATTAGGAGATTTGAAGTTAAAGATGATTTATATTAGGTCACATGAACTTATGATAGATATTTACATATTATGTGAATCCTTGTGGTGTGTGTATATATATAGCATAATATTAAGTGATTTACAAAGAAATTCTTAAATTAATATTATAAGATTGAAAATTAGAAACCATTTTTATCATGATCTTAGTGAATGTTTCACAAAGAAAATTTTAGAGTGCGAATAGCATTCTTTGAATTTAAAAACAATTCGTACACCTTAAAAATAGTTGAAGCTTAAAAAACTAGTCAACTCTTGAACATGAGAATTTGATTCAATATATGATACATACACAAGTGCAGGAAACAAGTTGTTGTGAATTAGGGTTTTTAACTGTGAATACAAATTTTAAGGACCATTTGAAGAAATGACATAAATTTAAAATAAAAAACGAATGTCAACTTCAGATGCGTTCAAAATTCAAATGAAAGATTCAGCCGAACATATATGAGTCAACAATAATGTTATATGTATTAAAATTAAATTTTAAACGTAAATAAATAATTTATAAAATTTAATTTAATAAATATTGTAGGTTTATAATTTAATTTCCAATCTCATAATTTCAGTCCCTATAACATTTTTTATAAACCAAATGGAAGGAAATAAAATTTACCCCAAAAAAATGGAAGTAAATAAAACTAGCCAGTGGAGCGAAGATCATTCGCATGTGTATGATAATGATAAAATTTTGGCACTAAAATTAAACAATGAATTTTGAATATTAAATCTATTAAGTACTAAAATTCATAATATATGAATGATTTCTTATTTTAAAATTTTAATTTAATTAATAGGATAAAAATTTTATCACAATATGTTAAAATTTTGTATGATTTTAAACTTATTCGTCATGATTTTAAAATATTTTATGTATAAAAGATTGAAAAATATAGATAATATTAATTTTTATTTAATAAAACCTTAGTAAAATAGCACTAGCTACTAAATTTTATATTTATTCAATTAAATAGTTAAGGTTGAATGAACTCAGTCAGGTTTCACTAAATTCCATATCTAGCTTCAACAAATCAAATAAACAAAATTTAATTTTCAATTAAAATTTCTTCCGGGAGACGGTAAAGTGATATATTCAACGTATTACGTGCTTTGCATTCACGTGAAAACGGCAATCTTAAGTCGAAGTGTGACACTTTGTTTGATATCGGTGCTTGACTTTTGAAAGTTCGATAATTTTGATTTAACTGATATTTCATTTTTTTAAAATTTTATATTTTTTTACTTAAAACCTAATTTCTAAACTTTATATGTGTTACGTCTATTGATTTAACCGATAAAAAAATTGACAATTTGATTGAATTCAATTTTATTCTGGAATATCTGTTTATTTACACTTTTCTATCCTATGTGAATTCTGGGTGCCATCACGTGTCAAGTGTGTCTTTGTACGGAAAATATTTTTAGTCTGAAAATTTTATTAGTAGCATTAGGAGCGAAGTTGGAATAAAATTATTAGAAGTGCTGGATCATAATTTGTTAAAAATTTCAACGACAATATTCTAATATGAGGAGTTAAGTATAAATTTTTTAAGAAAAATATGGAATTATCAAGGAAATTTTGTAAATTTCCCCAATTTTGACATGAGTCTTTGCTTCTCACCATTGTCATTTATATTTTGATAAGTAGAATAATTATTTCATAAATTTTAATCGTTATTCAAGTATAATGTCAAAAAATCATATTCATTAAATATAAGTAGAAGTAATATTAAAATCTTAATATCACCATATGATTGAAATTATTTCTCTACATGTACAGTTAATCCATTAATAATAATAGCATTGTTATGTGTATAAAAAATAAAATATAAAATTAGGTTCTAAATATTAATGAAAAGCTATCAATTGATTGAATACAAAATAGTGAACCAAATTTGTAAAGTCGAATTTAATAGATATAAAAAATTTAAAATTCAATTTTCGAATCTTATCTTTGGTGCATATAATATTTTTGTAATACTAGGCCCAAGTTCTCATTTTTTATGCTGAATTTATGACTTATCAAACTAATTATTATTTCTTATATGTAATGGTTCATGCAAGTGACACTTTACTTTATTTTTGGAGTTTTTCCTTTCTTATATCTTGTGTTTAAATTCAATATATATATATATATATATATATTGACTCATCGAATTTTAGTTATATAAAAAATTGTGTCTAGTATCCACTAAATTACTATATTTCATATTATAATAGAATTATTGTAGACCGGACTCAGTAAATTCAAAATGTCAACATCAAAAGGAAAGAGGAGTAGAAAATATTAATGGCAGTCTAATATGATTATATTGTTTTGAAATTTCTAAGGAAAACGTTTCTTTCCATGCAAAATGGTCCACATGTAAAATTCATATTACTACAAATTTATTCTTTTTCCCCCCTTGACCTAATCAACGTTCCCTATGATTTTGCAGAAACGGGTGAGTTTCAGTCCAACCGAACAACAAGAAGAAATCAATGTAATTGAAGGTCATTGAGAGCGGTTTCTCCCTCTGAAATCATTTAAGAAGCAAACCAAGTCAATTACAGCAACACAATTCTGTTCCTCTCTATGGTGCTTCTGAAGCATTTTCATTTTAATTTTCTCAAGTCTATATTTTCAGAGAGCATATATCGATAGATATAATTAATTTAAACATGTAAATATTTATAGTGTTATAAAAAAAAGTTTGAATGTAAGGACTTTAATCAAATTGATACCTAGCATTTTGATTTATTGCTGTTTAGAGAAGCTAATACCTAGCATTTTGATATGGTTATGTTGTGTTTAAATAATTTTGCCCATATTTTAGGTTAAAAGGTTAACCAAGATAGATCAAGTATTTTTTTCTCTAGAAATGTTAGAGGGGAGGTCGAAGCCAATATTGTAAAAAGGTGTAGTTTTTCTATATCTTCCAATATAGGGCTTTATTTGGGGGTCCTTTTAATCCATAAAAAATGAATTAAGATACTCTCTCATATTTGATAAAAAAAAAGTTTAAGATAGATTTGCAAGGCAGAATATGAATGATCATTGGAGTGGTGCTTGCTAGGTGTTCCTCTGGTTTACATTATGTAGTTTATGGAAAATCCTGCTATTAATTTGAATAAAGTGGGGGAGGATTCAAAGGTGTTTTATGTGGGGTTATGAGACTAGTGAGAGGGAATTGCATCTTATTCCTTAGGAGATGCTGTGCTAGTCTAAGTTAATGGGTGGGCTTGGTTTTTAAAATTTAACAATCATGAATAAAGCATATTTAATGAATAAACACTCATTATAGACTACTATTTTGTAGAACAAATACAATTAAGGTGAGATTGGACTATAGGTACTATGATGAAGAATTTATATTCTTTCTTTTGGAAAAACTTGCTTAAATTTTGGCCAAAGACTTTAATAGCTATTAGTAAACAAATTATTAATGGTCTTTCCACCACTTTTTGCTTTGAACATGAAGTTGGAAAATTTTGTCTACAAGATATCTCTCTTTAAGACATTTTGGACTAACTTTTAAATGATAAAATTATTGCTTATTTAATTGATAGTGGGCATTGGGACCTTAAGCTACTAAGGGTTTAGTTACTTAAGGAGGTAGTTTTATATATTGAGGTTATTTCTCCCTTGCCCATTTATAAGCCTAATGATGTTGTTATGTGGAAGGTAGAAGTTTTTGGCAAATTTAGCATCAAATCTACTTACGCCTACCTAACTGATATGTGTAATACCAATCAAATATTACTTAGACGCTAATATGGTTTTTGATAGCTTTGAAATGGTAAAAACTTTTCCTCTGGAGATGCCTTTATAATGGTTTGTTTACAAACAAAACCACTATGTAAAGGCTTGGGAGTTGCTATGTGTGGTATTTGTGGTGAACAAGAAAAGAATATCATGAATGTTTTAAGGAATGACAAAGAAGCTAGAATGATTTGATAGAAGCTTGTTTCTCTGGTAAAAAGATCTATGTTTTTTATGCTAGAACTGTGAGAATGGTTCAACTATAACTTATACGTATAGTTAAGAATTAAAGAGCATATAAATTGGGCTTTCGTGTGGTGTTCTTTAGTTTGTTGGCTATAAGTGTTAAGGAATGAAAAGATTTTCTAATTAGGTTTTAAAAGACCTAAGAGCCCTCTTTCTTTAATTTTTTTAGTATGTGAATTAGTTAATTTTACTTTCTCTAGCATAGATTAACATAATAAGTGTATAACATATGTGCATCTAAATAATGTTTGGAATCTTTTTCCCTTTAGATGGATTAAATTTAATATTGATAGGGTGGTTAAATCTAACCCAGGTTATGCAGGCTATGGAGATATTATTAAGTATGAGAATAAGAATTGGTTAAAGGGCTTTTCTCATATTATAACTATCTATTCTTCCTTTGGAGCAGAACTTTGAAGTGTTTATCATGGTCTTTCTTTGGCTTGGAATCTTGGCTATAGGTTGACTATCTTGGAGTTAAACTCTTTGACTTTTATCAATATTATAAAAGATGATAGAGGTAAATGTGCTCAAGATTGCCTTTTGATTGAATTGTGCAAAAATATTGGCTACAAGTTGTCTATCTTGGAGTTAGACTTTTTGACTCTTATTAATCTCCTAAAAGATGATAGAGGTAAAAACGCTTAACATCGCCCTTTGATTGAATTGTGCAAAAATCTTATTAATATGGATTGTTAGGTTATTCTCTTTCATACTTATAGAGAAGGGAATAAGTGTACGAATTGAATAGCTATGTGGAGTTTGGCTCATGATCTTGGTCTGTTTGTGTATAACTATCCCTTTGTTAGTATTAGTTTTTTATTGCTTATTGATATTTTAGGGTTACTACCTTTTACAGAATTCATTTTTAATTTCCTTTTCTTTTAAATTTAGCCTTTCTTAGACATAAAAATACTTTATTTGTCAAAATGCAAATAGAGGTAATATTGAAATCTCAATATTATGTTAGATTGAAAATATTTTCCTAACATAAAATATATAAGCAACCTTGTTCATCTTATCTTTGACAATGTTTAAGTTAAAAATTTAAAGAAATATTACAATTTTAAAATTTTTACGACAGTCATTTCAAATTTTTATTAAAAAATATGCATGTGTTATAAATAAATAGTTGTATTTAAGAACTTTAATTCGATTGATACCTAATTGAAGCATCTAAATTGAGCTTAGATGATATCCATTGAATCATAAGAACAACGTCCAATGTAAACATAGGGCAATCTTATTGATAAAAATGGATGAATTAATAAAACAAGGATAAAAATTTTCAAATATTATAAAAAATATTAGAAAAATAACAAAAGAAACTAGTTTAATAGATGAAGGAGCTTATGAAATTTTTTTTTTTATATTTTCCTTTTATGTTGACATTGAAGAAATTTGAATTAAAATTTTTAGCAAATTATATGAAAATCCCTCATTGATAGCTCATCTAACTATTTAATGAGGAGGCCATCTAGTTTAAAAAAAAAGAAAGTTAAAAGAAAGGCTTTGTCTATTTTGTCGCTATTTTTTGTTGAAAAATTTCATTTAATTTTTATAGAGTAAAAGAGTGGCATATAACTTATATACATTAATTAATAAATTATAATACTTAAAATTATGGTATTATATAAAAGTAACTTCTTTTTTTAAAATAAAAGATATTATTTTCTTTTACATTATTCACATTTTATATTAAAAAATAAAATACTTTTTATTATTTTAATAATTTACAATTATATTCCTTTACAAAATATTTTTTTAAAAAAAATTAATGTACCATGGTGAAGTAGAATTTTGAGGTCTTAAGTACAAGGACACATCTTCCATTTTAATTGTTGTGCATTATGACAAAATTAGTAGTTTTAAGTTGAAGTGGAGCCATTTTTCAAAGATATTCTTAGTTAGCCAGTGGACATATAATTTGTGTGTCCATTTCTAATTAAATTTAAGATAAGGAATATACTTAGCATACCAATAGAAAATTTCAAATTTAGTTCTAAAAATGATGGAAATGTATGTCATCTGCTAATTTGGTACCTATGATCTACTACTTTATAGATCTATTGATTGCATTAATTTTGGCACACTCCTTTAGCACACACTCTTGTGTTAAATAACATTACTCTTGAGATAAATACAAGAGGGGATGATTTGAAAATTAATTAACCATTATTTTTTATATTTATCTAAATTTTTATCAATAGTAAACATATAAATTATATGCTAATTGATTAATGAGAATTTCTCCATTTCTTAAGTTTTAGAGTTTGTATTGGGCTTGAAAATCAATATAAGTATTAAAATGGATCGAGTTTGACCTTTGTCAATGTCTTTAACAATAAAGCTTGATCCTTCATTCATGACTTCTAAGAATAGTAAATTTCTTTCTTCTGTCACATAATATTACAGTGATAAAGTTTGAGAAACAAAACTACAAAGAAAAATATTTAAAAGGACAATCCTATAACAAACTAAAATAAACAAAGTAACTAAACAACTAAATTATTCTTGGTGGTTGGCTATGGTCGAAGGAGTCATCATTATGCTTGTTTTCTTAGTTCATCAAGGACTATTGTACATTACCTTATTGCAAACCAAGTAAAAGGCATTGGAACAAACTAGAAGTCATGTTATTGTAACATTTGTTGCTTAAGTCTCACCCTTCTAAATGATACTTTGTATTGTACCTTTTAAAAGGATAGAGTCTTCTTAGATTTGGATAGAGAAGTTGAAACTCTGTGCCCTCTCTGAACTATATTAAATTTTGAGGGAAGGTCCTTGGCAATAATGCTTAGTGAATCATTTATTGATCTTATATATAAAGGAAATTGAGTTTGATGAGCTAAATTTTGAACTAATTGCAATCTAATAGAACTTGATTGCATTGTAATAAATATGGTACTATTAGATTATCGCATAATTGGTGTCCTATTTTGTTACAAGAAAGGGGTCTCGAGGTTAAAAAAGAAATGGGAATTAAAGGGGAAAACTTTGCCAATTTGAGGTTTGAGACAATATTTTGCAATATGTCTTAGTTAAGCACAATTACAACAAACTTTCACTTTTTCCTTTTTGAAAAGGACTAACATAGGATGACCATCATTAGAATGAACAAAAGCTTCGAACTTTTGTACTTAAAGTAGTTTCCTTAATTATTTTTCAAAATTTTTTTGTACTTTCCTTGATTGTATCTTGCTTATTAAAATTGATGTAATCCCTTAATTTGACTTTTCAATTCCGAAATGTTGCTTTTTAGATGTTTGATGGTATCATTTAATTTGTCAACCCTATGTTGTAAATTAATCTTTTGAGAAGTAAGTTTTCATTCAAAGCATCTAAATCACATGTGTATTCTATAGTAGCTTGACTTAGAATTGCCTTTAATTCTGAAATTAAGTTATGATGATACTTTTCATTAACGAACTTGGACAAGATATTTAAGAAAAATTCATCTAAAGAACACTTTTTAAACTTTTAAAAAGCAATCTAATTTAGACCTCAAAATAAGACTTATCAAATTCTTCCAGTTGAGTAACAAAGTGAACCTAAACCTTTTCAATTGCTAAGCAATTGTCCTGAATATCTCAAAAAAGAAATAGTTGTTTGAGTTGCTTTTCTTTTTAAAACTGATTATCTTTGTCAAAATTAGTAATGTAACATGATTAGTTATCATCCTATTGATAAGTTTGAACAATTTGCATTGATATAAGGAGAAAAGCATGATTTCTTTTTATCTTTTTCTCTACGCAAAGTTTCTGCATCATTAAAAGCTAACCTCACTTTTTTTGTCAAGAATCCTTCTTTCAAACTTGAAATAACCCTTTCTATTAGCCATGTTACAATAAGGATCAACAAAAGATTTTAAAACCTATTAAGTAATTGCATGAAGCAAATTGGCATATATTTCCCCTAATTGTAGAGCTTTAACTAATAACAAATTGAAAATAACCACATAGAAGACATAAGGCAATATATCCTAATGATCTTATGTAAAATTATACAAAAATTAAAGAGAATTCAAGCTCAATAAACTAACCAACCTTAGAATAATAGGAATAATTTTAGTAATACTAACTATTATTGAAGAAAAAAACTTCTAAAGAGAAGCTTTATTCATTAATGCCTCCACATTACAGATTCCTTACATTAATACCAATTTACTCTTTGTCATGATGGTGGATGAAATTACAACCACTAAAAAGGATGGTCAATAAATGAAGGTCGTCAAAACAAATCGTTGTTACAGTGAAGTATTGGTAAGAATTCAAAGGAGTCGAAGGAGATTTCGATGGTTTAAACCTAAATGGTTTTATTAGTTAACTTTGCCTTATTACCTTTTTTAAAATTATGTGCTCTTAATTATCAAACTGCTCCTTTTGACAAAATGTAAATTTCTAACTTTTAACTTTTTTAAAAAAAAATTAAATTATTCCATCAATTTTGGAGTAATTGCATTTTAACTTCATTAACTATAGAAATTATGAGTACTCAATATATGATCTAGACTTGTTAAAGGTTATCTTTTCATTAATGGAACTTAACTGTTGGTTTACAATTTTACATGAGGCTTACTAACTAGAACACTCTAATTGGCTTAAATTGATCAATTCAATTATGATTAATTTTAAATGATTTAAAGATCTTGGTAGAAATAAGTATAATTATGCTGTTGATAGCATAATTTTTGGGCCATTAATTTTAAAAGTATACAAATTTAATGCTTATAGATGATTATTGAACATTGATACAACGAGTAAACATCTTCATTTCTTTAAAGTCTAAACATGTTATTACAAATATTTCCTTTGATTCTACTACCTCTTCATATCTTATTCTCATTCTCTTGGAGAGATGTTATTCACACAATTCAAATCTATTTAACAAACAAAGGGGAAAAATGCCATTCTCCTTACAATTTAGATTTATTTGACAAAGAAAGGAGATGCTTTCATTTTTCTCATAATTGTCTCAAAATGCCATTTTTGACAAAGAAAGGGAAAAATTAACTTTTTCCAATCATCTTCAACTTTAACCTTTTTAATCTCATTGCTAGAAATAAATTATATTTTGCAAAACCAAAACTAAGTTTTGCATATCATTGATTTCACAAAACCCAGATAGTTAAAAATGCAAATTTTCACCTTCTTTTCTTTTTCTTTGAGTTTTGTTTTGAGGATTTTCTATGTCTGTAACTTCAATAATTGATAATTAGTTAATCCTTTCTTTTTCATGAATAGTGATTTAACATGATCTAGCTTTTTATATTTAACATCCATTTTTACTTTTCTTTGAAAAGGACAAGAAAAATACATGAAAAAAATTAAGGGAATCAAAATATGTAGACTTGTTTCTAAAGTATTAAGAAAGAATATTTTAAGACTTGAGAGTGTATTTTTACTTAATTTAGAGGATTTAATTTTGTTTAGTGATTAGGTTATGATTTTACAATGTTGTTGAATCATTTAATTAATGATAGATTTTGATATTATTTCACATTTTTTGTTATATCTTAAGTTCTAAAGGTCTAATTGGGGTAATTTTTATGACATTGGAAATTTAAGAGGAACTGTTACAACTTTTTTATTTTGGCTAGAATCTAGTTTGGACATTTATAGGTTCATATTTAGCTAAAATAATTTAATATTGTTACCTAGTTTCATCTAGTTTTGATTTTT
Source organism: Sindora glabra (assembly GCA_020226215.1). Lineage (NCBI taxonomy): Eukaryota > Viridiplantae > Streptophyta > Magnoliopsida > Fabales > Fabaceae > Sindora > Sindora glabra. Next base: position 97,193,635 of record CM035227.1, on the reverse strand, counting down.
TGAGCCACTTCTAGAGTTTCATGTGTTAAAATGAGTTTAAACTAATGTTAAAAGTCATCTTAGATGTAGCCCAATAATTTTCATATTTTAGGATTAATGAAACTACTTCGTTTTTATAGTTAAACATCAGTTGGGAGTTGACCTACTAGATTTTACTACAATAAACTCTTGTATTTTAATTTGTCAATTAGATTCTAAGTTTCCAAATTAACTAAAACCCTATTCATTATAACTATAAGAGATACCTTAACTTACCCTAATAGGTTTTCCTCCTTGTGATGAAGTATATTTAGGTTTTGTACCTTTAAAAGTAGTATATTCTCTTATATAGCTTGGGTTTCTTGACCATCCACCAAGTGGTGGCTACATCTATATTTCTAGTAGGCACAATGGTAAAGGTGGTGATATATACTAGTAATAGTTGTTTGCTCCCTTTGGGTGGCTCAAATCTTAGCCATTTTTTACTTAAGTAGGGTGACCTTTTATAGTAAGTGAGATACTTAAATCACAAGAATGTATTTAGAGTGTGTTGTAGAGGCAAAGAATACTATTCTTTTAGTAGCTTTCTAACCCTAACCTATATACTTGACCTTTCTTTATATCTTTGACTATTTTCATCTACAAGTTAATGTTAAAGGGGTTAATTATCCTCTTTGATGGATGATTCCCTTTCATCCATCCATTGTTGCATTCTAGCTTGAGTGAGCTTTGCCTTCTTCTTTATGAAAGCCTCATGCACATAATTGGACAATTAATTAATTACTTAGTAATGGAAAAAATTTTAAGTTAAGTGAAATATGGATTTACTTACATAAGATTATGTAGCTTTTTGGGAGACTCAATATAGATCCTTTTTTATGAGATAAGTGTGATGGAACAACCTATCTATAAGGGGCTCAACCCTAATCTTAATAATCTCCATGTACAAGAATGAAATAAGTTAATGCAATTATTACTAAAAACTATCTAAATTAATTACTAATACAAAAAAAATTAAGGACGAGTAATACACATCATGAGAAATTGATGCTTTACCATTGAAATAAAGCCTTTAGTGTGTAAAGAAGACCTTTGCCCCTTAGCATTTGAAGGCTTGTTCATTTTATTCTATTAGAATTTCTAGATGAACTTAGGGTTCTCCTAGAACTTATAGAGCCTTTATCATTTTGTATCCTTAATCGACCAAGCTAAATTCATCTCTTCTTCCTTATTTCATTTATGATATCCTTAAGTATGGTTCTATGTGTAATACTTTTGCAATTTCAAGAAAAAAATTAAAATAATTCATTGGGAAGAAAAAATTATTACAAATTATGTGAAATAATGATTAAAAAAAAACTACACTTAACTTAAACTTGTTAAAAAAACATCCTATTGAAGGTTTTTAGAATGGTTAGCCAATTGGGACATACACTTTTGTACCTGTATTTTATAATGTAAGCAATCGATTTGATAGGCTTCTAAGTAAGGCAGAACCTAGTACAAAAATAACAATAAAATTAATTAACATATTTTATTACTTTAATTAAGAAATTCAAATAAAGAAAATATATTAAAAAGGATTACATACCCATTTATGTAGGACATGACACTTTTTTTAGGTCCAAGAACAGGTTGGTCAAGAAGTGGGGGTATATTGGATGCCTTAGAAAAAGGTTGTGACATTAGAATTGACTTTGCAGGTGCAAGGAATTGTTGTTGCATAGCCCCACTCGGTGAAGTCCATGATGTTGATGACAGGGTTATTTCTCTAATAGCATAAGGTGTGTGTATAAATATATACCTTAAAGGAGTGCAAGTGGGTGATGATAACTCATTAGTAGGAATGAGATTGCCTTATCCTAACTTACCTTTGTCACGACTTCATCCAATCATCTGTCATTAATAAATAAACTCTTAAATTAAACAAACATTTAAAATTACTTACTCTAAACAAGTAAATATACAAATTAAATGTTTTTAATTAAATAGATAAATCAACTAAGTAATAAATTGATCTAATTAATTAAGGTTTTCTAATTAACCAAATTAAATGAATTAAATAATCATAATTACCTATTTTAAATAAGTAAATATATTAATTGAGTAACTAATCAAATAAATTGACATATTAAATGTCTCTAGTTACTCATAAATAATTAATTAAATAAAAGATTGTAAGCTTACATTTAATCAACTAAATAAATTAATAGATCAATAACTGTGTTGTAATTAATTAAAACTTTCTAATTAATTAAATTATATAAACTAAACATTCATAACTATCTATTCTAAATAAGTAAATATATTAATTGAACAACTAATTGAATAAATTGACTAATTAAATGTCACTTATTTTTCATTAAATAATTAATCAGTAAAGAAACTATAAACTTATATTTAATCAACTAAATAAATTAACTAATCAATAAATGAGTTTTAATTAACATGCCTTTCTAATTAATTAAATTAAACAAACTAAACATTCATAATTATCTATTCTAAGTAAATGTACTAATTGACCAATTAATTGAATAAATTGACTAATTAGATATCTCTAATTATTCACTAAATAATTAATCAAGTAAAAAATCCTAAACTTATATAATTAACTATTCTAATCAATTAAACAAATTAATTAATCAATAAATGTGTTTTAATTTACTAAGTCTTTCTAATCAACTAAATTAAAAGAAATATAAATTTGTAATTACCTAATACCTATTCTAAATAAGTAAATATATTAACTGACTAATTAACTAAATAAACTCACTGAGTAAACATCTCTAATTACTCATTGACTAATTAATTAAGTGAAAAATATAAATTTATAAAATTAACTAATCTAATTGACTAAATAAATTAACTAATTAATAAATGTATTCTAATTGACTAAACTTTTCTAATTAACTAAATTTAATGAACTAAACATTCATAATTATCTATTCTGAATAAATAAATATATTAACTAACCAATTAACTAAATAAGTTGTCTCATTAAACATCTCTAATTACTCACTAAATAATTAATTAAGTAAAAAATCATAAACTTAAAAAATTAATTATTCTAATCAACCCAATAAATTAACTAATCAATAGATGTGCTCTAATTAATTAACTATTTTAATTAACTCAATTGAATGAACTAAATATTGAAAATTAATTATTCTAAATAAGAAAATATATTAACTAACTAGTAAATTAAATAAATTAACTAATCAAACATTTTTAATTACTCACTAAATAATTAATCAAGTAAAAAACCATAAACATGTAGAATCAACAAAATAAATTAACTGATTACTAAATGTGTTCTAAGTAATTAACTATTCTAATTAACTAAATTAAATGAATAAACATTTAAAATTACTTATTCTAAATAAGCAAATGTATTAACTGACAATTAACTAAATAAATTTACTAGTTAAACATTTCTAATTACTCATTAAACAATTAACCAAAAAATTTATAGACATATAAAATTAAATATTTTAAACAACTAAATAAATTAACTGAGTATTAAACCATTTTATATGCCTTGGCCTTTCTAATTAACTAAAAGATTAAAATTTTTGACACTAACACACCTTTATGCTTAAAATATTAATGAAACTAATAAGGCTTTCGAATTAACTTAATAAACTAAACATTTTCAAGTAAATGAAAGCAATAGCCCACCAAACTCTATTCAAGCATGAAGAAAAGGCTCTTACAAGATCGTAGGCTGAAACTATATAAAACATCCCAGAAATGTTAAACACTTCAAGAAAAAATGGATTCAGCAAGGGACCTCATTTCCATCGCTAATATTAGCAATTTGCAAAGGACTGGTCAGGGATTTGCGAGGAAAAAGTGAATTAATGAGTTTATTTCTATAATTAATTTTTGTGAGCAAGTTAACGAGGGATGTGGCCTTCATTAAATGTTTACAAGTCAAGCCTATCATCATATTATCGCAGATGAATTGCAGGATGGGCCTATTTTTCATAAATTTTTTTGCGCCTTAATTGTACCTAATAACAAGGGATGGGCTTTCGACTTGGTCTTACTAAATATTTGCAATGGCCTTGTTTTTTCCTTACATTATGTGTGTGAAATAATTCGAGTTTGAAATAATAGGAAAATTCTCATGTACACATTTTTTTCCAATACTCTGTGGTACTTAACCACAAAATCAGTGACATGTGAAAAGCTTAAGTGAAATTATTTGTCAAATTATTTGTTATTTGCTCCATTCATTGAGTTTTAATTTTTTAATTTTTAAAATTTTATTCAATTAATCTCCTATTATTCTCTCTCCTATTATTCACTCTCCTATTTAATATTAAGAGATTTTTTCTTGTTGTGGGCAAACAATTTGTATGCCCTAATTCAATGAAAATTAACTAAAGAATTGATTATTTCATTAATTTCTTTTATTGAAAATGAGTTGATAAAATTTTTTATAGTAGTTTAGGGTGCACAAATTTTGTATCCACCTAGAAAGTTTCTACACTATAGCAAAGTGTCGGATTAGGGGTGGCCTTTGAGGCAGCAACAATTGCCCTAAACTTGCTGTGTGAAAGTACATGGTCACATTGCTTAAAACTAAAAAAAACTTAGAATTTAGACTTATTAGATTAGGTAGTTGTAGTTGCCCTAAATGTAAATTTTTAAATCAAAATTGGTGGTAGTAACTTTTTACAATGTTTGCCTTACAATGCTGCTCCAAACTTGAGTTAAAAAAAGGTTCGATCCTCTTTCTACCCTCCTACTAATAGGCTTCTACTAACTCTTATATTTTCTTGGCTTGCTAACCATCTCATCAATCCAATTTCTTTTATCCACTATCTAAGCAAGTTGTGGCCATTTTCAACCTCAAACCTTTAACATGTGAAATAGATTCATTTGTTAGTAACAAGCTTATCTTCTATTTTTCATTTTTAATTTTTTTTTCAAATTTCTTACTTTTATTGAAATTTTAAATAATAGATGTTAGTATTAATAGTTGAAATTTCTTGTTATATTTATTGAAAGTAAGAGCTTGATAATGTTATATAGTTCTTGTGTTATAATTTTTTCAATTTACTTTTATTTTTAACCATTGTTATTGTAAAAATGTGTGAATTTTTTTTATACATTTGACCTATGAATTATAGATAACTAATTTTTAAATTTGGAAATTATGATGAATTTTGTGTATTATTTGGCTGATAAGAAATAGTTGTAAGCTTATATATACAAATAGACCTAATAAAAAATTATACAACATATTAAATTTATTATATTTTTAATTATTTAAATAATAGTGTTTCTCCAACCAACATTCTATGTTGTGAACCTTTCAAAAATAAAGCAAAAAAATTAAGTGTCATTTTAAAATGTGTTTATGTGATATTAGAATATCAAATTTAAATTAAATAAATTTGATTAAACTTATCTTGATGTTAAAATATTTAATTAATAAATTGAATTCTATAAATTTCAATTTTAAGAAATACAATTTATTTTTTTATAATTTTATTGTCCTTTTAATTGATTAATTTGTTATTGATATATATTTTCTTATGGTTGAATTTGTGTGGTATTTGTATATTTCAAAAATAGTTAAGGGTTAATTATGTGAATAGATTTTAAAAATATTACAAATTATACATATGAAATGTAATATTTTTGTAATTAATTGGGTAATGGCAATATATATATATATATATATATATATATATATATATATATATATATATATATATATATATATATTAGTTTCTCAATATTTGATATGGATTTATGCGATATATCACTTGGTTAATTTATATGGCAAATGGGCATTTTTTAATATAAAAAATGGATGTATAATAAATTGGGTCCATGTAAAAAAGGATATATTAATGAATTTATGTTAAAAGTAGAGCATTTTATTACATTTGCTTATCAAAAAGAAATATTTGCTAGAGAGGGTGTAAGTAGGTACACTTGTTTAAAGTGTCAAAATAGAAAATGTGTGAATTTAGATGATATGAGAATATATCTTTATAAGAAAGGGTTTATCTCTGAATAGGGGTGGGAATCAGTCAGATGGAATTGGTTAGCAAGCACATTCTAACCCGATCGACTCTAATCATTCATGACCATATCCCAACCGAAATCGACCGCTTGAAATACTCTATCCGATATTGACTAAACAAATCGGTTCCAAGCAGTTCCAAGTGGCTTCGGTAGGATTGAGCAGCAAACTAGTAAAGTTGATTAATCTCAAAACCAACAGAATACACAGACATCAGATCAATCCTATTTGGTCTAGCCACTGTAGGCAATTCCCAAACAAATGCCTGTGTATCATCCCCAGAAGAATAAATATGCCTGCAGCTCTGAGGAGCCTAAGCAATGGCATTAACACAACCACAGTGCTTTTCTAACTCTGCCACGGGTATCGTTGGCGACCTTATATCCAAAATCATAATCTTATTACTGTCCATCAGAATAGTTGCCATGTACCTCAAATCTTGCTTATTCCAAGCTAAGCGAAGCAAAGGCGTATCTGGTTGTGGACTCTCGTATATAATTGTGGAATGCTCCTTATCCCTCAAATAGAAAATTCTCATTGATCCATCAGCCGATACTGATGTAGAGACTCTAGCTTCACCCCAAGCAATATCGTAAACCTCCTTATCATGAGCAATTAGCTGCATTTCAAAAATGCCCTTTTCGATATCCTAAATTATGCAAGTTGTATTGATTCCAATCAAAAGAGGTCAGTGGGGCATAAAATTCACTGGTTTTGCTATTATTGAGAAGAAAAATCGTCTCAAAAGAGTTTTGACGAACTTCCCAGAGACGAAGGTAGTCGCCGGAGGTGGCGAGGAGGTCAGAAGAAGATTTTTTTAAGGAAGAGTGAGAATTAGGGTGGAACATGAGCTTGGTAGGAAGGTAGGGATGGTCAAAGGAGAGAGAAGGTTGGGTTTTGATGAAAAAAGTTTCTGGGTTGAAGGAGAGAACATCAACGTAGTATACTCTTCAATAAAGCTCTCGACTGCGATTCGCCAATTGATGGAAAGAATTGCCTACGGTCGGATTTGGTTAGAATCGGTCAATGCCATACCAACCTGCAACCAATTGATAGCCCAAAATTCCTTACTTTTTATACTTATAAATACCCGAACCATAATGCAACCCAAATCCGATTGCCCATTTTTCGGTTCGGGTTAGTCAGTTTCAATTGGGTTGAAAAAAAATTCCCACTCCTATCTCTGAATATTGGTATTGGCATTGTTATGGTGAGGAAATACCTCGACAATATGGAGATGATAACATAAAGGGTTTTATGAATGAGAATAACCTTGATGAAGTTAAATAACTTAAGAGTATGATTTTTTATGCTATTAGGCTTAACTATAACATGGACGAACCCCTAAAGCTGGATGCTTAAAAGTTTTATGGAATGTTAAATTCTGCCTAATATCCATTATGGATATGTTATAATAGCCGTATAGATTTATTTATCATCGTTAGGATGATGAGCATCAAATTTAATTATAATACACCTCAAATTTATTTTAATGAAATGATGAACTTATTAAAAGAAACTAATCTAGTTAGAAATCTTATACTAGAAAACTTTTATTAAACTAAGAAGGTAGTCTCAAATTTTAATCTTGGACATAAGAAAATAAATTGTTCAAAAAGGTTGCATGTTGTATTATAAAGATGATAAAGATAAAAGGCATTGTAAATTTTGTAGGATATGTCAACATGTCAAATTGCAAGTAGGAAAAAGAATATATGAAGAAGTGCCTTTAAAGAATTTGTATTTCTTACCACTTATACCTAGGCTCTAAAGGTTATACGTTTCTAAGAAATTAATTAAATATATGAGGTAGCATTATGAGAATTAATAAGAGAAAAGTGGGTTTTGTTATCCATTTAATAGAGAGGCATAGAAGCATTTTGATAGAACATACCCTAATTTTGCTCTCAAACCTTGAAATGTTCACTTTAGCCTATGTTTTGATGGGTTTACTCAATTCTCCTAATTTGTTGCATTATATTCATGCTGACTAGTTGTTGTTACACCATACAATCTACCACTTATACCTAGGCTCCAAAGGTTATATGTTTCTAAGAAATCAATCAAACATATGAGGTAGCACCATGAGAATCAATAAGAAGAAGGTGTGCTTTGTTATCCATTTAATAGAGAAGCATAGAAGTATTTTGATAGAACATACCTTAATTTTGCTTTCAAACCTTGAAATGTTTACTTCAGCCTATGTTTTGATAGGTTTACCTAATTCTTCTAATTTGTTACATTATATTCATGTTAGCTAGTTGTTGTTACAGTATATAATCTATCACTTGAAATGTGTGTGATTATATCTTATATATTTTTGACCTTGATAATCCTTGAGCCATATAATTTTAAAAGCAAAATTGATATATATATATATATATATATATATATATATATATATATATATATTTGTAACCATTGATTAATGATTTAAAAATCTAATGGAATGATGATGTCCTTATATATGATATTTCTATAAAGTAAAACTTCATGTTGAGGGTAGCATTGATGTGGATGATAAATGATTTTCCAGCATATAGTATCTTATCTGGATGCTCCATTATTAGGAAATTAGCATGTCCATTTTGTATGGATGATACGAGAGTTTTTACATTAAAAAACAAAGGCAAACAATCTTGGTTTGATTGCCATAAATGCTTTTTGGATAATAATCACATTTATAAAAGGAATAAGGATGTATTCTATAAAAATAAAGTTAAAAGAGGTTGACCCCATCGTAGGTTAATAAGTAGTGAAATTTGGAAAATCATATGGATAATTCTAAAGGTCATAGAAAGTTGGCCCATCAAGTTATATAAGTATGGGAAAGATCATAATTGGACAAAATAGAGTATATTTTAGAAATTTTTATATTGGAAAATGAACTTGATTTGACATAATTTAGATGTTATGCATATTAAGAAAAATATGTTTAATAATCTCTTCAACACCATGATAGATATTAAAGGTAAAAGTGAAGACAATGCAAAAGCAAGAATGGATTTGAAGGAATATTATAAGCAAAAGGACTTGGAACTTATGGATATTAGCAATGCTAAGATTCATAAACCAAAAATAAAGTTTAGCTTTATTAAGGATACAAAAAAATAATATGTGAATGGATGAAAAGCTTAAGAATGCCAAATCATTATGCCATTAAGTTAGATAGGCATGTTAATATTAAGTCTGGTAGATTTTTAAGCATAAAGAGTTACAGTAGTCATGTATTTATGGAATGTCTCATTCTTTATGGCATTTATTTGACTTACCTGACCCATTGTAAGGTCCAATCATTGAAATTAGTCAATTTTTTAAAGACTTATGCTTTATAACTTTGTGAGAGAGTGAACTCGTCTAAATGGAATGTAACATCCCATTAATCTTATGCAAATTAGAAAGGATTTTTCCACTCAGGTTCTTTGACTGAATAGATCATTTTCCTATTCACTTGTTATATGAGGCAAGAGTTAGTGGTCATGTATAATATAGGTGGATGTATCTTTTTGGAAGGTAATATGTTTTTCTTAGCAATTACTTTACTTTTCTTATATGCATCATACATAATTAAGGTTCCTTAACAAACTTAAGAAGAAAGTTAGAAATAAGACATATGGGGAAGAAAATATATACGAAGTATATATGATTAAAGAGGCAACACAATTCTATCAATATTATTTTGCACCAAATATCCTAACTTTGAGTACTTGGGTTAGTCGAAATGCAAATTAGTATAGAGAAACTAGTAAACTAATCCTATCAATTTTCAATCAATCTGGCCGACCATCTGGGAGGTGCATTGATCGATATTTGTTAGACATAGAACTTGCATAGTGATGTTATATATTTTTTAAATTATGATGAAGTTTAAACATACTTAAAGTAAGTGAGCAAGCTAAGTAAATTAGTAATTCCATCTAATTAATTAGTTTATTAACCCTTCTTATGACAATTTATTTAGCATTTTCATTAATCAATTGTGACAAAATGCACTAGATATCATAATTCAACATGTTAAGAGGATAATTAATGATAACATTGCCATTTGGTTTCAAAATTATATATGTTTTGGACTTTTTTATTTGTTTTCTTAAGTTTTTCAACAACTAATATAATTAGTATTGTGACACACTTGATAGGTCCATAACTCTAGTGTTATAAAACATGGTATTCACTTACATAATCTTGCTTGAGGCCTATTACGAATAGTGAAAACATAATTAATATATTTTGCGAATGGGTACAAGTTCCATGTTAAGTTATGGAGTGAAAAGAAAAAAATTATCAATTGTAGAGTTTTTTTATAAAAGGTATAGGGAATGTAAATTATAGTAAGAATGAATTTTATGACATCTTTAATGAAATTATTCAATTGCAATATCCTTGTCAAATTGAAAAGAAGTTAGTTATTTTTTTTGTTGTGATTGATTTAATCCTGTAATCAACCATGATATAAAAGTACATTCATTATATAGAACAATTGAGATAAAGTATACCAGAAAGTACACGAAGTATGATCTTTTCATTTTTGCTTAATAAGCTTTTTAGGTTTATTATATACCATATCTTGCATGAGCAAAAGATAAATTATATTGATGAAAAATTGAGAGATCTAGTTGACCATAACTACTAATTGGAGACTATGTAACAAGATGAAGAAATGTGTTACGTGAATGAAATCATTGATGATGATCCCATCAGTACGTTATGTGACATTGAAGGAGGCTTCGAAGAAATTAAATTATATGTTAACCTTACAGTTTAAATGAACTTCAATAAAGCAGAAAAAGATGGTTTAACAAATGTTAATGATGAATAAGTTATTAAGATTGATGAGCATAGTGATGATTATGAGGAAAAAGATGATCTTAGCTATAATAAGGTCTATGGTGGTGAAAAAGATTATATAAAGCATTAATGACATAGTAAAGTATAAGTACCAATTTTTGTATGGTTATATGCAAATTATCATTATTATGATATGTTAACATGTACAAGTTATATATTAGGTTTTGGATTATAAAAATAACAAATACAATTCAAATCTTGGTGCACACAACCTTTGTTATGTGTAAGGTTTTGATTTTAAATCCTAACTGTAAAACTTTTTAATTTTTCTCCTTTTCATATTGCATAGAAGGTTCACCCATCAGAGTAGCAAATTAGGATTCCTAATTGTAAAAAATCCCCAACCTTAATAAACCTATATTTAATAGCCTCCACCATCCTAAGTTTGTTCTCTCTTTTTTGGTAAAACCATCCTAAGTTTGTTTCAATGGATTTTTAAGTTTAAAATTTCTCCATTTATTTTCAGTGTATGAGCTATAGATTTATACATCTTATTGCGTGCTTTGTCTTTGTTTCATTACTTTCATAAGGACTTTACTTTTCCAACTTCTAAAGAGTTATTATCTTTTCTAACCCAAGGTATGGTAATAATTTCTACATTTCTATAATGCTACTTAAAGAATCTTTGTTCTTCTTTTCTATCCATATATGCATATTATTGTTGTTATCTTTGCTTGAACCTAAGATATACATCTTATTGCATGCTCCGTCTTTGTTTCATTATCTTCACAAAGACCTTGCTTTTCTAGCTTCTAAGGAGCTATCATCTCTTCTAACCTAAGGTATAATAATAGTTTCTACATTTTTATATTACTATGAAGATTCCTTATTCTTCCTTTTTTATCTAGCTGCTATAATCTCTACTTGAATAGCTTTTTTGTTAACTTCAGGAAATACAAGTTTGGATATAGCGTAACCATTTTTATATAGTTAAATCTAAATATTAGGTTCGATTTTAGCATCTTGAAACTTCTTGTAACACTTTCTCATTATCTCTATTTGACCTATGTTGCCAAAGGCTCTTAAGGTTGAATTAATTGTTCACACATTATTTTTGTAGTCCTTATTAGCAAGCATTTCCAAAAGTGTAGATTCCATCTTTGAAAACCTTTTTCACTCCAAAAATATTATATGGTTAAAGTGTTCCAACTAATCTAGAAAATCATGCTATATTTAGTTCATAAAAAATACAAAAAAAAACTAAATAAAAGAGACCAATTTCTTTTTTCAACTTTTGTTGGAACTAAATAAAATGAAAAAAAATAGAAATATAAAATTAGGAACTACCTAACTATAGCAATAATACATTGGCTTTATACGCTCATTTATGGTGAAAAAGAAAAAAAACTATAGATGTCATGTCCATTAATCTTAGCCTTACCTTTCAAAGGGAATTTTTTAGTATGATCCTACTAAAAATTTCATTACTCTCTTGCATTTATTTGTTTCAATGAAATAGCAAATAGATTTCAAATATATTTGTAACAATTTACCTTTTTGCTTTTCCATAAGCATTAATAAAGGTATTGTATGTAACTGCATCGAGCTTAATTCCTTGAATGGTTATGTCTAATAAGAGATAATGAACTTTGTCAAAGGCAAATACGTGCAAGCATGATTAGATAAGGACTAAGTAAGCTTGAATATTAGGATGACATCCAAGAGTACTCCTTATCTCTTTAAGAAGAGATAATGTCTTATCCAATAAACCATTCCTATTGTAGGCAAATATCAATGTAGTGTATGATTCACAATCTACACCATAACCTTTATTAACCATAGCTTGAAAGGAGTTCATGGGCTTTCTAAGGTTACTTACATTTCTTAAGCATGATTATTAATTTGATGTAAATACCTGCATATGGTTTATTCATGTAGCAATTCAAAAACCTAGAACCATGAACACATCTTAAAAAAAATGAAATTTCTAGGTCATTTTTCCTTTAGTATAGTAAATCCTTATAATTTATGTAAAATTTTATATCATCATAATCTACCTTTAGAGAAACTTCTTTGCAATCATTCTAAAGTTACCTCTACCATATTATCTTCTAAATCACCAATTCATATGTTCTTTTCTATAACTTTGCACCTTTACTTTCCTCCTATAGTTTAAACTTCTTGTATTAATCTAGATAAGTTATTAACAATTTTCCAGAGTGATCTTTGTTCAATTCACTCCTATGAAAAAGTGCAAAAGACAAAGATTGTGCAACATAGGTAAGTTAAATCTTTGGGGAACAATAGGAATTTTGCCAAGTTAATTTGTGTTATCAAGTTTAATGTAAACTACACATTTAAAACAAAACATTTATACTAAAAACATGTTTTATATATTTTAATAGGATGGATTTATCTTAATATTAAAGTTAATTATAGGTTATAGATTTTTTAATAATCATAATTTATTTTGTTACATAAAAATAATTGATTATATTTTTTGGTGATAAATTAATTATGCTTTATAACTATCATTTTTAGGCAGGCACTCTTATTTCCACAATATGTTTTTATAAATAGAATATAAAAAAAAAAGATGAAAGAGCTATGGCTCCATTGTAAAACAACTTATGTTGAATTCAAATTTTCATGTAGTAGTGAAAAGTTTATATAAGACACGGGTTGGAAATACTTAGACCATATTTCTAGTAGTATTATTTAATTTGTTTGAATTTAATATTTTTAAACTTTATATATTGATACATCTTTAGGATTATTATTGTGATCATTGTGATGCTTTAAAACTAAAGGATCGGTATCCTTTTCTATAATTAAAGGTATATAAATTATATCCTTTAAGTATTTGATACCACATAATTTATTGACAATGCAAAAAGTATTTGTTTAACCATGAATCTAAACAAAAATTTAAATAATGTATTTTTAGAATTATCCTATAAATAAGCATAATCAATAATTATTTATAGATTTAGGTTATTGGATCTATTAAGCAAAGTATTTAATTAAGTTCAAATAATTATCATATTATTATTGAGCTGAGTTATACCATATAAATGTCTATGGATACTTTGTTACATGGCTTTTTATTCCTAAGGTTTTAAAGATAGGAAAATGGCCTAATTTATCCTTTAATAAAGATCCCTTCTCTTATTTTAGATATTATTATTATTGTTCCTGATGAAATGACATATTTTGACCCCAATTATAACATCTAGGGAAAAAAAAGGTGAAACTATGATATCAAATTATTTGTAAGTTTTGTGTTTAATCGTGTGTTGATTATTTTAAGCACATACCTATTGTGAAATATAGTAATATCTATTTTATTTGATATCTTTAATTATTTATAGCAAATATAGGATTAATTACATCATGTATAGTTTTCAATTAATTTTAGTGAGTTTGTTTCATATAACAGAGATACATTGCTTAGCCATTTTATGCATATAAAAAGTTATTACACACATCTTTCATTTATATATATAGTTATGGTTATAATTATCATTTATCATCAGATTATTCTTAAGTTAAAATTCAATAAATTGTATGTCTTATCCATTTTTCTTGGATGCTATGTAAAAATTTTTCATTTGCAAATCTTCACTTAATTAATGAGATATCTTCTTCCTTTATAGATAATAGGGAGATATTGGCCTGGTCATTCGAAATGGAATCCTTCATAAGAATGTGAAAAAATAGAAAATAGCCTCTCATCGCTTATGCCTAAAAATAAGCTAACTAGCCATCTTTCCATTATTTCAACTAAGGAACCTGTCATTGCACTAGTTAGGCACCTTCTGATACCACCACTTGGCCACCCTTCCATGTCAACACATGGCTAGCCCTGCGTACTGTAAGCTGGCAAGCATTTTGTTCCATCATTTGACTACCCTTTAATGCTACCATTTACCCAGCCTTATATGCCACAACCTAGCCATCCTTCCACGTCACAACCTAAGCAGCCACAGCTCGTGGTAGGATACTATTAATACCATGGTAGCTAGTCTATATTTGTCCTAACACTGGGCTACTATAAAGGATATCAATACCTAATCCCTAATTAATTCTAGCCACTACAAAACCCCTCCATTCTTCATATATCTTCATGCAACTAGCTACATCAAATTTGAATGCAAGATCTTCTGGTGAACAAGTAAGTAGTTAGTAATGGATTGAACCTTAAAAAGACTTGTAAGTATAACCAAGTTATATTACAATGATGATTGATTTTCCTATATTTAATTGATTACTATATGAGTTAATTTTTTTATTATCACTTATTTTATTCATAGATTTAAGTCTTTATCTTAAGTTATTCATCAAATATATGCAATAATAAAGAGTAAATGTGAAGGATTAGGCCTAAAATGGGCAAAAATTCCTTCAAATGTGAAAGAAATGTGGTGGAACATGTTTAAGGTGAGTGTTCTTTTCAACTAAAGAATGTAAAGTGAATAATGGAATGCTTTTATGAGAATGTACTATATTTTGTCTACTCTAATTTTAATCTTTTATGTTTGACATTATTTGTTGTTATGTCTTAAATTATCTACATCACTATAAAAAAATACTTATGTTATTTTAGTTTTAATCACTTATTATTTAAAATCACTTTAATAGAAGGCATCATGTAATTATCTGTTATTTTATTTTATTACTATGGCTATCAAAACTAATAAATTTTCATTCTACTCATTTTAATGTTTGTATGAATTTGTTTGTCTACAACTCTATTTGTATGACCTTAATTCAATCAGTTGTTGTCCGGTGCTTGAAATTTGAGCTATCTATTATACATTTATTTGTTGTTTACATAATTTTGTCATTTGCTAATTCTTTCTAGTCGTTTTATTTGTCATTCTATATTGATATTGCTGTCTAATATAATTATTATCCTTAATGAACATGTTTCGAGGAGGACTATTGAAGGAATTATTAGATCTATACTATTTAGTTCATTATATCTCTTGTTATTTAATAATTTCACTTAAATTCTATTAATTATAAATATGAAGTGCAACTTTATAAAATTCTCATTTACATTATATTTGGATATGGTGTGAAGAGAAATAAAAAAAAATAGATGAGAAAAAGGTGAAAAAGAATACATGTATGAATCACATTAATTTTAACAGTAATTTTAACAATAATGTTACACTTGTTCTTCTATATTTATATTCTTGTACTCACTACAAACTCAAAATTTTGAATTTCATTAATTTGTCAAATGATATTAGAGGATTATAAATATGAGAGCATGGACCAAAAGTATATTATTAAAGAGAACTAATATTGTGTAATTTTAAAAGGAAACTTATGCTTATTCTACTTGAGATTTATTGTAATTATGTTTATTTCGATTCTTGTACATATGTCAGTATGAATTCAAATTTAATCCCAACATCTTAGCCTTTTTTTTCCTTGTATTTGGTTTTATGTGCTTCATAGGAAAAGTATAGGTGGGCCCCCCCAATATGAAACCAAAATGAAGAAAAATTTTCTGCATAAGGGAACTAACCAGTTTAGGGATATGATGAGAGATAGTTGAAAATATATAAAAAAAAGCCTAATTGGATACTTAATATAGCTTGGTAGGTGCTGTTAGAATATTAGATAGCGATAAGTTCGCAAAAGAGTTTACTTAGAATAAGACAGAGTCAACCATTAGCACTGGCCAAGCACTTCATAGCAGAGGTTTCATCCTAATAAGTAAGCATAAAAGGAGAATGGCAAGATGATTACCATTTTCAAATTATATTAGTAGGTGATGTTATTTGATAATGTCTTTCTGTATATAAAAGAGAACTTAGGAGACCTTTTACTCAACTTGAGTTATTCACACACACTGATCAAAAGGTAGATTATATAAAGGATTTAATTTTACTGTCAATACAAGCTTTATTATTATATTTCTTCTAAAAGTGTTTTTTTACTTCTATTTTTCTTTTTTATTGTTAGAATTTTGTTAGCCTACTACATTTCATTCTATTTATAGAATTCAATTGAAAATACTTTTTATATTTGTATAATAAATGCTTTTTTGCATATATTTTCTTTACTGAGTAAACTCTTTTATATTTGCTTTAAGACAAAGTGGGCTTCTAAATTTCTATGCCTTATTAGTTTTGAACATTTAGAATTCCTTTTCATTTGTATTATTTTCTTAACTATATTGGACCTTTCCTTCTACACATATAATTGTTACCATTTAAAGGACATAGAAAGTTTTAAACTTTCTCTTATTAGTTGAGATAGTTTTTGGATTACAACATTATTTATACTAGTTTTCAATGCTTATAATATATTTCATATAATTTTTGTCAGTGGATTTATCTTGTAAAAATTTAGGATGATAGATGCAATTATAATTGATTATGTTGAATTTAATTATTAGTTAAAGATTTATTAGAATTAAGCCTATATAGTAAGGTTTATGTTTATTTATTTTGAAATATTTACATCATTATTGAATGACAGTGTGGACCTTGCTCACTTTTGATGCGTAGCAACCATTATTGGGGGAAGCAAAAGAGGTAGAATTTATAGGTTAAGATTACAAGCACATGATGTATTGCAAGATAAGTCTTTTAGTGCGATGTCCTCAACTTTCCAATCACCATGGTAGGAAGAAATGAAAAAAAGAATGGCAACACGTAAAGTTAAGTATGAGGCATGATAAAGTTGCTTTGTGATCAGAATTATTTGAGCTTACCTTTTGTTATTTTACCTCTTCTACCACCTTTTTATGGTCCTACCAGTTCAATTCAATAGCATAGTGGTAAACAGCACCATGACATAAATGATGACGACTTAGGAAAAAATCATTACTATTTATATATCTTATGATTGAATTGAGATCCAAATTTGGCTTTAAGTTAATGTTATGTAAGATTTATTATTTGTTCTTTAAATTATAATGTCATTAAGTTTTATTAATGAAGTCTAGATAGATTTTGAATCTTTATAAGAATTGTTTGTTAGGTATATTAAATGGTTTCAATCCTAGAAGAATTAAATGTTTTCTTGTGGATTTTTTGCTTTTTTTAAATTTAAATAATTTCCCATGAATTTCCTATGGATATCATTTGTAGCAAATCAAAATTACATGCAAAATGTAATTTCTTTACTTTTATAATGTTGAATTATGATCATGACAAAATTTGATTTCATGCAAAATTTTACACAACATAAAAAATAGAAAAAAAATTTCCTAAAAAATTGTGGGTAAACCATAGCTCAGCAATTGTGCGAACACTGTAGGAAATGATCATAGGAAAATTATCGTGCGAACCTTGTTTCCTGCACTTTGATTTACACCAGAGCCCTTGCTGGAAAAAATGGTAAATTGCATCGTAGTGATACTTTCTGAACTTCTTTTCAATAAAGTGTTAATGTTGATCTTTATTTCAAATAAGTGTCAGTTTTATGAATTATTACTATTATATTCTTAAAATACCGTTTTTAACTAATAGAATACGATTATCAATCAAGAATTTCGAAAAGCCAAAATTGTATGATTAGTTAATCAATTTTTGTATATGATCACTTATTTTTATTTATCTTCTCATATTCTTTCGATAGAAAACAAGAAAATTTGGATTTGGTGGGGTTTACTTAGTAAAAAATGTGTAAATTAAGCTTAAAACTTTGAATGATCATAACTTTGTGCTTGATTTTCCGTTTTAGGTGAATTTTTTTAATTTCATGTAACCTTTTGAGATCTATGTGTTTGCAAACCGTTTTTGGAATTTTGCCCACTCTAGTTGGTAAAAAAAAAGTTTTTTTCAATAACTTTTCTTCATTTTCTTATTATTTTTTCAACTTTAATTTTATTTTTATCAATTCAAATTCATTTAAATCCTATATTAAACTTTTGATCCTTAACTCTTTTGGTTTCTAGTAGTAATATAATAATTTTCTTAACAAATAAAATTACTAAAAAATAATATATTATTATTTATAGATTAAATAGTAATATGTTATTGTTTTGTTCTAAAACAGTAACATTAACTAAAAATTATAAATAAATAGATAAATTATATTTAATTAACAACTAAATTATTAAATAATAGTATGTTACAATTTCTTCCTGAAACAGTAACATGTTACTATTTCATTCCAAAATAGTAACACCAATCAAAAACATTAAATAAATGGATAAATGAAGTCTAATTAATAACTAAACTAACAACTAATAGCATATTATTGTTTCCTTCCAATACAATAACACCAACAAAAAATCTCAAATAAATGGATAAATTAAGTCTAGTTAATAATTAAATTGCTAAAGAACAGTATATTAATATTTGTTCTTTAGACAGTAATATGTTACTATTTCATTCCAAAATAGTAATACTAATAAAAAACTCTAAATAAGTAGATAAATTAAATTTAATTAATAACTAAACTGTCAAATAATAATATATTATTATTTATTTTTTCAAATAGTAATATGTTACTGTTTTATTCTAAAGTAGTAACACCAATCAAAGATTCCAAATAAATGGATAAATCAAATGTAATAACAATTAAATTGATAAAGAAGACAATGTTATTGTTTCGTTTCAAAATAATAATACTAATAAAAAAATATTAAATAAATGAATAAATTAAGTCTAATTAACAACCAAATTGCCAAATAATAGTATGTTACTATTATTCTCTAGATAGTAACATATTACTATTTCGTTTCAAAATAGTAACACTAACCAAAAGCTCTAAATAAATGGATAAATTAAGTTTAATTAATAACTAAACTTTCAAAGAAGAGCATATTACTATTTGTTTTCTAGACAGTAATATATTATTATTTTATTTCAAAACAGTAATACTAACTAAAGATCTCAAATAAATAGATAAATCAAGTGTAATTAATAACTAAACTATCAATGAAGAGGATGTTATTATTTCATTTCAAAACAGTCACACCAATAAAAAACTTCAAATAAATAAAAAATTAAATTTAATTAATAACTAAATTGCTAAATAATAGTATGTTACTATTTGTTCTTTAGATAGTAATATATTACTATTTCATCTTCAAATAGTAATACTAACTAAAAATCTCAAATAAATAGATAAATCAAGTCTAATTAATATCTAAATTGTCAAATAATAATATGTTACTATATCTCTGAGTTTTTATTTATTTTTATTTTTATCTTAACTAAAAATTTATTTCAATTCCTAAAAAATTAATTTTTTATAAATTTTATTTATAATTAAAATTTTATAAAGTTCAAAATTTTCCAATTTTAATTCTTATAAGTTTTTAGTTTTTTATTTTTTTATTTGTATTAAATTAAAAATGCTTTAATTTTAATGTGTGGCAAAAGAGGTTTCTGTTTTAATTTTTTTTATCTTTTTAAAATACATTGTAAATGTGTCATTTTATTTTTTGGGTATCATGATAAATTTCTATACACAGGTACACTTAAATAAAAGAAAGTAAACTTCGGGTGCTTGCCGTAATAAATTACACAAAATGATACCGGCCTAATTTTTTTCCATAAAAAAATTCATGGCAAATCCATTGGAAAAGCCGCCCCACGATCAATACATTCTTGTAGCACTGCTATTTCATTTGTGTAATTTAGTTTTGAAGTTTCTATGGGCCTTTCTAATATATATTTTAATTTTAAAAATAATAGTAAATTAAAAAATTATCAAATAAAAGTGTTGAATCGCCCCCCAAAAAAATAGTGGTGGGGACGAAGTGTGAGGTGTCCACATAAATTCTGCCATATTGATATTATAGCTATAACTAATTTCTACAAAATTAATGTTTCCATTTATTTATTTAACCTTTTTACCTTTCAAATAATAATTTTTTAAAAAAATTAATGATCTAACCAAAAATTACTTTGTATGCATTTTATATGTGACTGATTTTATGGCAGAAAGAAAATTATTAATGTCAAACGTATAACCAACAGTTAGTAAAGTCAATTGATATTATAAGAACTTGTAATTGAAAAATAAAAACTTAAAAGAGAAAAAGGAAACAAGCCGTCAAAATTATAATATCAAGATAACAATATAAGAAAGATTATGAATTTTATATTTGTCGTGAATTCTTTAAAAAAATTAATTAGAAGTCAAATAAATTTGTGAGAATATACAACAAACCACACATTAAAATAAAATAATACTGGCAAAACTTTTGATCATGTTTGGTTAATTTTTTAGCGATTATTAATTTTTTTTTCAAAATTTTAGAAGTATATTGAATTTGAATAATTGCTAATACGACCAAAAGTTTTGCATGTATTATTCTATTTTATTCTATACTTTCCTGCATTTTCTCACAATTTTATTTGACGTCTAATTAATTTTTTTTAAAGAATTCACCATAAATATAAAATTAATAATCTTTCTGATACTATTATTTAAAAATCATGGATCTATTTTTTTATTTTTTAAAAAATAATTTTTTATTTTTATATTCCTTAAAATAAAAGTTTATGCTTAGTAAGTAGTTCTTATAATTTATTTTTAAAAACTTATAACTATAAATATATGACTTAAAAATAGAAAAATGGAAATAATTTTTTAATATTTTATTAACTTATTTTTTTCTTCTTTTTGATAACATTTTTATAATTAAAGGAAAATTTTAATTATTTTTATTCAACACCATCCATTCTTTATTTTCATTAAATCTGAAAGTAATTTTGAAAATAAATAATTTTTAAAATTTTCTTTTTTTTATGCTTTTATTTGTCAGTAACAAGTATTAATAACATCAATTGAGTTTACTAGTTATTCTTCATGCAATTGATATCCATAATATTCTTTTTACCACTAAAAAATTGATGAAATCAATCATAAATAAAAGTGATTATAAAATAATTTTTGGTTGATTCGTTAATTTTTTGAAATTATCATTTGATTGCTCGCTAATTATAATATAAAAAATTTAAGTAACTGGAAATATTAATTTGTAAAAATTAGTTACTGTTATGAATAATTATTAAATATGGATGTCCATAGGTGAAATATTATATCCCTAATTATGATCAATTATTAGAATTTAATTATAATCAATTATATTCCTAATTATGATCATATTATTTGGTTTCAATTATGATCAATTATACACCCAATTGTGATCAATTCTATTTATGAATTATCATTATGAGATTGCAATGTTTATCCTATAAATATAGGTTGTACAAATCATTTTGTATCTTTTAAATAAAATATTCTCCTTCCCCTTGTATTTTCTTTCTTTTCCTGATATTTCTCTTTCATCTTTTCATTTATTTCTTTTATCATTCCCTAAGTGTTTAATATTTTCATAATACGTTATCAGCACGAGGCTCTGATCCACTAAAGTAATTTCTTTCAAGCATAAATTATTTTACTTAATCTTGTTACTTTATGCTAATATAGTAATTCTTCCATCTCATCACATTTTTTTCCTTATTTCTTTCATATTTTGATTTTAATTTTTATAATAATTTTAATATTTTTCTAGTTTTATTCGAAGAAATAATAGTTGCAAAATATTGAATATGATGTATAGAAATACAAATAAATAATGAATTAAATTAAGAAAAAGAAACATATTATACATTTAAGAATTTATTCCTAAATGCTAAATGAATAGATTTTTTTATCTATTTTGAAATGCATGTTAGTTTTTATAAAATGTGTGAGTATTATATATATATATATATATATATATATATATATATATATATATATATATGGTACGCAATTGTGGCTATGTGATAAATTCTTAATTATGTTATTATATCATCATTGAAAAATTGCTATATAAAAAAAATATAATATATGTTATGCTGATATAGAAAGAAAATTTACTTGTATCATAAGATTTGATTTTACGTAAAAATGAATGCAAATATTCAAGAAATTAAGTTTGGAAAAAGAAAAAGGATTATCTAGAAGCAATCAATGTATAAATATACATATAACCTGAAGTATACTTTTCATAAATTTAATAATTTTTGCAATGTTTGGTCACCATATAGATTGAAAATGAAATAGAAGATTGAATTAATAATTATATAATTACTATATTGATTAATAATTTCTTCAATATTCAATCTCTATTATATTAGAAACTTTCTCATTTATTTTTACATGTTTATAATAGTATTATGGCAGATCTTGCAAATCTTGATTTGTGACTCTTGATATTATGAAATTTTTTTTACCTTATGATAAAAGATTCACTTATTCTTATAGTTTAAAAGAAATATATGATCAAAAAAAAATTCTCCACTTTCATGCATCTAATTTGCTCCTGCAATAACAATATTAAGAAAAAGGGTTTCAAGAAATGTTCTGAGTTAATTTCTTATCTCTTTATGGCTAAACAAAATAGTGAACTTTTGATAAGCCCCATCTGACTAACTTTGCTCTATTTCCTAAAGCAAATGTAGCAACACACGACCATTTTACTTATTAACAAACTTATGATCTTAGATGTAGTCGTGATTATGTTTCTTATATCAAGAACTCAACTTTCCATTAGAAGTGGAAAAATGAAGAAAAGAATGATAAAAAGGGTGGGGCAAACAATAAGAACATATGTGATGGTAAAGATCATTAGTCTCATATCTGTCGTACTCCAAAGCATTTTGGTGACCTTTACCAAGAATTACTTAAATATATACATATAAAGAAGGCAAATTTTGCATGTGAAAAGGGATTTGAATTGGTTTTCTTAAAGAATGCTTGTAGTTGTATATTGTCTACTTAATTTTCTATAAGTATACTTATCTCAAAGATGTTAAGAAGTTTTCATTAAAAAGAAACTACTAAATACAAATGTTTAGCCTTCATTCTATTTATTTTGAAAATTTGATTGGCAAAGTATCCTTATTGCGTTAAGACATTTAATTTATGCCCATTATTCATGTACTTATAAATTAGTTTTGTTTTAATGGTCTTTTTCATTAGCCAATTTTTTTTAAAATTTTTTTATAATATTTATCATTTTATTCTATATCAAGTTACTGGAAATTTATTTATATAAGTAATCATAATATCTGACTATGTAAATATACACCTTATTATGGTTTGTTCTCATATGGTTACTATGATATCACTCTAATACGAGTCAATTTTACTTAAATGTGTCACAACCTCTTTCTTAGGAGATATTATATGGTTATTGAAAGGTTTTAGATTGTAGTATAGCATAAAATTATGCACCGTTGAACCAAACAAAATTATAGGTGGAGATATTAAAGGCAAGTCACAATATATGTGTACCCTAACTTTCTATAACTCATTGGGTTAAGGATATTTACTATCTATTGCATGTAAAATTCTACTTTTCTTATTTAATAATGCAAAAAGCCAATGTTAATACTATATCTAGTATTATAAATTTAATTGAAGTTTTCAAAAGCGTTAATATTTTGTTATATGGAGAAACAAAATTACACATTGATAATGCATTATATTCTACTAAGTCTCATAGAAACTTATTGAGTTTTAAAGATATTTGTCAAAATAGATTTTATATTGAGATAACTAATTACGGAAATATTAAATATCTTTTTATTGTCGATATGATCTTAGGTAACAAATGCATATTTACAAAATTACCTGTTCTTGCATCTAGTTTGTCCTACACATATATTAGTACAATTGAAACACATGCTATAATAAACCAGAAGTTTATTAATTCAAAACATTTATTATTTGGCATGAATGATTGGAGCATCCTAGATCACTAATGATGAAGAAAATTATTGAGAATTCATATGGGTAGCCATTGAAAAACCTAAAGAATTTTCAATTTAAATAATTCTTGTGCGTTGCATGTTCTCTGGGTAAATTGATTATTAAGCCATCACCAGCTAAAGTTGGAACTAAATCTCGAACATTTTTGGAACGCATACAGGGTGACATATATTGGCCTATACACTTACTATGTGGACCATTTAGATATTTTATGGTATTAACAGATGCATCCAGTAAATGGTCTCATGTATATTTACTATTAACTTGCAATATGGCTTTTGCAAGATTGCTTTCTCAAATTATTCAATTAAGAGCATAATTTCCAGCTTACCCTATCAAGTTTATTCATCTTGATAATGCTAGTGAATTATCTTCTTAAACTTTTAATGACTATTGCATGTCAATAGGAATGAATGTTGAACATCCTATAGCTCATGTTCATATATAAAATGGCTTTGCTGAATCATTTATTAAATGACTTCAATTAATAGCAAGACCCATGCTTATGAGAACAAAACTCCCTATTTCTGCTTAGGGACAGGCAATTCTACATGCAGTAGCACTTGTGTGCATTAGACCAATTAGTTACCATAAATACTCCCCTTTATAATTGGCTTATGATCAGGAGCCAAATATTTCCCATCTCAGAATTTTTGGATGTGCAATATTTGTTCAAATAGCTCCACCACAATGTACTAAGATGGGACCTTAAAGAAGATTGAGAATATATGTTGGGTATGATTCCCTTTCTATTATAAAATATCTTGAGCCAGTGATAAAGAGCTTATTTACAACATATTTTGCTTATTGTTATTTTGATGAATTAATTTTCCTAACATTAAGGGGAGAAAAGGATAAGCAACTGGTTAAAGAAATTACATGGAACTTTATAAAATATTGATCCTCGCACAAAGCAATGTGAACTTGAAGTTCAAAAGATAATTAACTGCCATATGCATTCCTTGACCTAAAGAGAGTGATTAAGTCATATATACCAGCTGCTAATGCTCCAATAAGGATTGACGTCCCCAAACGACAATCCATCAATGAGAAAGCTAATGAGTCTAAGGCACACTAGAAGTGTGGTAGACTAATAGGTTTAAAAGTTAAAAATTCTCGCAAAAGAAAAGGAGCAATTATTGAAGACGAACCCATTAAAGAAATAGATACTCTTGAAGAGTCTAGAGACATAAGACACAATATAACTCCAGAAGAAGTTTAGGTACCTAAAAAGGATAAAGAAAATGAAAATAATGAGATCTTATAAATTATATC
This sequence comes from Sindora glabra, assembly GCA_020226215.1. NCBI lineage: Eukaryota > Viridiplantae > Streptophyta > Magnoliopsida > Fabales > Fabaceae > Sindora > Sindora glabra. The sequence continues at coordinate 97,167,804 of CM035227.1, read as the reverse complement.
TCTATGGGGAAAAGATTGAACTGTAAAGAAATAGTTGTTAATAATATTTTTGCATAAGATGTAGTGCTTAATATTATAAATGATAATGAGGATCATGAACCTAGATCTATCAATGAATGTTGACATAGATATGATTGGCCAAAATGGAAAGATGCAATTTAAAAAGAATTGAATTCATTTGAAAAATGTAAAGTTTTTGGACATGTAGTCTAAATACCTAAAGGTGTAATACTCATTGGGTACAAATGGATACTTATACATAAATAAAACAAGAAAAATGAAGTTGTAAGATATAAAGCATGGCTTGTTGCCTAAGATTTTATGCAAAGACCTAGAACTGATTATAAGTTCACTTATTCTCTTGTAGTGGATGCAATCATATTTTGTTATCTCATTAGTCTGATAGTACATGAAAAAACTTAATATGCATCTTATGGATATTATTATAGCCTATTTATATGGTTCACTTGATTATGATGTTTATATGAAAATCCTAAAAGGATTTAAGATGCCTGAAGCATGTAATTCAAAGTCCCAAGAACTTTATTCAATTAAATTATAAAAATCTTTGTATGGATTAAAGTGGTTTGGATGAATGTGGTATAAACGTTTTAATGAATACTTGTTAAAGAAAGGGTATAATAATGACCAAATATGTCTATGTGTTTTCATAAAATGAATAAATTTTGAATTTGCCATCATTATTGTATAAGTTGGTGATTTGAATATTATTGGAACTCCTGAAGAGATTCAAAAGGTAGTTAATTATTTGAAGAAAGAATTTAAAATGAAAGATCTTGAAAAAATAAAGTTCTGCCTTAGCTTACAAATCAAGCATGTAAAAGATGGAATTTTTATACATCGATCAACTTATACCTGAAATGCCCTTCAAAGATTTTACATGGATAAAGCACATCCATTGAACATCCATTAAGTACCCCAATGGTTGTTTAGTTACTTGATGTGAAAAAGGATATTTTTCGACCTCGAGAGGATAATGAAAAAGTTCTTGGTCCTGAAGAACCATACATTTATGCTATTGGTGCACTGATGTATCTTGCTAATAATACATGACTTGATATAGCTTTTGCTGTGAGTTTGTTAGTAAGATTTAGTTCCTCTCTAACTCAAAGAAAGTAGGATGGGATTAAACATGTCTTTCGATACCTCCAAGGTACTTTTGATATGGGCTTATTATGTGCAAATGGATCTAAACCACAGCTCATAAGTTATATAGATACTGGATATTTATCTAATCTACACAAAGCTCGATCTTAAACAGGCTATTTATTTATAAGTGATAATCTAGTGAATTTATTTAATGAGGCAGTATTCTATTGCATATTATATGGACATCCAAGAGGAGTGTTGTTAATAATTATTAAATGTAGATGTCTATAAATCAAATGTTATATCCCCAATTATGATCATATTATTAAGTTCTAATTATAATCAATTATACCCCCAATTGTGATCAATTCTATTTATGAATTATCATTATGAGATTGTAACGTTTGCCTTATAAATATAGGTTGTACAAATCATTTTGTATACAGTTGAATGAAATATTCTTCTCCCCCTTGTATTTTCTTTCTCTTCCTAATATTTCTCTTTCATTTTTTTCATCTCTTTTTTTATCATTCCCAAAGTGTTTAATATTTTCATAACAGTCATAATTGTGATATTAATATAGCAACATTTATGTGGAACTTGTTTCTTGGTAGATTTAACATTTTTACTTGACAAAATTTTTATTTTTTAAATTAAAATATATATACGAGAGAGGCATGTTAAGACTTCAAAGACAAATTACGTACACGAAATAATAACAACTTTTGCTATTGATACATAACATGTATGCCCTACGCCTTAAATTACTAAACAAATTATCAATTTATTTTTAGTAAAAAAATTAATGAAATAATCAATTTTTAACTGATTTTTCTTGAAGATAAAATTAATAATTTCTTCCTTGAAATTATAAGGTATCAATAAAATAGTTCTTGAATTATATAAAATTACAATTTCATCCTTAACTAATGATTCATATAGGCAATTTAATTCCTATGTATAGATTTATACTAATAATTTCATCATTAAATTATTGTTCAAAAGGATAAAACTATCTATATGAATATTTAGGGACAACATTGTATCTTTTTATAATTAAAGAACCATTTTATCAGTATCTTGTAATTTTAAAGACTAATTTGTTAATTTTATCTTTATTGAATTATGGCAATCTTTTAATCTTTTAATGGATTAGGACATATAATTTGTGTTCCTGCTAAATAAGGATGAATTTTTAATATTAAATTGGAGAGAGAATAATAAAAAAGATTGAGAGAAAAGAAACATAAAAAAAAACTCAATAAAAAGAGCAAATAATAAAGATTTTTTTTGTGATTGTAAAAATGGTTAAACAACTGGACACATATATGCAAAAATTAGGGGTCTATCTTAGATGCAATGGAAGGCACAAAACTTTCAAGGAACATTGGATATCACTTAAGTCCAAGGCTATCAATAAATAATAAATAATTTATTAAACAATATAACTTAACCTTACACAAGTCATTCAAACAAAGCTTGAGTACATAAAGTATCTAAAAATTCTTTAAATAAAGACGGGTTAGTCTAGTGGTTAAATTTTCTCTCATGATTTTTTTTCCTTTTCCTTTTCAAAAGGTTAGGATTTTAGTAGGGTAATTCTTAAAACAACTACAAAAAGTGAGAGATATGTGAAATAATGAGATGTTTATCTTTCAAAAACCAAAAACCACTTATAGGATGGATTGTTTTCATAGGTTTACAATATTGAAGCTAAATTAATAAGGTTTTAGTTTAGTGGAAAATATATTAGCCTTGACAAGAATTTTGTGTAGGAATATATTTATGAAATTTACCTTTGATCTTGACCATCAATTCTAGTATGATCAAGAGAAAATAAAATAAATATAATTAATATTATTAGTATGACAATCTACAAATACTTGCCATATGAAGCAAAAGATTTATCACTGATATATTAGAGAATCCCTCCTTCAACAATCTCCTAGTCTTTGTGTAATAAGTTTCACCAATGGAGTAAAAAACCTATGACTCAAGAGATGTAAAGTAGAAACCTCTTTATATATTGCAAAATCTGAGTTTTGAATCCTATCCATTATCGGATCCAAAATCATTTACTAGTGTTAGGTAAAGTACTCATATGCTTATATGAAATTGTCACACACATAGGATTTAATTAACAATAATCATGTTATTAATAAATTATGTAAAGTTCATAAAATACTATCAATATTTCACTTAGACATATATAATTTATCAATAGTGGTCACAAAAAAAGAATTAATGTTAATACAAAATGGTATTTTCACACCTAAGGATCTAGTGAGATCATAGGTATCTAGTAATATAAATATTATATTCGAAAGGATATTAACATCATAACATACCAGATATCTACATCTCGTTAATTAACACTATCAATATGTGCATAATAAGATTTATACAACTTTATGTGACTAAGTGTAAATCTATGCACAATGGGTCCTAACATCCATAAAAAATGCCTAACAAATATGAGACATGGTCTAAATGTCTCCATAAATATGCCATAACTAAAATGTGCACAAATATGGAAACATTATGAATATCTTATTATGAGTACTTCATTTAAACATATCATAAGATATCAATGAGTTCATATTAACAGAACTCCTATTAACATAAGATACTAAAAAAGCTTAGGAAAATTCACTTTATTCACATGATTGTATTTTTATATTTATCCTTAAGCTTTTTAGTTAGTGGATTTGTGAGTATTTGATCCCTTAAAATTAAGTAATATACCCATATATTTTCTTTTTCACAAATACATACTTTAATTTGAAGTCCTTTATTAAGGCAAACTTGTTATTGTTGAGAGAAAATCCATAATAGCATTATTATTGCAACATAAATCTGGTTAATGTTAGAAACCCCTCAACTTACTAATTTGATAAGGAATTTATTACATGCAACATGCCTTACTCTTTAACGAAGGTTGTTGTAATTGACTACATAATAATTTCATGACATTGTGCCTCCTAACACATGTCTAGGCATAATTTTATGTTCACCTAGACAATTGATGGGAAAAGTCTAAGTAACTTGTATATATAAGATCTTTTGATCTTCTATAAGTCAATGTATAATTACTTATACAATGTCATTTGCAATCTAGAAACACTTGACTTAAATTAACAATAGGTTACCTATGACTAACTTACAAAAGATAATCTTCATTACTTTAGAAAATACTTGAGTTTAATAAATTTAATTCTCCCAAATTAAGGAATATAAAAGTACATTAACATGTTAGACTTTTTTAGTACTAAAATAAGACAAACTAAATGTCCTTAGGATTTGTGTATTATGGGCCTACCACACAAATGATTTTAAGTTTATGGGCCCACTATATATGCAATTTTGGGCCTTATCACACTTCGCTCTCAAACCACTTTTAACTAGGTTAAATTTAATTGCTTTGTCTTAACTAACATGTCTATACGATGATTAACTTGGAAGAATGTCATTGTTACATAGATATAAAAAATTGCCAAAATGCCTAAGTTTATCATACATTGATTTGCATTACTCTCCTAATATTCGAGAGAAATTATAATCTCATAAAAAATGAGATACAATTATGTGAATACACTATCTGGTTGTTAGGTTATTAATCAAAAGGGTTACTATCTTCTTTAACTAATACAACTCCTACTAAAATGAGCTATTTTAGATCATAAGCAAATTTTAAAATGTTAACATGAAAGAGTCTTTGATAAATTGCACTCTTGTCTTAAAGTAGTCATTAACTACTAATTGACCTGATCTTGAACTCATAGTCTTATATGAGCATTCCTATTCAATTTAACATCACTTTTGATTTTCTAAGTCCCACATTTTATCTAATTCGATAATCTCCCATTATCCTAAGATATCTTTAAATAGATCAATCTTATTAAGTCCTAGAGATAATATTAGAGTTAAGTTTTGAAATTTGAATTTTGCAAAATCTTAAGTAATGCTTTCAAAACATGTACCTAAAAAATACCTAAAAACTTAAGTTTTATATAACAAAATTTGTCAACTGATAAAAATAAAGTATTAAAATTCAATAAAATACTATATTTTCTAGTACAACATGAACAAAATCCATCTCCAATTATAAAGCTACTTTTGAAGAAGTTAACAAAACTTGATAAAAAAATAGTTAGTATATACCAAGTCACAAAACCAAAATTTTATATTTTTGTAAAATCAAACTAAAATAATGTTTATAATTGGCTTTAATAGCCCTCTAGCCTTATTATTGATTATTATCTCAATTAATGACCCTTTTTCACTTAATCTAAGTTCATAGATTTTCATTTTTTGAAATAATTGGGTCAAGCATTTATCAATTTAAGGATGCTTCATTTGATGATCCAGTCCAAAATGACCACTGAATTGACTTAATTTAATTAAAAACACCTTTTGTTATTGCCTTATACTCAAATTCGAACTTACAGTGAGTTCTAGATTTAAAATCACCAAGTATATCATTTAGAACTAGGCCCTATTAAACACAACTTGTCCTTTTTTACCATCTTAAAATTATATTGCATAAACATTAAATTTAAAAAAATATTAAAATCATAATCATGCAAAAATTTTCTTCACAAAATTACAATATATAATATTAGCAAGTATTACATTATGAGGATTAATATTGAAGGGTATTTAAGTTCTTACAATATAGTATAAGAGTCAAAATCATACTCCTAAAATCCAATATTGAAGGGTGTTTAAAATTTTAGAAATATAATATCTAATCCTATATTCATGTTATATCCAACTTACTATATTAATAATATAATACTAAAGGGTATTTAATATTACCAATATGACCTTTCCCTTGTACAATTTAAAACAAATTTTTCCTTTCAAAATTTTATACTAAATTTCATGTAATTAGTCCTACAAAGGTGAGTACACAATTACATAAAATTTTTTATGGCATAATATATATATACAATAACTCCTAATTAGTATAATAATTCTCCAAAAATTATTACATCACACAACTAGTCTCCAAAATTGCTATAAAAATTACAATAGGTACCTTATAATATAAAAATTACATAGGAAAAATTTTAGCTCAAAATTATTTCAAATAAATATTAAAATAAATTAGAAAATAAATATCATAAAATATTTTTATTCTAGAAAAATCTAAAAAAATTCCCATTAAAATGTGCTTAGAGAGTGAGGCACACCAATGTGTTTGCCACCATAAAAAAATATCCTTAGGGTGCCACGTGTAACACATGTTCCATCACTGTGCATGGGCCATATGCACGTTACCCTATTCACCTTTTTTTCTAGCAGGCATAGTTCACAAGTCTGTGATTGTGACTTAATTTAGGTTCTTTTTGACCCGATTCATTTTGCCCATTTTCACATGATTTTCAATGTGATTTTTGTGATTTTCCTACTTAAAATTTTAGCTTTAACCTTCCTCTATCCATTGCTATCAGTTTCTTTGCTAAAACTACCAAAAAATGCAATTCTAAATTTTCAAAATTGGAAGCTTTTATGCTATGGAGGTTATGGTGCTTTAAGGAGGTTTTTAGATGTTTTATAATGTTTCTCACATCCCAAGATTCCTTTTAAAAACCCAATTTAAAGCTACCTATTTTTCCTTTCTTTTTCCTTTTAATTTTGCAAAAATTCATCAATTGAGGCTCAAGGGTATGGCACTATTCACTCTTTTTTGTGTCTTATGCAATCTCAACCAAAATTCCATGGATCTATATTAGGTTCCTACCAGATCTTGAATACTCATAATTATTGTAACAATATCCATATACCCAACAAATTTATATACCATTCTTATAAAACCTTATAAATACATATCCATAGCTGGAAAAATACAAAATAATAGAAAATTTCTAAACAACTATAGAGGCATAGGCATTATTCAAAATTCTTCTAAAATAAACTACGATCAAAAGTCAAACCATGCTTTGATACTAATTGCAGGAATATATTTATGAAATTTACCTTTAATCTTGACTTTTAATTGTAGTATTATCAGGAGAAAATAAAATAAATATAATTAATATTATTAACATAATAATCTACAATACCTGCCATATGAAGTATAAGATTTCTCACTGATATATCAGGGAATCCCTCATTCAGGAATTTTCCAGTCTTTGTATAATAAGTCTTACCAATGGAGCAAAAATCCTAGGACTTAGGAGATATGAAGTAGGGACCCTTTTATATATTATACAATCTGGGTTTTAAATCCTATCCATTACCGGATCCAAACCCATTATTAGTGTTAGGCCAAGTGCTCATATGCCTACATAAAATTATCAAAACATAGGATTTAATTGACAATAATCCTTTTATTAATAAATTATGTAAAGTCCACAAAATATTAGCATTTTATCTATTAATGGTCATGGGTTTGAATATTTGAAATGATATTTATTAAAGTAGAGAAAACCATTAATGCTTTAATTTTTGATATGATTATTCATCATATTTGATGATTCATAAAAGAAAATACTCTCTTTATCTTTTATTATTTTTCATACTTAACTAATTTCATGAAAATTAACAAAAATAGTTTATTATGTTTATTTTTATTAGACTTTTTGAAACTATCTTTTAATTTAAAAATCAAAATTTGCTTCATCTTTTATTTTATGCACAAAATTTAAGATGATTAAAAATGAAGAAAGAAATATGATAAAATAATGTCACAATCTGACTTGAGCATGATCAATGTGGATCTTGATACATGATTTCCATAAGCATTAAAATTTTTCATTTTTTTTCTATCTAACAAGTTGCCAAATTTCAAGAGGGATTGACAATTTATTTAAAATTTTTATGAAAAAAATAGATAGAATCTCTCCTATTTTTAAAAACTTTCTGAAGGCTATACACCCTATAATAGAATACTTATATTATTTTCAAATATGACAACATTAACATACACACGATACTATACAATCTCACATAAATACAAATTCAACACAACAACTGATGGATTATTCGCATCTCTATTTCAAATGTTGATCTTGATTCAAAGAGAATTGTAACTATCAAATCCTTTGGCAAGGTAGTCTTGACTCTTTATAGATGCTATAAGGCATGAATTCTAACCTGAAAATATTGGAAATAACACAGAGTGAGTTACATGAACTTAGTGAGTATATATTAATCATTAGTTTGTAAGGGAACAATTTTATAATTAATATTGGCATGTTAAATATGAGCTAATATTGAGATATTAACAAATCATTTTTTCTAGATTTTTTGAAACATGAAACCATACCCATAGTAGAAGTTCTCCTACATGTGACTTTGTATCTCATATCATAATTCATAGAAATGCCAACTATCTATTAACATGCAACATTATTATTGTATCACAACTACCTCTGGGTGGATATTACATTCATAAATAGCTATTAAGGCTTAAATATAAATAAATTATCACAGTTACACTAAATCTTTGCAATCATGATAAATAGTGATATCCAACCACAAGTAAAGTTCTAAATCTTACATCACAACAAAAATCATTTATAATAACTATACCTGTATCCATCTTTTTAATTTTCATGATCATTATTATATCATTTTCATATAGTTTACCTGGAATTTTCCACCCAACTCTTAGATCAATCTTATATCTTTTATAATTATTTGCTAAAATTTTTTATCTAACTTTCATATCATAGCTCCACCATTATTCACAATTTTCAATGTTATTATTAGCATGATTTACAAGTAAAATGCACAAAAGAGCTCAACTTTTATAACATTACTATTTATAAAACCATTAGTGCAAGATGATTATTTCATCATGGAGCAATATTAAGCATGTAACAAAAAATATATAATACTGTCATGTTCACCCATAAAGCTATGACAAATAGATATCATAGAAACCCAATCATAATTCATCATTAGATAGAACCATCACTATCATGCTTTTGTTATGTACTCGGATTAAATAGTGCTGCTCACAACTAATTACTTTTATTCTATGGTACTAAATTTTATACATAAGTATATATGTATGAATGGAAAATCTATACCACTAAGAAAAAGAATACAATTTACATAATTTAAATAATATTTTATTTAAATAAAAGTTTAATGATGAGATATATACTTATCTGATGGAACACATTCATAACAAAGGCTTAGAATGGTTCATTTCATCTTTCCTTTATCGTCTTTGTTCACCAATTATAACAATAATACTATTTATTTTCCTTTCTAGGAACTATAAACCTAATTTCTAAATCATAATATGATGATATCTCTTATTATCAATTTCTATAATTCCTAACATAAGCTTATATAATTAAACATTGCATTTTAAGAATTTACTTAAATAAATTTTAAACACTAAAATATTAACTTTTATGATATACATGTGCTCTAAATGTAATATTTCGGAGCTTTAAATTACCATTCTATTAATGTTAGCTCAATAAGGTGATAAAATAAAGGTTTTTTTTATCTAAATATGAAACAATTGAAATACTAAAATCTTATGCTATAAAAATGTTATATTTGTATCATTCTTGTATTTTGCAACGTAGGAATCATATTTTTTTCATGTATCATCATATGCCTCAAATATGCATAATAATGAATTTTCTAGAAAAATTTTCAAATTATTTGAAATAATAAAATATAACATTTTAGAAGTATCACAATCATGGTACTTTAGCTTTTTATAGTATAATAGTATTATTTTTCAGAAATGTTACTAAAAATTTATAATATGCATAAAATGAAATTTCTTTGAGTCTTGCAGGAATCTCTTAGAATAATAGAATAAAATATTCCATTTATTTTTAAACATTCTATTTTAGTAACTTGTATTATAAAAACTCTATTTTTCATATACATCTTCTTGTATGTCAAAATACCCATAAATCGATTTTCTAAATCTGGCATGAATTTGTCAAAAATAAAATATAATACTCCACACATACTTTAATCATCTTATTATTTTTTTTTTTTGGCATTTTATCACATAAAAATCATAATTTCCTCTTACTTCATCGTATATCTCAGGATGAATATAAGTGAATCTCTTGGATTAATCAGTAGAATAATATAAATATTAAAGCTTTATGATGCAGATCGGCTCACCGTCACTGGCGGAAGTTGCCGGCAGTTCATTAGCACTAACTATGAATTTGATTGTCGATAGTTTGAAGAAACATCATAACTCTCTTGCTGCTGTCCTAGACCAGCCAAGAATCACACCCTATGAGTTGACAAAAATGGAAAGAGAAAAATAGCAACTCGGCAATATCCAGCCATGACGCACGACGGCCAAGGAAGTTGGCTAACGGGAGTTTGGCGAAACTACATGTTTGGCATTCTGCATGAACCACGCCTTGCGATTGCGGCCTCCACATGCCGCCGACAACAACGATCGGCTCGAGAAAGAGATGCCTTCCGATGGTGGTGCTACGGTAGAAAAGGATGGACGGAGATGAGGTGCCAGGAAAGAAAGAGAAGAAAGGGAAGAAAAGAGAGGAAAGGATGGTGGGGAGAGTGACCAAAAAAAAAGAGACAGCTGCGGGAGGGAAAAAAAAAAGAAAAAGAAACCATGGATAAAAGAAAGAGACTGGTTGACATAACGAAGGAGGTGGGGAAAAATTAACTGAAGGCTTGGGTTTTATCTTGTGGATCGTAGTGCGCCACAAGTCCACTTTTTCTTTTAATTTTAGCCGTTCAAATAACTTTATAAAATCTAGCCATTAAATAAAAAAAAACTCAAAATTTCAATTATCCCTCAATATATATATGAATATGCATTTAGAAGTTCTAAAATAATTCTAATAATATAATTTATTTTATAAATTTTCCACTCTCAAACTTACATTTTTCAATAAAACATTTTAATATTTTTCTTGATAAATAAAATTTTAATACTCATATTCTTATAAAAACTAATTTTATTCACCATCTCAACTCAACTAATTTTAATATTTCCTCAATAAAACATAAAACATATGTAATAACATGATAAATTTAAAATAATTATTCAAATTTCTCATAATTTTTAAAAATAATTATCAAATATTGGCAACTAGTTTCACAAAATTTTATATCCATAATGACTATTTTCATCTTATGAGAAAATTCTCATAAAAATATTTAAATAGGCATTGAAACAATAATAGCCATAAAAAATATTATTTTTTGCATCATTTTCATATTTCAAAACTTTTAGAAAACAAAAGAAATATAAAACTAGTATTAACTAAATAAATAAAATAAATATCAACGAGTATTGAAAATTATAAAATTTTAAATATTAACTTAGGATATTACAAATAAATTTGTTGACACATTCTAAAATGAATATAGGGAATAAAAAAGTATTTATTAGTAAAAAAGAAATGTAAAATGTAGAAAAAAAATTTAATGCCTCATTGAATTTATAAAATGACAAATAAAAAAAGATAAAAAATTTCTTCTACATATGGCCTATGATAAGAGATGAATGGAGTATTAAGGATGAAGTCAATAACGCATTTATTAATTGTAGTAATTAATGCTTGTCACTACGGGTGTAAATAAGCCAAATGATTTATCAGAAACTTATGACTTAGCCTATTTTTGATCATCTAACTTACTTTTGATTATCTATTTATCTAAATAAGTGAGATCAAAATTGATAAATAAACTAAATCTTTTTTCTTTAGATTTAACTTGTAGGCTTATTAAGTTGATTTATTTAATAATTAATATATTTATTTATAATACAATATAACATATAATATATATACGTATGTAATATATAATATTTTAATATTGGCACCTATGTATATAAGCTTAATTAGGTGACTTGCCTAGGTTTTAAAAAGTATTGGTCCATTAATATATTTATGTAAGTAGGTTTTTAAATAAGTTAATGAGTCAAGTTAAGTTTTTTTAATAAGGTAAGTCAAGCTAAAATTTTGATTTTATATATACTAATAGGTTAAGTTTAATATTTTAAGAGGTATATTTTATTTATTTAAGATAAAAATTTATTTAATTTATTTGCACCCATACTAGTTACCCTAAAAACAAAAAGAGGGAAAATCCTTAGGTGGCGTGAGTTTGGAGAGACATATCCGGCATCAATTGATACCGTTAAAGACAACCATTCTATATAATTTTATTTTTAAGAATTAAACAAAAACAAGTTACGGAGATACAGCGAAAACCTCCAATGGAGCCTGTAATTTCTCTTTCTCGGAATCCAATTTATCATTTCCACTAAAAATACATCTATTTTGATTTAGGTAAATTTAAATTTATATTAATTTATTTTTATTAAAAATTTATATTAAATTTGATTCTCATAAAATTAATTTCACCTCAAAATTTAATCCTTTTATATAATAATTTAATAATTTTATTTCATATACAGATTACAAAGTGATTAAAATTTGAGATAAAATTATTTTTATAAAAATTAAATTAATACAAATTTTCAGTAAGATGAAATTAATAAAAAATTAATTTTATAGGAATCAAACTTTTAATATATTCTTCCTGAACTCTCTCTCTCTCTCTCTAGATTTTTGGAGCAACACCAAGCAACAGGGTTAAAATCAAGAAACGGTTTGGACCCAAAAAATAATAGTAAAAAAAGGGCAATTAAAAGAAACACACTAGTCTTGTTTATCGATCAGATGTTTATATTAGTAATTAATTCATGGTTTTAATTGATTGTATCAACAATGTGTTAAATTATATCGGATATATTTAATTATTTATTTCTTATATACAAAATAAAATATAAAAATATAAATATGTATCACAATTTATTTAATAATTATTTTATTTTGATAGTATTTTATATTTTAATATATTATTTATCACATTAAATTTTCTTCTAAAAGATAAATTATTATAGTATATTACACGTACTTAACTTTACTTTAGAAAACATATAATTATAATTTTTTAATGAGGAATTCTTATAATATTTGTATAAACATAATCAAATACTTTTTAACTATAATAAAAAATATTTTAATTCTTATTAAATAAACATAATCAAATAGTTATTTAAATTAAATTTAAAATTTTTATACCTATTATTAAGAATATATATAAATTTTACATTTTAATTACAAAAATTTATATCCCATAAATAAACCAAGTATCAGATTTAAATTCTTCTATCATTATCTTTCTTTTTTTACTTCTTCTATGGGAAGATGGAATATTGTGTTTTTTATTCCTAATTTATATTTATATTACATTTTTAGATCCAAATAACACGGTTTGGTCCAAAATTTATGATTTATTTATATATTTTCTATATTTTTGGAAAATTATGAATTTTTATTTTAATTATTCTGTTTTGAATGAACCATTTATACTTTAGTTTTTTTTTATTCTATATTATATCACATGCAGGATATGATTAGGCATGATGGATGGAATCAGGGCCCCAATAAGTCAGGTAACATGTGATTAGAATAGTTAAAAGATTGACTCGATTTATTTATTTAAATAATTAAATAAGTCGAAGCTAAATTAATATATTAATTTATTTATTAAATGAGTTTAAACTATTTAAATTTAAGGTTGGCTTTGGTGGCATATACTTTTTTAAACTTTTAAAATTTTTAAATGTGTTAAATTTATATTATTATATTATTTTTATTTCAGATAAATATAGTTATATTTATTATGTTAAATTATTAAAATTTCACTAAAGCCAGAGACATAATTTATTTGATGCTTTATTTATCTAACAAATTTATTATTTTATCCTTTTTATCAAGAGGTTTACTTGTGGCCTATGTAGTCAAGTCTGTATTCTCATCAAATAACATATTTAGAATTCATTAATTAAGCTAACAACTTAGATTAGATTTCTCAAATTTTATAAATAAAAAAAAGTTAGACTGACATTTTAACTCACAAACAAATCATAAGTTAGCCCATACTAAAAAATCTTTGACACAGATGTAATCTATTTATGTTAAGCCTTGACTTTATTTACATGACAAATTTATAATCAAATTTATAAGCTCATTAATAATCAATAATATAATTATAATTCATTGATTAAGTATAGCCAAATTTTTAAAATTTTATAAACCATCCAAGTGAGATCAAAATTTTGTATTTTAAACAAATCACAAGCTAATCTAGGCCAAAAATTTTTAAAACAAATTTGATCAATTTATGCTTAGGCGTAGCTTTATTTACTTAACAAATTTATAATTCCATTTTTTTTTACTTGGGGGTCAATTTGTGGTTTATTCTGAGTTTATTGATTAGACCTAAATAACTCAACAAGATAGGTTATATTTTTAAATTTTATAAATAAGTTAAGTGAGATTGAAGTTTTAACTTACAAATACGTCACAAGTTAGCCTTGATCAAATATTTCTAAAACAATTATGACCTATTTATAATAAGGTTTGAATTTATTTATTTAACAAATTTATAATTATATTTTTTTAACTGAGAGATCTATTTGTTACCTATATATTCAATCCTATAAACTCATCAATAACTTAACTAGAGTTTATTGATTAGGTTTAAATAAGCTAAGAAAGTAAGCCACATTTTTTAATTTTTATAAACAAGTAAAGTTAGGTCGAAATTTCGACTTATAGACAAGTCACAAGATAGCCTAAGTAAAAATTTTTTGAAATAAGTTAGGTTTGTTTATATAAAGGTCCAAGTTAACTTGACCCATTTTCATCTTTATATATGATTATATTCATGAATTTTTTAGGTTTAAATATAATTTTGATCCTTTTAAAATATAAATTGATTATGTAATTTAAATTATTTTAACCGAAAATAATCTATCTTGATGTTGAAAACATTTTTTTTTGTGCAATTATGGTCTTCCTATTTAATTTGTGTCAATTTTTTGATCTCATAAGATCATTTTTATATAATACTTCTTCTATATTAATTTAAAATAACTTCTATATAAGTATGAAAGAAAATATTTCTTTAGATAAAATTTTAAACAAAATCAATTAATTACATATAAAAGCTTGAATTATTTTTAAATTTTATTATTTTCTAAATTCTAAAAAATTTAGTACTTTATTATTTATCAAATTTTTATTTTTTAATTTTTTATTAATGATTATAATTATTCACTTTACTTTTTAAAATATATTTAACATTTTAGAAGAACCGAATTCTATTATTTAATCAATTTTCTCACTTAAAGCCTTTAACATCAATTCTCCTAAAAAAATTATTATTATTACTAATAATTATACCAAATATACATCCAAGTCTATTAATAATAAATTATTCAGTAAGGATGATGGTGATTAACATTACGGGTCTTTCATACAGTTAACTGTTTGGATCCTGCAATGGAATCGACATAATTATAAACAATGAATAATTAATATTTAAAAAAAATGGGGATATTCTTATGAATATCAATATCGTAGGAGTTACCAAAAAAATAAAAAAATAAAAAAATAAAAATCATTGTAGGGTTCTAGAATCCGCAATGGGGATGGAATCCTAACAGCAAAGGGCACCGTCTGACCCTCTTTTTAAGCTCTTTGATTCCTTCGTTCCCTCTCCGTCGGCATCTCCAAACTCAGTTCTTGCTTGCATTGTGAACTTGTAATTGGGAATTTGGTGCTCCAATGGGATTGATAGTGGAAGAAGGAGACGGAGATATTCTGATTTCGCCGACCAATTTCTCCATGGTCGAGGATCACATTTATTGATCCAGCTTCCCTAAGCCTTCTAACTTCACCTTCCTTCAATCCCTCAATCTCCGTTCTGTCGTGTAAGAAGAGCTTCTTCTCTCTCTTTCTTTGCTCACCAGTCACCATCTTTCTGTATTTTGTGCTGATACATAATTTCTTTGTCGTCTTACTCTTGGAATGTTTATGCTTGTGTTACACGTCAGAATTGACAGTCAGGAAAAAAAGTCAAAAGATGAAATAGAGCATTTTGGAAAGCTGAAGGAAAGTTAGTTACCTAGCTGTCACATTTTCATTTGCCTTATTTTTGTTGTTTGATGCTTTCTGAGTGGAGCGGTGCTTTCTGTTATGGGTGGGGTTAGAGTCTGGCACCACGTGTTCTTTCTTTTTTAGAGATTATGTATAGAGTAGTAGTGGGCAGGCTGAGGGATTCTCTTGTTAGAGCATTTGTAGAAATTCTTGATATAGGAAAAACCATGAATGAATGAATAATCTTCGAATTTTCATCCTGCAATTCCCTCTTTCCACATTTTAGAAAACACTGGTATCATTTTGGTATTAGAGGATACGACTGTGCCTTAGAAGCAATGGTGACAAACGCTGAGTTAGAGAGTAAGCTTAAGGAGAATGAGAGACAGATGAAGGAAGCCGAAAGGAGAAATGAAGAATGTTTTGCCAATACGGATTGCATCAAGAGTTACGAAAACAGATTAATGCACTAATGGTAGCCATAAAAGTCCAATTTGACAGCTGAAAAGAAAGAGGACCCTCGGTATACCAGATGGAAGGAAAAGGACGTAATGAGCGTACTTAAAGTTTCATGGAAAGGGAACAATCTTACACAGTGAACAAGTCCTTTGAAGGAGTCCGTACGGGGTTGCTTGCATTTGATGGTTCTGACTTTCGTGCGTGGAGAGGGAAATGTGAATTATTCTTCCAATTAGAAGGTGTGCCCGAGGAGCATAGAACTAAGATGCTGTTGTTATGTATGGAGGGTAAGGCATTTTTATGGCAGCAGTAATACTTACGCACGGAAGGAAAGTAAAATGTGTCATGGCAGACCTTGATGGAAGATATCGTAAGCCGTTTTGACCAAGGTATCTTTTATGACTCATTAACTGAATTGGTGAATTTAAAACAGCATGGGACCTTGGATGAGTATATGAACTTATTTGATGAATTGACATGTAGAGCTGATTTAGTAGGTCCCCAAGCCCTTAACATCTTCCTTGGTGGATTAAAAAGTCCACTAAAGAAAGCCATTAGAATTCAGAAACCAACCTCTGTTATTGAAGCTATGAAAATAGCCAAATTGCAAGATAACATCCTCAATGAAATTATTGGTTCTTCCTATTCCAATGCCAAGCCAAATTGCAACCAACCAGTGAAAACCATGAGCCTAAACCACCAAAACCCATCCTATTAGAAACCCTTAACCTCAAGCCCTCTGACCAAACCGAGCACCCCTGCCTACACTAATTGAAACACTATTATTTCAAGAAATTCTGGAGTATCTCAGACCAAATCCGACCAAAATCCTAATAGCCAAACCTTGCAATCCACCACCGACAATAACAAACAAACCTACAAGACACTACTAAAAAATCCCAGCAAAGGAAATAAGAGTGAGAACCTTTGTTGGTTCTGTAGGGATCAGTGGACACTAGAACATAAGTAAGTCTATAAGAAGGCTTGGATTTTTAGCATTTTAATGGAGGAAGAGGAGGAGCAGGAGGAAAATGAAGAGCAACAGGAATCTGAAGATGGCTGGCAAGAATAGTTCCCTGCAGGAAGTAGGAAGGATATTGTGGTTTCATTAAATGCTATCATAGGAGGTGGGGATCACACCATGAAGATTGCTGGATACATCAGGAGGCATAGAGTGTTAATGTTAGTTGATACAAGGAGTACTCATAATTTCCTGGGTCAATGACTTGCTAAGATATTGGGGTTGAAAACTACCTATGTAGGACAGCTGGAAGTGAAGGTTGCCAATGATCAAATACTATCAATAATGGAACAATGTTTGGGAGTAACATAGTATGTACGGGGTAACCAATTTCAAACTGATTTTTATATACTACCCACTCTAGGTTGTAATGCCATATTGGGAATGGAATGGCTCAAGGAGTTCGGAGACATAGAGTGGAATTGTCAAGCCTTAACAATGAAATTTATGTATAAGGGAAAAGAGGTTTGTTTAGAGGGAGTTTCAATTGCTACAACAGTAACTGAGGATTCGAAAATAATGACCCATGCTTTATCACATCCAGAATATTTTATAGTCAAATTATCAACACAAGATAATACTTGTAAGCGTAACAATGGAGTGGATTTCTCAGAAATCAGTCTAGATGCTTCACTATCCCAAACACAGCAGACCACAATTTTAGAATTGTTGCATCAACATGTTGATATTTTTTCTGAACCCACCCAGCTTCCTCTTGCAAGGGTTTTAAACTATAAGATTCCACTAAAAGAAGGCAGTAATCCTGTCACAATGAGACCTTACAGGTATGCACATGCTCAAAAGGATGTCATTGAAACAGCGGTGAATGAATTATTACAATCTGATTTTATTCAACACTCCCATAGACCTTTTGCTTCACCAATTGTGTTAGTGAAAAAAAAAAAGACAATTCATGGCGTTTTTGTATGGATTATAGAAATTTGAATGAAATTTTTATTAAGGATAAGTTCTTCATTCCCACTGTTGAAGAATTACTTGATGAACTATATGGGGCGGCTTTTTTTTCCAAACTTGACCTAAGGTCAGGTTATCATCAAAGTAGGATGGCTAAGGAGAATATTTTTAAAATGGCTTTTAAAACCCATAATGGGTATTTTGAATGATTGGTTATGCCTTTTGGGTTATCTAATGCCCCATCCACTTTTCAAGCCCTCATGAACTCTATTTTCAAAGAATACTTCAAAAAATTCATTTTGGTATTCTTTGATGATATTTTGATCTTTAGCCATAATTAGAATGATTATTTGAACCATTTGAAGTGTGCTTTTGAGGTGTTAAGAAAGCACAAACTATATGTCAAGTTGTCTAAATGTGCATTTGCTCAATTAAAGATGGAATATCTTAGGCATATTATCTCTTATGAAGGAGTATAATGGATCCCAACAAAGTTAATGCAATCCTCTCTTAGGAAAGACCAACAATAATCAAGCAATTAAGGGGATTTCTTGGTCTTTCTGGTTATTATCGCAGGTTTGTCAAAAATTATAGGATGATAGCTCAACCTTTAAATGAGCTACAGAGAAAAGACTCTTTTGGCTAGAATTCGAGGGCACAAGCTGCCTTTGACTGCTTAAAGAAAAGGCTAACTGAGGCACCTATTTTAAGGATGCCTGATTTTTCTAAATCCTTTACATTGGAGACCGATGCATCCGAAGAAGGAATTAGGGCAGTTCTCATGCAAAAGGGACAACTCATTGCTTATTTAAGCGAGGCTATGGGGCAAAGTTACAAAGGAATGTCTATATATGAAAAATAATTGTTTGCTTTGCTGTTTGCAGTAAAGAAATGGTCTAATTATTTAATAAGCCATCACTTTGTAATAAGAACTAACCAAGAAGCTCTTAAGCATCTTTTTGAACAGCAGCTGAACACTCCAATGCAACAAAAATGGTTGAGCAAAATGATAGGATATGACTTTACAATCTAATATAAAAAAGGGAAGGATAACATGGCTGCTAATGCTCTCTCAAGGAAGTTAGAGAATTCTCATCTAATGGCACTAATTTCTATAGGGAGTGAGTTGCTGGATTAAGTTAAAGAGAGTTGGCAAACAGACCCTTTAATCCAGAAACGAATTCAGCTTTTAGAACATTCCAAAATTGACAGTACTAAATATAGGTGGGAACAAGGAGTGCTTAAGAGGAAAGGATGTATAGTAGTGCGACAAAATCAAACCTTAAAAATTAACTCCTAAATGCTTGCCACAATTCTCTTTGGGGAGGGCATTCAGGAGTTGATAACATCTATAAATGTATTATTGCCATCTTTTATTGGAAGGGATTATAATGTGATGTATGGGTCTTTGTAAAAAAGTTTGCCAAAGGAACAAGCCTGAACTGATAGCATTTCCTGGCTTACTTCAACCAATTCCTATCCCAAAAGAGGCATGGCAATCCTTGGCCATTGATTTCATTACTGGTTTACCTAACTCTAAAAGGTATACAGTGATTATGGTAGTTATAGACTGATTAACCAAATATGCCCATTTTATTCCTTTAAAATACCCTTATACAACTTCAAATGTAGCTTAGCTATTCATTAACCAGATTATACGCCTTCATGGATGGCCTCTTAGCATCATCTCTGATAGAGATCCACTTTTCATGAGTGATTTTTGGACAAAACTCTTTCGAGTGCAGGGAGTGCAACTTTGTAAAACCATAGCTTATCATCCTCAAGCTGATGGTCAATCTGAGGTTCTGAATTGTACTCTTGAAGGTTATTTAAGGTGTTTTCTAATAGAAATGCCATCTAAATGGGTGGATTGGTTGCCTATGGCAGAATTTTGGTATAATACTTCTGATCAATCTGCCATTAATATGACCCCTTTTGAAGCCCTATATGGATATTCACCAAAACTGTGTGATCCCTACATTGTGGGGGATACTATGGTAGCAGCAGTGGAGAATTCCGTGTGTACAAGGGAACAGATAATGGCTCATCCCAAGGAGCACCTCCTAAATGCGCAACAAAGGATGAAAGTTCTAACAGACAAACATCGCGCAGAAAGGAAGTTTGAGATTGTGGATTGGACATACTTGAAGCTTCAACCTTACTGCCAATCTTCAAGTGCAAATCGCTCCTTTCATAAGCTGTCATCTTTATACTATGAACCATATAAAGTAGTGGAGAAGATAGGCTTAGTCTCTTACAGGCTAGAACTACCACCTGAGGCTAAAATCTATGTTGTTTTTCATGTTTCACTTTTGAAGAAACATCCTGGACGTCATCAGGTGCAGACAACTTTACCCCCATTTGCTGAGAATGGTGACATGCCATGGATACCTGAAGCCATACTAGATTACAGAGTCAGAAAGCAAGGGAATAAGGTAATCACAGAAGTTTTGGTGCAGTGGATTCATTCGAGCAAGGAAGATGCTATCTAGATGCCATTTGAGAAATTCAAAATGCAATTTCCCGCTTATGTGGGTCAATTTTTTTCCAATGCCTCCTTGCGGGCAAGGAGGAATCTTACAGGGAGGAAATGTTACACGTCAAAATTGACAGTCAATGAAAGGAAAAAAAGTCAAAAGATGAAATGGAGCGTTTTGGGAAGCTGAAGGAGAGTTAGTTACCTAGCTGTCACATTTTCATTTGCCTTATTTTTGTTGTTTGATGCTTTCTGAGTGGAGTGGTGCTTTCTAGTATGAGTGGGGTCAGAGTCTGGCAACACGTGTTCTTTCTTTTTTAGAGATTATGTATAGAGTAGTAGTGGGCAGGCTGAGGGATTCTCTTTTTAGAGCATTTGTAGAAATTCCTGATATAGGAAAAACCATGAATGAATGAATAATCTTTGAATCTTCATCCTGCAATTCCCTCTTTCCACATTTCAGAAAACACTAGAATCAGCTTGCATTCATTATACGAATATATATGGATTCTTTCAAGATTTTATTTTGGGATTCATTTTCAATACTGAAGATAATATCTTCATATGAATGCGAATGAGTTCCCTCGAGATTCTACCAGAATCTTTTACTGTAGCGTTTTACATTGTCCAGCGATATTTTTCTCATCTTCAAAGTTCGAAACTTTCTTGGTGACCAAACAAGCAGAAGCAGTTATTTAATTATTTATTTCAAGATGTTTGTACTTTATTAAGTCCACACTCCACTTTCGATTTCACAGTCAGATTACAAACACAAATCAAAGTGATTTTCGAGATACTAATTCCTTCTATTCTATGAATTATATATGAAACTAATGGGATTTCATAATTTGTTTCAGATACTGGTGTCCTGATCCCGATCTCAGAATATTCGGCTATTTCAGTTTGTAATTTCGTCTGTCCTACAGTCTTCCTTTTGCAATTTTCCTACTATTTGTTTGCATGCATGCATGCCTTCCAACTGCGTGATATGTGCCTTACGCTTATGTCTTTGGCTTGGCTGTCGGTGCTGGAGCAGCAGCAGCTAATTATGAGAATTTGCATATCCAGGTATCAATTCCGGAGGACACTATCATGGAGGCTCTGAAGGTTTTGATTGGTACTGAATTGTGCATTTTATGTTTTATCTGTGCCGCTAGTGCTAGCTACTGTGCATTCACTGGATTTTTATAGAATCACTTAGTTTTCCCTTTCTTTAATATGTGCCTATCAGATGTGAGGAACCACCCAGTTTTGATCCATTGCAAAAGAGGGAAGGTATATTTCAAGATTCAAGTGCCGATTTATGATCTGTTTTCTTTCATGCATGTGTAGGTATATTTCAAGATTCAAGTGCCGATTTATGATCTGTTTTCTTTCATGCATGTGTAGTTAGTTGGTCGATTGAAATCATATATACATGCTAATGAAATTTTCTTGAATCTTTGGTTAATTTCTTGCAGCATAGAACAGGTTGTCCCGTCGGTTGCTTGAGAAAATTGCAGTATTGGTGTCCGTCATCTGTGTTTGAGGAATACCAGCGGTTTGCTGGTGCTAAATGGAGGGCAACAGATATGAAATTTATAGAAGCATTTGACATTGAAATCCTGAGGCAGTGCCTTCACAGCATCATATAGCAGTACCATGGATATGTTCAAGGAAGAGACGCTTGTTGTGTACACAAGACAATTTACACTCTGTTTAGCTTGTTTTTGCCCTACATTTCCTTTCCATCTTGCTAAAACAAGCATTGGTGAGACAGTATTTTCCTGTGGTAATGAGCTAGATTTCAGATATGAAATACAGAAATAGCTTCATTTTTCCCCCTTCTAGTTTGCATTTTACTTATGTTATTCTTGCCTTTTTGGACGTACGGTTTATAGATATTGATATATAAAGCGTGGATATTTGATAAGTTCTATTGGATTGTCCTCTTAAATTTTGTGGGCAACTATGTTTTTGTACTATCCAGCATTTAAGCTTTCTAAGTAGTTCATCCCATTAATGTCGGGAAGCTATCTAGGAGAATTCTATTCTAAGTTAATATAAAAGATGATAGGAAGTAAGTTGGAAATATAAGAGTTCTAACAAACTTCTTAAGCTCTCTATAAATAACAAAAATGCTCGGAAATGATTATTGGTGAAATTTTCAAGTGAATGAGTTATTAGAAAGTGAGACAAAGCTACTGTTTTCTTATAAAAATGAGCTATATATTTCATTCCTAATTTGTATCACTTTCTGATCTTTTCCCCCCCCCCTATTTTCACGTTGCACACTCAAAGAACCATCGGTGAAATCAATATTTTCCTATGGTAATGAGCTAGTTTTCATATATGAAAGTATTTTTTATTGTATGAAGTGTGGATTTTCGACGAGTTCCGAATGCAAAATGAATATTCTTGATTGAAATCACAAGGTAGATACAAAAGTGTAACTTGAATATAAACTAGCGAGCAAGCCCGTTTTATGCTTGAATTTATATTTTAGAGTAAATGCAATATTTAATTAAAATAGGATTGGATATATATATTATAATTATTATATAATGCATGTGAAGAAGAAATTAAATATTTTTATTAACTCATATTATTATGCGATGTATATCAAGATGAAATTTAAATTAATAGTCACATTTTTGTTTTATATATTTATTAGTCTGACTCATTAATAAATATTCTAAAAATTTACAGCAACATGATACAAATAGAATTTAAATATGGTTCAAATCAATTAATTTTACATTATTACTTTTCCATATCTTGTTATGTCAATAAATAAATGTTAAACTTCTTCTTTATTGTTAAAAATTTTTAATTATTATTATTTTTTTAATAATATTTCTTCTTTTTATTCATTGATAGTGTAGAATATTTTTTGCTAATAGATCAAATTTAAACTTTTACACACACACACACATATATATATAGAGAGAGAGAGAGAGAGAGATTTGCACTTGCATTAATTAGTTGTAAAAGTTCATATTTTAGATATACATTAACTATATTTACGATCGATTAATTTTTTCCTAATATTCGTATTTATTTATTTATGATTAAGCTGTTACTAGATAAAAATAATATAATACTACTTCTATTTGTAATGCTCCCTTGTGAACTAATGATGTTTTTATGAGTTAATCCTATGAGGGTACTGACATTTAAAAAGTTTTTCTACTTATTCAAATTGTTTTAGCAAAACCAAGATTTTAATACTATGTAATCTTGAAACTTGATGATTTTGAATACTCAATAGGGAAATTCAAATGAATTTCTTAAAATACTTAAATAAAATTTTCTATACCGGAAGTCTTCTATAAATTGTTCGACGAGTTTTATAGAAAATTTTAATTTTAATCTTTACCAATAACAAATTTAGAAAACTAATCAATTAGTTATTTTTACTACCAAGAATTAACTACATTAGTTCATGCTAAAATTGATATTTTCAATCAACTAGGATTGTTAAAAAAATTATGATTACTTGAGTTCATATAGCTGTAATTAATTAGACTTTATTTTATTGCAGTAAATAATTAATTGTGTCTTGATTTAACTTTGGTTTACTTGAAATTCTATTTTTATTGTTACAAATATTTTATATAAAATTTATAAGGTTCCAAATTTAGCTTATGGAGTAATTTTTACTGTGTTATAAAATCTTATCCCAAAAATCTTTTTTTAAATATTAAAATACTTACTGCGAAAGGATTGGTTCCATAGATTACAAGTGTCTTGTTTATATTTACATTATTATATTATATACATGTAACCTAAACTCCATAACTTTAATCCCAATTGACTCCTTTTAGCTTATATCTTTACATGGTATATTCTACATTACTAAACTAGTTAGGGAAATTCTAAGATACCTTAAGATTTTAGAATTTCGGGTGGTGTAGTAAAATTTATATTATTGAACGAGATTATTAAGATTTTTGATAATTTTATCAAGTAACATGTATTTTATTATATCATCCTGGATTTCAAATACTATCTGGAGTTCCAAATACTTGGAGGTACCGTAGCGAATCCCAACTACTTAATACTAAATTTTATTCCTTTTTGCCAAGTCGAAACCTAAGCACATGATTTTGCCAAGCCAAAAGCACTTTCAGCTCCTGGTGTGCGTGGGAACCAGCGGTGGCTGCTAGCGGCCGCCTTTTCTCCAAATAGGTAAGATTTGGCGGTAACCTCCCTCTTTCAGATGTTTTAGTTAGGTAGAAATTATAAAAATTGTAAGCCCTTGCTTACTAAAGCCGCAATTTTTATTTGGACAGAAATTTCTCTTCTGGGCTTCAGCTAAAGTAAGGGAAAACGTTAATTAGCTCCTCAAGTCTATTAGAAGGATTAAGATACTGGATTATGAAAATTTTGCTTGGGGTTTGGGATGTTTCAGATTGCAAATTTTAGGATTTAGAGAGTAGAGCATTTTCATGAGAAATCGTAGACTAATTTTAGCAATGATTATGTTTAATTAATTTATAGTTGGGAGTGGCCATACTGAATTAATATTGCTGAAATCCTCTTATAGAGTGAAGTAAATTAGCGCAACAGTTGATCTTGGCTATTTTTCAAAAAGCAAGAAAGAGCTTTGAGAGGTGAGTGGATAGCTTACCATTTTATCAGAATTTCTCTATACAAAAGATCGAATTCCTTTGCTTGAAAATTTTACTGCAACTGATAAGATTGGTTTTGGGCGTGAAAATATGTATATATGAATAAGTACATTGCTCAATTTTTGGAATGTAATTTGTGTTTTAAAAACCATTTTGATTGTTAAAGATGTGTAGAAATTACTTGTAATGGCATGGATGAATGGAGTTCTTATTTAATGTTTTATATGGCTATGTCAATGGAAATGGATTTGTATACCAAAGATATTCGATTTCTAGCTATCGGGCAATAATGTTAAACCCTCACAAGTTTTAAATCTCTATTTCAATAAAAGCATTAGTTTACCAAAGTGTATATTAATTGAGTTTAAGGAAAATCTTGGGTGATGGATCCTTGAAGAATTCATAGGAGACCCGAAGTACACTTGGAATATTATTGTATAGCCATAAGTGAGATTGAATTAGTGGAAGGACACATTGAAAGATGATATTGTTATCGATTATCGAATTGTATCATTGTTAGTTGCTTATAGAAAATTACCATTGGATCCAAATGTCCAGGTTTACCTAGATCATTTACACTTTCATCGTATTTAATTGTATTGGATGATTTGATTGAATTTTTTATTTCAACTTGCAAATTTGTTTGAATAGCGTATATGTAGATATGCATACATCATATCTTGCAGTTTGAAGAGTTTCTTTGATTGTGTTGCTTCCTGTTACTTTCCTTATCGATGATCAATCCGATGTTCCCCGAGGAAAAAAAAAAATTAAGTTTCTTTTTATACTTTTAATTTCAATTTTTAAACGACAATATGGATTTATGTTTTGAAAATGGGAAGCGAACTTTGTTTTCAACAATTTAATAGTAGAATTATTTATAGACTTTATTTCCGATGTTTGGTAGGTTTTTCATTCATTGGATTTCTTAGATCCTCACTATTTTTTTTTTCTTTTCTCTGAAAATGTTTTTCTTTGAGATTACTAACTGCTGTCCCAAATTGTAGCATGCAGAATCCATTTGAGAACCTATGACGCATTGGTGAGACTACACGGACAGTTGGAATAGGATTATAGTCACACGAGCAATGCATTTAGTGTATCATGTTTAGCATGGTTAAACACGAGCGTGTTTTGCATTATTATTAGTAGGATTATAGGAAGTTACTCCGCAATGATTTCTTATATCGGTTATTTTATTATATTTTATAAATCACTATGAAATTTATTTACATTTATTTATTATTGGAACGAATCAAGTAGTCGAATTTATTAGACAAATTAAATTATAGATTAATAAGAGTTGGTGAGCAAAATATCAAATATAACCTTAATTATTAAAATTGCAGAGCTAAAGACGTGGGAAAATGTGGGTTTGCAACAACTTGTCAATTTGTCTCTTTTTAGGGAGCAAAATATCAAATATAACATTAATTATTAAAATTGCTAGAGTTAAAGATGCGGGAAAATATTTCCCTTATTCATGGCAGGCAGTAAACTCCATTTTTATAAGATAAATGAACGAGTAAACATTATCAATCCCTTAATTCTTTATATATATGTGATTATTATATCAAATATGTGTTTGACACTGCCAAAATATGATTAAACAATTAATTTTATTATTTATTTATTTGAATATTATAAGTAAATAAAAGAAAGAATAGTTATAATAAAATGAAAAATAAAAAACTAATAATATTAGTTATACAATTTGAAGGGTATAATAATAATAATTATTTTCATAAATAAGATTATGATACTAATGTGTTTACTCATAAATGAAAATATCTTTGAAGCAATATTTGAATCTGGGCGAGCGAATTCACAATGCAATTATCTTTTGTTGTGTTTCCAAACACTGCCTCGAAACGACAGCCCTATATCATCGGATCTTGTAGTTATTGCGTCTAACAATTTTTTCCGATGGAAAGATTCAGATATTCAATTTCAGTTAGTATCGTCGAACTCTAGTTGTTTAAATATTTTTATTATTAAATTATATTTAATATATTAAAATATATAATTTTCTATTTTTAATTTATTTACTTTAAAATTAACAAATAATTTACTAGTAAAAATTTCCACTTATAAAATACACTATAGAATACACTATTCGAAATCGGACGGAAGCAAAAGTTGTGAAAAGTTATCGGTGGTAAAAGAAACGTATATTATCCCCGACAGTTACAGCTGGCCTCTGGCTTGCTCATTATTTTGTACATTAATGTCAATAATGATTAATTCATTGTTGTACATTTTATTTCATGTCCCAATATGCAATATTTTTAAAGTTTTCTTTGTTTTCAAGTCCTGTATTGTTGATTATATGCAATCAAATTAAATTGCATAACAGTATGAGAATTATGTTAATTTGCGGAATTATTTTTCGGATATATGTCTTTGATATTTTAGCAATTTAAAGTTTAATTCCTTAATAATATTGCTGTTATTTTGATGTAACTAAGTGCATGCTGTCGACATGATATAATGATATGAAATTGCATGTTATGTGAATAATTTTGAGTATTTTTGAGATTTTTTTGAAAATAAAATTAATTTGATTGTTTTTGTTATATTTATTTGAATATTATTTCAATGGTAGTTGGGGCTAAAATTTTTAGTTGTATAATTCATACATAATATATCTTGTGTAAATTTGTTCCAGCATAATCGGATATTATTTGTACACTAAATTATTTTTACAAGTTATATGTACAAAATGTGGAATTGTCTAAGAATTATTTTATATTAATATTATGTTCATTGTTCAAGTGATTGTGCTCCATGTGTTCCAAAATTTTTAACTGTGTTATCCAATTTATGGAAGCAGAGGTTTGTAATAATTTTGCCTACAGTTATTATTATTTGTAGAATTTGCCCAATTATTTGTGAAAGTATGTTTCAGAATTTGTCCAATTATTGTGGAAATGGAATTGGTAATGATGTTTGTGCTTGGGGTAAATAAATTAGAGATTTATAACTTTCTACTTTGTGGATTTGATGCAAGTTGAAATTTGCACAAAAATTTTGTAAAGAACTCAAAGTAGGTTACATGGAGGTTGTTAATATTGTGCAATAATGAAAAACAATATAAATTGATGAAAAGCTCTATATTTAACTATTATGAAGAATAAAGGATTGTAAAATGTTTAGCTCTTTAAGTGAGGCAAAAATCAGTAGATATTATTTAAATTGAGTATTAATTGATAAAAATATAATTTATTAATTTCATATTTTGTATGGTTGTAAACTCTTTGATCATGAGACTGATCATGATAAAAATATGATTTTTTATATTATTATATTTTAAGTATTTTGTTAATGTCAAATTTAAGAGTATAATAATGTTATTAATCCTATGTGTATTTTTGTATGATTGCAAGCTTATCTATAGTGGGAATAACCATGAAGAAAATTGTATTATATTCTTAGATTTTAAATGCTTTCCTCAATGTAGTATATAAGTAATTTTATTATGCCATTATAATTTGAGACTAATTGTAAGAATTTTATTATGTCATTATTTTTGGGTTATCATAAATTGTTTATTTCCTATAATTGTGTGTCCACGTATAGTGAGACCGATTGTAAAGAAAGTCTAGATATGATAATTTTTGTAACTAAAAAGTTGCTTGAGAGAATGTTGCATGACACTGAATTTAAAAATTATTATTCTGGTCAATTTTTATAAAATAGAAATTAATTATTTTTATTGATATAACTTTTGTAATAGGCACAATTGGTGTTTATTTATTAATGTATATTTGAGTTCTATGCCAATTGAATTTTTTGTAAAATTTAACTAGTATTTTGATAGATTTTTATAATGATTTGATGTTTGTAATTTGATTAGTTATGTATCCGCATATCGTGGAGCCTTCATGATAAATTATGGTAATGATATCCTTAAAATAAAGAATAAAAAAAATCTTTCAAAATGATATTCCTTTTGTGAAATATGATTATTTTGTACAAAATAAATATTTCATCCTTCATTTTTCTTCTATTTTAAAATGTGAGGAGACTCATATTGTTGTGTGTTCATTCTAATATTAAAATAAAAAGTATGATTGGTTCCATGTGCTTGTATTGTTAATGACACATTATATACTCAAGTACTTATATATATATATATATATATATATATATATATATGTTCCCATAAGTATTTACTTGAGTCATTATAAAGGGAGAGTTGAGTTCCCAATCAAAAGGAGAGAGTCATATTCTATTACAATTATCAATTAATAAAATCCTTTACAAACATATGGTTATGGTAGTGAGAGGTATTATTTTATGACTAATATCATATAAACATTCATAGTTACTTCAATAGGATAGTATACTCACTCATAATTATATTTAAATTATTAATTAATAATCTATTATAGATATGCTGCAATGATAGTATGAGATATTATTTTATGAATAATGTTGGATAGATATTTATGGTGTGCCTTAGCTAGAATAGATGAACTGAATGTTTCTTTAGTGGAGTAACAATTTGGAATAGCAGCATTAATATTATTTTCTATGTGAGGTAACAATTTTAAATAGGTCTTAAATGATGTTTGAAAAGATGTTTATGTTGTGGTGGTGCTATTGTTTATTTCTTTTAACTATATTCATGTTAGTGGAGAGAAACTAATAAGTTTTGGACTTACAATGACTAATGGGTATGTAATCCCCTTATTTTTACCATTTGTAGTTTGACCAATTCAAATAAGGTAATAAAGGCTTATGATATGTTATGTTAATAGGAGTATTAAAATATGTTACATATATGGCCATGTATTAAGTATAGTGTTATGCCTTTATTTGAAATTATGAAATTTAAATTCTATTACATTATGTGAGATAGAATTGTAAGAAAAATTGATAAGTGAAATAGATGAGGAAAAAGGATTTCTTAATTAAATGAACCTCAAATGAAACTTTTGGTAAGTAGAAATAACTAAGTTAAGTAAGCCTAAAATAAGAAACTAAAAAGGATTAATTGAAAGGAAGTATATTGGGTAAAATAGTTAAAGATTATAAGTGATTAAAGGTCATTATGTGAGTATAGAAAATATTTAGAGAGAATAATGAAAATATCCTTGTCGTTATAAAACATAAAACCTAGCCTATGAAGGGCGCTATTCATCATTTTTTCCCATTACTAAACTTCCTCTTCTCCCACTTTCTTCACCCTTTTCCATTTTTCTTTAGAATCTTCTTCCATTAAGTAAGTTGGAAACAATTTCTCATCAGAATCTTTAAATAACTCGGTAAGACCTTTGTAGCAACTAGATTTTGTATGGATTTATTTAAGTTTGGGGGAGATTTCAGTATATAACTAAAAAATGGGGAAAACCAAATCCTAATATGAAACCTTTGTGATTTTGGTTGATTATGACTAAAGAACAATTGATTTGGTCTTCCTTAATCTTCTCTATTATATGTGAGTAAACTATCTCTCTCCATTTTGAACATTTGATGAGTTTTTGTTTATTTAAGTTATGTTGTAAGTTTTGATGTTAATATCTTTAAAATGTTCTTATGAGTGATGCTTAGTTAATTTGATGATGGAAACAACTTAAATAAGTTATTATAAGTGTGTATTGATGATTTAGTGTGGATTAGTTAAGAAATAAATGAGCTTGGAAATAAATAAGGAACCACGCTGGGTAGCTTGTAGATCCCTAAGAGAATAGTCAACCATGTTATGCAAATAATTGATCGTTGCATTGAAAATTTGGATATAAGAAATTCCAATAACAAACAATTGACTATTTGCTACCAACTAGTTATCAAATAGTTAACCTTTGCTTGCTAGAAGGACCCTTTCTCCAGGAGTGAATGGTTGACCATTAGGCTATTAGTAGTCAACCATTGGCCCTTCTATCTCACATGATTACTATTATTGGCTAACATAATAAAATAGGTTTGATATAAAAGTGATATACTATTATTTTGCACATGAATGTAAGTGGTTGAATGATTTGTTCAAGTAGTATAATAGTGAAGTTCATACGAACATATGTTCCGTGTGTATATGTTTATGTATCCATTCATATACATCTACTAAGAATGTAAAATTGCTTTTGTACTTATTAGATGGTTGTTAGTAAGCTAGTATTTAAGACCATGTAAGAGAAACATGGTATTATTATGAAATGTAAATTATGATTAATATTTAATACATTATGCTATAAGAAAGAATCAAATAGGACATATGTTATGATGAATCATGAATTGTAATGTATGTATAAGAATCAATATTAAAAGGAAGTATGGGAATGAAAGCGACTATGAAAAGTACCCTACAAATGAGGTCCAATATTTGAAGGATATGCATTTGATATAAGGATGGTGATAGGAGAGAGTTATACATATTATATGAAAATCAATCTGATGAATTGCTTATGAAGGTTATAAGGTTAACTTTAGAGGGACAATTATAGGATTATATAGGGTATAAGATTGACTAGAAATTTCAAAGAGATTTATTCATTCCTTTTATCTTGTTATTATGTGTATGATATAATGATATTATGGTATGGATAATCATGTATATTTGAATGATGGTACTAATGAATGTAGGTAATGTTAAAGAATATGTGTGCATGTGTCATATCTTTTAATAGACAAATTGAATTGTTGCAAATTTCTTTCCTTACTTTTGTAACGGTATAAGAATATAATCATTTCCAAAAATAAATCCAAAGTTTTCTTCTTGAACCTTAGGTTAATTTTTCATATTTGGCTACTAATATTCAAAATTAATAATTCATTCTTGATTAATATTTACTCACTCAGTTTTAAAGAAAACACATTCCTTTCTTTTTTTTATTTATCTTTCTTAGGAATCTTCCCCTTGGATGTCTAGTTGTTGATAGATAGGATGAAAATAGGCCTATTTAATAACTTTTTCACTAAAGTGTTAGGACAAATTAAATAGACGTGTATAATGATTTTTAATACAAATTGTAATTAAAATTTGAAATTTGGATACTTTTTGAAAGCATGGCATACTTTCATATGAATTATTGCATTATGTACATTTTAAGAAAAGATAGTAACTAGTTGCCTATAACGATTCTTTATGCCAATCACATGCCTGAAGCATGGGTTGTGACATATAGCCATAGTATATGTACTATAGGTAAATATATGTATTTTGGGATATGTATATGTAAACCACTACTTAAGTAATGTATGTGCTTCATTTAGCCTTATGATATATTGGATTAGTGGGAGTATACATACGTGATGCTTGTTATATGTATATATAATTTGTTGTGTTAATGTTGTCATATTTGTTCAAAGCTTATGTGGTTTAATATATAGAGATATTTAGATCCTATCTTATTTATTATGATGAGATTATTGAACATCATTTGACATCTTAGGTGGATGCTTGGATTATATATATATATATATATATATATATATGTATATATATATTATCACTATTACAAAATTGGAGATTTACATAAGTTATTTAGGGGATTAAATATTAGTTTTGAACTTTTTTATCGAATGTTGTAATAAATATTTTATAACATTGGTTATAAAACTATCTTAAAAAAATATTATATCAGTTCCTTAATAAATAAATTATTGTTGTTTCCTATAGGTCACACAATTTGGTAATCGATTACATATTTTATCGCTATAACATTCAATAAAAATTGTAATTTAATATTAAGTTATTTTATTAACTAAAGTGAAATATTTGATATACCACTTTGGTGATTATTTAAATATTGTATTATATTCCTTCTAAAACCAAAAATTAAAGTACCCGTTCCTTACACCTTTTTCATTTTATATAACATTTTATGATACTTTCTATTGTAGTATTTCTAATTTGAAATACATCTAGAACCTCTTAAAATCACAATACTATAATTTTGTAATACATACAGACCTTATATTGAATAAAAAATAGTGTATACTTCATCTTAATTATTGTACACAATCCCAAATTTAATATCTTGAATTCATAACAAATGGAGTAAACTTATTTTTCCTCTACATTAATTTTGTAAATTTTGTAAAGAATTAGGGAATACCTAATTGCACTATTAAATAGTATACATCTAAAGCATTTTTAAACTATAAGGGAATAAAGTAAATAAATAAAAATTTAAATGTTACAATAATTACAAAGAAAAATTTATCATGATGAAAGAGAAATTACCTTCTAATTTATCATGAATATCATTCTATTTGAGTATGTTTAATTCACGATTGATATGCATCTCTTAAATTGAACCTATATTATCCAAACATTTCAACATACTATATAAACAAAAAATTAAATAATTGTATATGTAAGCATAACTTCAAAAAAGAAAAACCAAATTAACAAAAGTTAATAAAGTTTTTATATTTATATTTTGCGTTTTTCCACTAAATACACAACCATATAAAAGCAATTGTGTATGGATGATTATATGGTGCTTTAAAATGATTTAAAATTTTTTTGTTTAAAAATTTAAAAATAGCAAAGGTTCACTAGCCAACTCTGCCTAATTTGTTTAATGGTTGTTTATTACAAAATGCAATTTGTATAGAGAATAGGATAGATTAAAGATAAAATCTTGTGTGAGATAATTGTTAGAAATATATTGAATGCTATGTATACAAATTTCGAGTTATCTTTTTGCATACACGGATAATAAACTTCATTTATTTATCATAAACAATGAATAAAATAATAATCATTTATCTTATATGATAGCTATGAACTTTGAAAAATCTAACATCCATTTATTTTCTATATTTTCAATCATGCATAGTGTACTATGAAAATTATGTAATGAAATCAAAACACTACTTTTTTTTAATATTCTTTATTTCTCATTTTGATTCCAATTTGAATGTGAAGGAAACATCTATTGTTATTCATGTATCCTTACTATATGATATAATTCATGCATAAACCCTAATTTGCACATTAAGTAGACAAAATGGACCATTCATATCCATATCATCACATACATTTCCAAATAGTCCTAAAAGGCATAATTATAATTACATTATCATAATCATATTGCATAAGAATGATTACCATCAATATACATTTATTTCATCTCATATTCAATAAAAATCACATGTAAAGATCCACATATCCATTTTGTGACTCCTGGTCCAATTTTATACCTTCCCCATTTTCTATCTTTATTCCTCATGCACTAACCTTATGCTTTACCCTCTATTCCATTAGGATTTTTTTAATTGGTATATACATTACCCCTATCACATTTCTCTATTCACATTTACTCTAGGCTTTCATTTTTCATATTATGGCATAAGCCATAAGCAAGTTATATACCATTAGAAAGGTAGTTGAATCTATTTTCATATGAAATAAGTTTCATAAATGATAAAATTTTAATTTTTAAATTACTTATAAAATATCATCCAAAGGTTAAAGTGGACTATATTATATAATATACTATCATGATAATTAATGATCTAATGTGCAATGTATGGTTTCTAAACAATAAAATAAGGTAGTTTATAATATATTTTAGATAAATATGTGAAATGGGGATCATAAAATAAGAATTTAGATGTTATACTATCATTACTATTCACTCAACCATTTCATCACTTATATGCATTTTTCATGTTACAATTTCATTTCACATCATAAATACACATTATTCTCATGCTATTACTATTATTTCTATCATTAAATAAATCTAAATAAAACTTAAACCACAAATAAACACTTTAATTAACCCATTTTATTCATATTTTCATAGAAATCCAAAATATAATATTCAAAGTTCAAATCTTTGAAATTTAATAAGAAAAGGTAGAGTAAATACTCTACTTAATATGAAATAAAATGCTTAAAGGTTAGATTCAACATTCATTAAGCCTAATCATACTAAAATTAAAAGATCCTTGGTTAAGGTACCAATATTATTTTGAAATCCAAAATAATCCTAAACCTTATTAAACCCAAAGAAAGATAAAGAAGAAATCTACAATGAAGATGTTTTTACCTTAATTAAATAAGAGATTTGATATAGATTGCACTTTCCCTTACTAGATTTAATGAGAAAAAAAAAAAAGAAATTGAAGAGGATGAGATTGAGGAGAGTCAAAAGTGAAAGTTTAGGAGATTTGTGTAAAATGGGAAGGGGATGGCTAATTTTGACCATAAAATAAGGAATAGTGACTAATATTTTTAGAAATCAATTTTAAATATCCTTTGTACTCATATGCTTACTCATAATAACTTAAAACTTCAAACCTTACTATTCTACCTATTTTTTCTCACCTAAATTTCAATAAATTCTCATTCCATAACTTTCTAAGATAATAAATATTGTTTTTTTTTCAATAGTTCATCCATAGTTACTTGCCAAAATTTTTTTCCATGCATATGCAAGTTTTATTTCAAATAAAAACATATCGGGTATTCTAATTACTCATTTCACAAAGTAAATTTGATATTATTATATTTTAAGGAGGGTGAAATATTATGAAAATAATTATAATCAATAAAGAGAATAAAAATAAGAAATAATTAAATTATAAATAAATTAAAAAGTAGAGTTTCAAAATCAAATTGAAATTGGAGTGATAATTTCTTGAATTGTCTAAAGAAACTAACCATTTATGGTACTTTACAAGAGAAAGTTATAACAAGAAAGTATGCTATTTTTATGCTAATATGCTTCCTTTAATTATTTCTAACCTTCTAAGGATGAAAACTTACTAGGCCAAGTTAATACGCTTCTTAAGGTTACAATGAATAGGGTCTTGCTTAATTTGGATGTCTAAAACCTAATTTGCAACCTAAATTACTACAAGAGTTTACAATAATAAATTCTCATAGGTCAATTTCCAACTAATAGTTGATTATCAAAATAACATAGTTTTACTAATCTTTAAATATAAAAGTTGTTAGGTTAGATATAAGCCAACTTTGTCACTGGTTTGAACTCATTTTAACTTTTAAAGCTACAAATGTAAACTATAATTTGAGATTGGATCAAATGGAACAACAACACTAAACTTCCCTATAGCACTACCTTTTTAATTTTTTATTTTAATAAAATATATGTTATAAGAATAACAATTGATCACCTCAATCATGTTACTTCAAAATTTATTTTATTATATGAGTAACTTGAAGTTTCTCATGAACTTTGATACTTGAGTTATAATACTCCTTCCATCCCTTATTATTTATTGTAGTTAATCAATTTTACAGATATTAAAAAAGTAGTTTAGTTTGTTTATTCTTAGTGGATCTTTCAAAACTACTCTTTAGTCTTTTATTATGCACAAAGTTCAAAATTCTTAAAAATAGAGAAAGAATTATAATGGAATAAATATATTAAGATATTCTATTATATTCCTAAAATTCTAGAATTGTAATTTATTTAATAATTTGATAATTTACGCACATGTGTTGGTAATTAGGAAAAGTTATGGTTGAGCTTATGATAAGTATTAATAATTAGAAAATGACATTTAAATATGAAAATAAGTATAAATAAATTAATTATAAGGTTATGCAAAGTTAGATTTACATTAGGATGTATAGAGGAGAATTTAGGATAGATATTTCCTTAAATGCCTTTAATGAGTTCTAAAATTTTCTAAAATGCTCTTATACAAAATATGATGCCAAAAACTTCCTAGTGTTTCTCATTTTTCCATCAAAACAATAATGATTCCTCCCTTTCCAATTTGCATTCCATCTCAAAACCCCACTTGTCTTATATTTTGTTCAACAATCTTCAAGCGGTCTAAATAAACTTGTAATCCTTTTACATCTTCATGATAATCTCTTCATTTCTAGACTTTTACATTATCTAATTTCTTTAGTTATGATTTGGAGAAAGAGATTGATAAAAAGCAAGTAATAGAGGTAGGGTTTTCAAATTTTAGTTACAAGAGGAGCCATTTTCTCCCTTAATACTTCTATTTCTTCCATATTGAGAATTATATGTGGATAATTTACTAAATTATTTGAAATCCAAAGTTTTACTAAATTAATTGATTGTTACATGAATTTTTAAGTTATTTTATAATTGTGAGTGAAATCTAAATGTCAGAATGCACTCAAGATATTTAATAGCTATTGCTTGCATGTTGGTTGAAGAGTCATAAATTTGGGTTTGAAATGAGGAAAGTAAGATTGGTGATGGTTTGCTACAATTTTGAATTGGTTTCTAGAATATCCAAAAGTAATACTTGAATATGGTATTTAAGTATTGTCTTGAACTTAAGGTACAATACTTGAATACCATACTCGAGTATAGAGCTAGTTTGAACTCTCTACTACTATATATTCAAGTATGATACTTGAATGGTAGCTTGTCTATTTGAGGCCATGTCTTTGAGTATCATACCTAAGTATTCATATGGCTTTGCATCCTTGCCTTCACATACTCAAGTATGGTACTTAAGTATGGTCTATTTTGGAAAATCCATACTCGAGTATGGTAATTGAGCATCTTTGACATTTTACCAAGAAATTGAATTACTGAAAAAATAACATGCTAAGGTAATACATCTATATATGCTTATATATTGAATGGGTGATTTGATTTCCTATGAATTTGAGTGATATGATTTATTATGAGGAATTAAAGTGCTAATTAGAATGATTAAGATGTTGAATTATGATGAACTATGAAATAATGAATGATGATATAATGTGATGATAAAAGGGGATGAAATGTGGAATGCTGAAATATGATGAAAAATGTGATAAGTTGATGAAACATTATGATTCAAAAAATGTGATGATGAATATTGAATTGATACAATTATACCTAATGCAAATTACTTGAATGTAAACAATTAAATACCAGAAGGGATAAGGTTAGGTTTATGACGAATAAGGTGGATCATAAGGCACAAGGTAGGTTATTTATTATTATACACATACACACACATACATATACTAGAAATTATGATTAATGTGATTATTTTTCTGATGATGATTAAAGTATTGCAATTGTTATCCTATAACTCAATGTGGATAATTGAATTGATAATTCTTGAACATTTATATAAATAAGTTATCTATTGATTAGGACATTTGTCTCATTATTATCTTATAGATGCTTAGGTTAAAGTTCTGTAGCTATCACCTATAATCCAAGAGTAGAAACATACCAAGTAGAGTTGAGTAGCCATGATTTTCTACAAAAAGAACTAGAGTAAAGGGGAATATGAGCCTTATAGTTGATACTACAAATATTTTGAACACTGTATAATACTATTCTTATGTAAATATCCTTTTTGATAATATAATAAAGCAATTTTACTAAACCTCTTTGTTAATAGTTATGTGCTAATATCAAATTAAGATTAAGGCTTAATTTCATTTTTAATATCTCTAATATATAGTTTGTTTGCATTTAATCTTCCTTAAATGTAAAAATCTATTTTAGTTTTCTTAAAATTAAAATTTGAACACTTTTGGTCCCTGTATTAAACTTTTCATTAAAGTTACCGATAAAGGAGGAAAAAATAGGAAAAGAAAAGTAAAAAAAGAGGAAAAAGGAAAAAAAAGGAAAAGGAAAAGAAAGAAAGAAAGAAAGAAAAATAAAAAAATTAAATACATAATTTATTTATTCATCAAAATAAGAAAAATAAAAATAAAAGAAAAATAGAAAAATACTCAAAATATTTAATTAGTAATGTAATAAATAATATATCAAAATATTTAAAAAATAATAGGTAATTTATTTATTTTTCAAAAAAATTAATAAAATTAGTAATTATATTAAAATCATATTTAATTATTGCATTAAATAGAATAATTGATCATTAATGAATTTGAGTGTATAATTTCTTTATGTTTAAATTATAAGTTATTGTTATAATCATCTAATTATGAATTTTATTTTAGTAAAAATTTAACATCAAATATCTCTCAAGAAAATTAATTATTATTAAAAGTTATCCTAAATATGAAATTAGTTTACACACTTTAATAAATAATTAATTACATATTTTTATTGTTATACCAAATAAGTATACTTTTTAATTTTAATTTATTATTATCTATTAAATGTACTCAAATTATTATAATCATATATTTTTTCCTTTTTCTATCACTATTTTCTTTTTTGATGAGTCATGATCCTCTTAATTTGAGTATCTTTAATTTATAATAAATTAAATTTAAAAAATTATACTTATTTAATATAAAAATAAAAGTAAGTAATTAATAATTTATTAGTGTATAAATTGATTTTATATTTGAGATACTTTTTTTTCTTAAGAGATATTTGATGTAAAGATTGAATAGTGAAAAAATTATAATTGAATGAACAAATTATAAAAATAATTTATTATTTAAAAATAAAATAAATTACTCACTTAAATATATTGATATTTAATTATTCTATCTATTGTGATGAAATAAAGCTTTAAATGTATCCTAATAGATTTAAAAATTTTAGTTAAATATGATTTTAGAATAATTAGTAATTTATTAATCACATTGAAAAATAAATAAATTACTTATTATTTTAAATGTTTTGATATGTTATTTAGTATAATTAGTGATTAAATATTTTGAGTGTTTCTCTTTTTTGCTTTTATTTTTCTTTTTCTCATTTTAATAAATAAGTAAATTATTAAAAAGTATCCCAAATATAAAATTAATTTATACACTAATAAATTATTAATTACTTATTTTTATTTATATATTAAATAAGTATACCTTTTAAATTTAATATATTATAAGTTAAATAAACTTAAATTAAGATAGTCTTGACACACTAGAAAAGAAAGAGAATAGTGATTAAAAAAAGAGAGAAAAAGGGAATGTATGTTTGAAATAATTTAAGTATATTTAACAAATAATAAATTAAAATTAAAATGCATACTTATTTAATTTAATAATGAAAATATGAAATTAATTATTTATTAGAATATGTAAACTAATTTCATATTTAGGATGATTTTTTATAATAATTAATTTTCTTAAGGGATATTTGATGTAAAAATTTTTAGTAAAAGAAAATTCATAATTAGATGAATAAATTATAAAAATAACCTATAATTTAACATGAAATAAATTATACATTCAAATTCATTAATAATGAATTATTTTATTCAGTATGATAATTAAATATGATTTTAATATAATTATTAATTTTATTAATTTTTTTAAAAAATAAATAAATTACTTATTATTTTTTAAATATTTTGATATATCATTTACTACAATTAGTAATTAAATATTTTGAGTGTTTTCTATTTTGCTTTTATTTTTATTTTTCTTATTTTAATTAATAAATAAATTATATATTCAATTTTTTATTTTTCTTTCTTTCTTTTTTTTTCCTTTCTTTTTTTTCTCTTTTTCGAGTAACTTTAACAAAAATTTTAACAAAAGGATCAAAAGTGTTCAAATTTTAATTTTAGAGGACCAAAATAGATTTTACATTTAAGGAGGACCAAATGCAAACAAACCATATATTAAGAGGATTAAAAATAAAATTAAGCCTAAGATTAAATGGGCTAGGAGAATCAGATGATGAAATTTACACGGGTCATAATCAAGTAGGTTGTGATATATTTTGAGAAAGATAATGAAAATTTATTAGTGAAAAAAAGGATAAAATTTTAAAAAATAATATTTAATACTTTATTGAAGTTTTAAAATAATATATATGGGATAAAAATTTTCTTTTAAAATTCAATAAATAATAAAAACAGAAGGTGCTTTTTATAACAACTATCTTGTGTGAGTCTCAATGAAATTGTCTAATGTCTTTCCTCTTAAACCTACTATTTTGGGTCGATCTTTTGAAGTTGTCCTTCCATATGTATAAGAAGCAAATTTTGGTCATGTTTTGGTCTACACTACCAAAATTGTAGTAACTTACAAATTTTACTTCGATCACACATGGAAGCATGAACTATTTGTTGGGAATAATATTTGCTCTTCAAACAAATTACAATTAAAGAGCAGTGTGATAAAGCATACAAATAATTTAACGTATAAAACTTCAAACTCTAAAAAACTAAGGAACAAGAAAAAATTTACTATATTATTAAAATATTATATGATAACGCATGTAATGATTTTTAACTATAATCCTACAACTTTTTAATCAGCATTCTTATATCTTTCACAAATCTCTATGAAAATTCTTATATGACTCATAAATACTCACATTACATTTTTTTTTTCGTACTCCAAACTTTTAGTTAATATAGATATTTATCTCAGAAATAATTATTTGATAAGGAATCTTAACTCACTCTAATAAAAAAAATTTAATTTGAATAGAAAGATAATTTATTATATAAAATAATCAATAATCGATAACAATTAAAATTTGAATAAAATCCACCAATATTAACGCAAATAACGGGCATCTTGCATATCTATGACCATTCAATGTCCAGGATGTATTCTTTCAATTCACTTTCACAACAACTTCATCACATTGTGCGCGTTACTGTTGGACTCCGGTAGCGTGAGTGTGCTTGAATTTTTCTATTTAAATTTCTCCTCAGCATAATTTTCAATTATGTTTCACTGCTCTAATATTATTCATTCTGTTGAAATTGTGTTTAAATCTTTTAAGTACAATTTTTTCACAGTTTTTTTTTCAAAATTGCATATTAATATATTTATTCATAATTGTATTAATTACAGCATAATTATGACCACAAGGGTACTTCAAAATCAAGAAGTGAATGAATGACTCTTTACCATCGAAAAGTTTTAATTCAAATAGCAATCAATATTTTTTTAAAAAATTTTACATTTTATTTAAAATTTGATTTCTAATATTTATATGTGTTGATCTAGTGATTTTATGCTTCCTACTATTAAAAAAGAAATGAGAGGTTTTTTTACTAGTAGGGGAAGTGGAATTAGGGTTGAGATGCAAGTGGAGAAAATTCTGGAGGGTACAAACGGACGGTCCATTGCCCTTCAAGAAAGAAGAAAAGTTAAAAAGGTCGACTTTTCGTATGATCCTATATTCTGTATTCTCTTCCATCCCATATTCCTGGGTATATGATTCTTTTCTTCTTGGCTATGCCAGTTTTAAGAAAGAGGTTTCCATTGTCCCTTTTCACAGTTATCAATTTTAGCCGCTCAAATCCTGTCATTCCTCTATTAGGATTCTTTTTATTTTTTGTTATTATTCATTTAATTTTCCATTTTTTCTTTCTAGTAAGATATTACTCTTTTGAGTTACAACATAATTTTAAATTACGATTGTAATTTTATTACAATTAATAAAATTAAAAATATTTAATATTTATATAATAATTATTAAAGTGTAAAATTGCAGAAAATTATGATTACAGAGCAGCTTATGATATTACATGCAACATTAATTGCAGTTGCAAATCACCGTTTAAAACGT
This sequence comes from Sindora glabra, assembly GCA_020226215.1. Classification (NCBI taxonomy): domain Eukaryota; kingdom Viridiplantae; phylum Streptophyta; class Magnoliopsida; order Fabales; family Fabaceae; genus Sindora; species Sindora glabra. The sequence continues at coordinate 97,124,908 of CM035227.1, read as the reverse complement.
GGAGACCCAGAATGATATTATAAGTTACGAGGATCATACATTGGTGTGAAGCACACTTAATTTTTGTAAATCTTGTAGTGTGATCCTCCGTCATGAAAGAAATTTAATTAATTTATTTCAAATTTTAAAGATGCTGAATTAAATTGTAATTCATTCTCTATGAGATCTAACAAAGTAAAAATCTTGTGTCTATTTGGATTCTGATTTAAAAAAATAATTTTTAAAAGTAAAAAATTTGTTTAATAACATGTTTTTAAGATTTTGTTTTTAAAAATTAATTCTAAAATTCTTGTTTTAAAATTAAAAAAGAATAAGTTTTAAAAACTTTCTTAACTTATTCTTTTATTTTTCATCATTGTTTTATAATTAAATGAAAATATTTTTTTTGTTCTTAGAAACTATTTTTGAATTTGAACAAAATAAATAATAAAATATGTTTGGACAAGTAAATAAAAAAATATTTCATTTAATTATAGAATCAGCATATAAAATAAAAGAACAAGTTAAGAAAACCTAGAAAACTTGTTTCTATTTTTCTGTTTTAAGTTATGTAATTGAAGTTACAATTTTTAAAAATAGATTTTGAAAAAGTTTGTCAAACAAGAACTTCTATTTTAATAAATAATAAAAAAATAAGAATTTAATTCTAAGAAAATTTTTTAAAATAAAAAATAAAAATATATTCAAACACATATCTTTTTTTTTTCCTTTTTCTCAAAGAGCATGCCGAGGAACTTAACATGTATTATTGTATTTTTTTTTTTTACACTCAGGTAATTCTACATCTTTTTTTCTATCAAGCTTGAGATTGATTCTATTCAAGGAAGAAACTCTTCCCAATAAAAATGCTTTTAAAAATCAAATTTAAGATCTTTTATTGAATGAAAAATATCTTAGAATTCATCCTATTTTCATCAGGCCAATCAATTGTTGATATTATTATAAATTTCTCATCAGTAGAAATCTCAACATACTATTGTTAAAAAAATTATCTTGTTATTATCATTTTTATTAATATAATAAAAAAATCTTTCACTCATTACTTCTCATAAATTGATACTTCTTATATGGAATTTATAGTGATTAACATGAAATATTAATATGGCATCATCTTTGTGATAAATATTCATTCAGCACCGATAAGCCAATCACTTTTATGAAACCAACGTGACTTATGTTTTTTAAAATAATTAAAGAAGCCTTGCCATTACATGATTGCGTTTGGTGAGGAACCGGATAGAAATAATAAATTTTATTATTTGAGTCATAACAAACGTTCTTAGTATTATATTATAAATATAAATATTATAATTATAATTACCCTACAACAAAAAACAGCAATAACGACAATACTTTTAGTGGCGACAAAATTTTGGTTGTCGCTAAAGGTATTTCCGACGACAAAGTCGTCGGTAAAAAAGGCAAAACTTTTTAGAGGGAAATAGAAATGTGGGCGGGAAGAATTAGGCTTTTAGCAATGATAAAAGTCGTCGCTAAAAGCATAAAAAAATTTTGACAGAAAAATTTGGCTTTCAGCGACGACACTATCATCGCTGAAAATGCAAGGCTTTCAGCGACGACAGTGTTGTCATTGAAGGGTGTACCATCAGCGACGACACAGTGGTCGCTGAAGGCCTAAAAATTTACGGCAAGAAATTTTGCCCCTTCAGCGACGACTATGTCGTCGCTGAAAGTGCAAATTTTTAGTGACGACATTGTTGTCACTGAAAATGGGGGACTTTCAGCGACGACTCTGTTGTTGCTGAAGTGTATACCATCAGCGACGACAGAGTCATCGCTGAAAGTCCCTCATTTTCAGCGACGACAGTGTTGTCGCTAAAAGCCTTGTCTGAATTCCGAGGCAAGGCTTTAGCGACGACATTGTCGTCATTGAAATTGTCGTCGGTGAAGGCTGGACATTGTCGTCGCTAAAAAAAAACTCGATCATTGCTGAAAGCTTTAGCGACGATCAAATTTTTTGTGTCGTCGCTGAAAGCCAAAGGCTATTTATTTGTGGCGCCTCCTCTCTCCTCATTTGCGCATTTGAAATTTTTGGACCTGAGGTAAGTTCCTGAACTTTCTCTCTCTTTTAATTTTTTTTAATTTTAGTATATTTATTTTTTTATATATGTTGATATGTATTAATTTTGTATGTTGTATCTTTTAATTTGTTAGTTATTATCAGCACTTAGCTTAGTTTGTGGAGAGTATTCAGAGTTGATCAGTAAATTTTTACCATTGAGGTATGTAAATAAAAAATTATAATTTTTTTGTGTACTAATATATTTAATTTACTCAAATAGTTTGTAATAAATTAATAGAATTGATAGTATGTTTAATTTAATATAAAATTTTGTATTATTTAATTTTGTATGTTGTAAATTTTAAATTTATTTATGTAAATTTAACTTAGCATTAATTTTATAAATATAAATTTGATTATTATTATGTATCCCTCAATTTATAATTTTGAAGTATACAATATATGTGTAGATTATTCATTTAGACTAATGTAAGATAAAATAGTTATGATATTTTATTCACAAAATCTAAAATTTGTGATGCAATTTAGAAAACTTCAAACTTATTAGATTCAATGAAATAATGTAAGATAGAAAATTAGAATAAATATATAAATCTATCTTAGAAAGTAAGAGATTATAGTAATATAGTCTATTTTTTAATTGAGATTGAAACTTAACAATTCAAATTATAGTATTTACACCACATACTAAGAAAAATTCAATTAAACTAGAGATTACATAAAAATAAAATCATAACAATCCAAATTATGATATTTACATCTCATAAAAATAAAAAATTTTAAAACACTAGGAAGTTCGCATGAAAATCACCCCCTCTTAAATAAAACTACATTTACTTAAATAAAGAAGCTGAATTGTGCATCTTATAAATAATATACACCTTATAAAACTAAACTTACTTAAATTTATAACTAGGAAGTCCATTCACAAAATCTAAAATTTGTGGTGCAATTTAGGAAACTTCAAACTTATTAGATTCGATGAAATAATGTAAGATAGAAAACTAGAATAAATATATAAATCTATCTTAGAAAGTAAGAGATTACAGTAATATAGTCTATTTTTTAATTGAGATTGAAACTTAACAATTCAAATTATATTATTTACACCACATACTAAGAAAAATTCAATTAAACTAGAGACTACATAAAAATAAAACCCTAACAATCCAAATTATGATATTTACATCTCATAAAAATAAAAAATTTCAAAACATTAGGAAGTTCGCATGAAAATCACCCCTCTTGGATAAAGCTACATTTACTTAAATAAAAAAGTTGAATTATGCATCTTATAAATAATATACACTTTATAAAACTAAACTTACTTAAATTTACAACTAGGAAGTCCGTATTCATAGTATACACATCTCTATAAAGAAGCTGAATTGTGCACCTTATCAATATAATAAAGTAGGTTATACTTTTGAAGTCCCACAAGCTTATTGTGAAACATAACAGTTGTTATGAATATTAAAAAAAATTAATAATCTACATAATAAGTTACGTAAATAATAGTACTGATACTTAAATAACGATACTCATAAATTATTGTATTGTTAATTTTAATTATTGTAAATATATTTTTATAATAATTTAAAATAGAACTACATTTACATTTAAATGTTAAGCTTAGACTCGTTCAAGGGTTGGTTGTTTCCTGAACATCAATCAATCCTTGCATTGTCTTGAAAAGTTAGACAGTTTGGGATATTATCATGTAGTTATTATTAACAATTTATCGGGCTCTTATTTGATATTGTGGAAATATCTTAGCATCCTAACTGTTCTCCGAGTATAAACTATACAAGTGTATAGTTTAGACTCTTGGAGAACCATAGGGAGATGTTGCCAAAATTTCTGCACGAATCAATCGATGAGCGTGGATAAATTGGAGAAAATAATAACTATAGAAATATATCGAATGGGATAGGACCGTACCCTTCAAAATTGGAGTGATACGGTGCATTTAGGGTGACTGTCAAATATTAATCAACACACTTTATTTCACCTAAAGCAATTTCCTTCCTGTTCAGTGATACAATGTCTGTCGATAAAAGTTGGATACATTTACCAAATCGATTGTCAGATGAGTATTATTAACAAGTATCTCCATCAATGGATAATGGTATAAGGATGATCCTTATATACTTGCTACTCAAGCAAAACAAGTGTTTTACACTGAGGATTTCCTTAATTGACCAAATTGGAGGGTCTTCCATATTATGGTGCATCGCGATATATGGGATCTAGCCAGTGATGGAGATAATGCACAAGACCTGTTATTTCTGCAGGATAGTAACTCGTCCAACTTCAACCTCACAGTTCATCTAGGAGATTTCGATCTAGTACATCTAGGTAATGAAAGAAATAGTCCTTCAATCATTCAAACGTACAGGAATGTTGGATCTGGTGCTCATGGAGAAGACGCCTTCATCGATGATGACGAGAGTCTTGAAGCCAAAATAATTGATGATTATATGGATGAGGAGCCCACACAATCTGATAATGAAGGAGAATCCGATGACCATGAGTCTGTTAGGTTCACCGACACTGATTCTGACTAGGGATAAAATAACATATTCGAACTACAACTCATAATTGTGTAAGCATGATTATTAAAATAATAAATGTGATTGTAAAAACTTGAACCATTTCATCGTTCGACTGGACATTGAATTCTTTTTAATTACTTATATAATGTGTATTATTTTAGTTATGGCGGATGTCGAGGCACGATACCACGAAGGTAATGCTGGAGGCGACCCACTGGAGGACCCACCCATATTTCATCTCAGTGCGAGGGATCAGGTATTTGTTATTAATTGTGCATACCTAAGCTTGATTAAATATTATGTTTATTTTGTTAATATTTTTCTTTATTAAATGAAGTAGCACCTGCTAAAAAGAGGGGATCGAATAGGTCCCTAAGACTGCATGAGAAGATAGGCAGGGGTGGAGGCAAACCGGTGCCTGTACAATTTGATACGATTGGTACATGGCATGCGGTTGGCGAGAATGCCAGTCATCTCCCTCGTGATATTGGCAGCATGATCCGCGCCCACGTGCCGCCCTATTATAAGTCATGGCAGGCTATACCTCAGGAGATCCGAGATAGAGTTGTGCAGGAGGTTTGCGTAAGTATCTATTTCCTTTTGAATTAATGTCTTTGAGATTGAAATTTCTAAATATATGACTCATAAATTTATTAAATATCTTTTAATGCAGTCCCATTTCGAGTTCCAGGACATCTCTGAGGGTGATTGGGATAGAGCGCTCTCTGGTTTGATGCGGACTGCGCCGACCTGTACGGAGATTGGAAGTACAAGTTGAATAAGTATTTCTTAGAGCATGGAGGTGATCGATACCAGGAGCATGACTTGGATCGAGCTCGATGTTGTGTACCTCGATCTGTCTCACCACAGACATGACAGAGGTGTGTGGATTTCTTTGATAGTGACGAGTACAGGGTAAGTATGATATTTTATGGTATTATGTCAGTATTTCATAATTAGTAAATTGTGAACATAAAAATTCAACTTTTTCCTCTTAATTTGCAGGAGTTGTCTGCAAGAAATACAAATAATAGAGCACAGAAGGTCGTGAATGACCGGCATGGGTCAAAGTCTATTGCTGCACATCGCTTTGATGAGGTAATATAATTTTTTTGTATCTTTTTTAACTATATCCATTTGTTAAATAGCATTACTACCATTCATCCTTTTATTCTGTTACAAAAATTGAACAAAGAAACAGAGATATTAGTGAGCTGTAGTTAGTTCCCGATAACTTTAGGGACCGACACACATACAGGTCGGGGGAGTAGGTGCATCCGATCCCTTAGGGGCAACATGTAAGTTATTTGAATTTCATATTTTAAATAAAATTTTACAAATATATCTTGTAAGATAGATTTCTTATTAATTTTTTTTAATAATTTAAGACGAGGATGACTGAGCTCATGACTCAGCATGTACAGTCTAGTGTATCATCCACTAGCTTGCCTACGACTCCTATACAGTTAGATGAGGCTGCCATCGCCGATGAGGTGCTTGACACTTGTCGAGGGTACAGGAAGGCTGTTGGGCTGTACTTACTGGTCAGACTTATCATTCGATGGGGACTTCTAGCACGGGGACGAGCTCACAGATCGTGTCTCAGGTCGATGAGTTGCAGGAGTAGTTACACCAGAGTCGGGAGCAGGTTGAGCAGAGCCAGCAATTGATTCAGGAGCAGCAGCAGTGACTTGATCAGCAGTAGCAGTAGATTACACAGCAGCAGGAGTTGATGCAGCAGTAGCTTGGGACTTATCTTACTGAGATGAGCTCGATCCTTAGACAACAGGGTATCGTCCTACTGCCACCTCCATTTGCTGCTGCTATACCGCCTGGGCTGAGTAGATTTGTGCCTGCACCTACCGCTCAGCCGCCACCGTCATTTTATCATCCTCGTAGTCAGGATGATGATGATGATGATGACGACGACGATGACGATCATGGTGCACTGTGATATTTACACCTCCCTGCTTCCCCATAGTATATTTTGTCTATGTATCTTTATATTTTTTATATGTGCACATTTACATGGATGATGTATATATATTAGTTGATTCATATAAAAATTATTTTTACCATTGCTTTATGAGTATTAATTTTTTATGTTGGATCAAATTGTTAGACATTATTAATAATACTACTAATATATTATAATTGTATAATTTATATTAAATTAAATTTAAAAAAATTATTAAACAATTCAAGTTAATTAAAATAAAGAATATATTAGATAATATATTATTTGAAATATACGACAATTTAATTTTAAAATTTTTTTAAAAAATTTAAAAAACTTTTAGCGGCGACAATTGTCGTTGCTATAGGGCAGAAGTCGTCACTGAAGATCTAACTTTCAGCGACGATAAATTGTCGTCGCTAATGACCTTTTCAGGCACGGACCTATGCCAACGACATTTTTAACGGCGACTTTTTCTTTTGCGACGACCGAGAACTTTTTAGCGACGACAAATGTCGTTGCTAAAAGTCTTTTTTGCTATAGTGTTAATGATTATAATAATCAAAGAGGACTCTATTTTTTAATTTTAAATTACTATTAACCAAAAAGAGAAAATCTTGAATTGAATGAAATAAATGGTAGGATGCTCATGCTACATTAAATTGAGATGCCAATAATTGGGTTACATAGGTAAGGTGGAAGAATAATGACTTTGCCCTTTATGCAAAATGAAGGGTGCGTTTCTATATATTCTATTGTTTGAAAGATGCAAAGCGAGATATATATATTCATCAGCCAGCGGGCATTCCACTCCGCAACTCCATATAAAATTTTCCCCATATATATACTTTACGGGTGAACAGAGAATAAAGCGTCACTTTTGAAATTAAACTTCGGTAAATTTATTAAATATTTCATTAATTTCTTCAAATAAATAGGTAATGTTATCCATTAACATGTAATTAATAAACTCCTGATTGTTGACTTAATTAGTTAAGGTTACCGTCTTCAATCACCCCTATGTTAGATTCAAATTCTGCTGATAGTAATTTTAAATTATTATATTACATAGTCTATAAATATTATTATAAGCTTAAAAAATTCATAATAATATAGTACCAAAAGTGAGATTTAAAATTAAATTCTAAATATAAATCAAATAGTATCAATTAAATATAAGGTAATGAAATAAATTTATAGAAACTAATTCAATGAATATAAAACATTCGATTTCAAATTTCACGATGGATATAACATTTTTGTAAAGAAATTAATAATAGGTCATGATTTTAAAGCAAAGTAGCATAATTTATTCTTAAATTATTTTTAAACAAGCATTAAACATGCATGTTGTCAAAAGAAGATCCACAAAGTGATAACAAAGTAAAATTTCCAAATTTAATTACGGTAGTTTCTACTATAAATAATTTATCTATCTATATGCAAAATATTTTATTACATAATATGAATAATATTTTATAACGGTAAGATGATTTTTTACAAAATATATACACGACAGAATTTGCATTTAATAATTATTTTTAAACAAGCTAAGTTTAATAATTTGACTCAAACTGTTAAGAGACTTTACTTCAAATGGTACTTAATATCTTTTAAAAATTTTATATCATACATTACATCTAGAATTTAATCACCAATAAATAAATATATATATATATATATATATATATATATATATATATATATATATATATATATATATATATATATATATATATTAGTGGTTTAACCACTTATTCATTTACCAAAAAATAATAATAATTTGGCTCAAACCGATCACACCTCTGGTTAGAATTATTGCATGTTAAAAATTTCGGCCGAAATTTTCTTAAGAAGGATGAGAAAGCTATTACAGTTCATGACAATGCAAAAGGCAATATTCTTGTGTGCCCTGAGAAGTAAAGAGAATATTGACCCTTTTATTGGTATAATCCTTGGACACATACTCTTCCATACGTAAACTTGCTGGTAATTTCACTGCGAATTTGAGCATTTAAGACATCGAGCGTTATTATTATGAAGTTATCACTTTTGAATTAAAATTCATTTTTTTTGTTTCATTTTAAAATTTTAAAAAAAATCTAAAGAATGCTTGTAAGTGGTTGAATTTTATTCCTTTTTACTTTAAAAATTTAAGAATTATTCTTTTAAGCTATATAAAATTTAAAATTAATACATATTATAAATTTAATTTCTCATTTTATCAAATTAGATAATTTTTAATGGCTTTTTTAAGCAAGTATCACAATATTATAATATGATAATTTATTTTATCAAATTTTTGCAAATAAAATCTATATTATATAATTAATAGAAATTAATTTAATATATAGAATTTTAATTAAAAAATAAAAAATAAAATAAAAAATTGTAAGTGAAAAAAATGATGAAATAAAATAATATACTCTAGCATCTTGATTCTTGTTTAAAAAATTTATTAATTTATGTAATTTACTAAAATAATTAATTAAGTTAATAATAGGTGTTGATTTTAAATTCTGTAAAATTTAAGAAGGTGGTTTTTAAATTTTTGAAGAATGGGAAAAAATTCAACTACTTTAAAATTAGAAGATATATTTTATATTTACGCCTTTGAAAAAAGAAAACGAGGGGGGGGGGGGGCGAGGCAATCCCACGGGAAACAATTAACTCTCTTGAAACTATAAAAATTACCTAATTAGGACTTCTTACTTCACAAATCCTCAAACAGAATACCAACACCACAAACAACACTCACCATTTAAATTTAAACTTGAATGTTTTTATTATTACATCATTACTTTTATTGGGATTTGTATTTTTTATTTAATAAATTTGAAAAAGGACAATCGAATGGCAAAAATACTCAGTCCTCCTAATAAGTTTCAACTCTGGATTAATAATTTCGCCCTCTCCTTTTCATAAATCTTGCCAGAAACAGAAAACCAACACCACAAACTCACTCACCATTTCACAAATCCTCATATTTATGACATTAATATAATACACATGCACTTTGCTATCAAAAGCTTCTTTCACTATTCTTAGCATTTTCTAGAGTCAACAAATACACTCTTAATATATGACCCTTCTTCATACTTACCTCTGTCTCTATGTCTCTCTCTGTTTCTCTGTATTTCCATTTTGTGGTTCAAGAGAAGTCAATTCTAAGTCCCTTCTCAGAAAAATGACGTCTCCAACACCGAGTTGGAGCCCTAAAAAAATTGCAATACTATTCTCTCTCTGCATTTCATTTTCACATTTGATTGAAGCCATGCCATCTGAGAAGCTAGACCAGCTGGCTGTGGTGGCTGCACCGCCGGCAGACGCTGAAATGAAGTGTGGTTCATGTCCTTGCGGAAACCCCTGCGGCCAGTTCAATCTTCCTCCTCCACCTCCGCCTCCACCTCCACCACCGCTACCAATGATCCAGAACTGCAATCCTCCCCCACCACCACCTCCACCCTCACCCTCACCACCGCCGCCGCGACCTCCACTTCAACCTCCGCCTCCGCCAAGGTTTATTTATGTGACAGGTGGGGATATTTATCAGACTAATCCATATTACTGGAGATACCATTATTCTGGCTCTCAAGATAGATCTGTGGGATTGCTGGTCTTAGCTGTCTTGGGATTCCTATCAGTTTCAGTGATATTTTGTTGATTTTTATCGGGATTTATTAACGGGTACACCAAATACCAAAGTAATTAGTGGAAAAATGTCATCAGTTCAATCTCTTTACTCTGTTCTAGCAATTAATCTTGTTTAATTTTTGCTTTCATGTTTAACCTTTCTGTTCCAATTTATTTTAATTAATTTCCATTTGCTCATGTCTTCTGGTAAATTATTTTTTATTTCCTATAGCTTATCAAAAAGAAGAGGAATCGAAGTTAAATACAGTGGTATCAAAATCAATAAAACATGGTGATGTTACATTTTTTTTTAATAACATGGGTGACAGGCCACTTAATACGCATGAAACTTTCTTGGATTTAGATTAAGTACACTAAAAAAGAGATAGATTTTAAAATAATATTGACTATTATTGTACTACTAAGAATGTCAACAAAAATTTTATTGACAAAATTATTATTTTTGTCCATAAAATTATAAGGCGCTAACAAAATAATTTCTAAATTAAATAAAGTTTCAATTTCATATCTAAATAATAGTTTGTCATACAATTTCATTCCTTCATACAATTATTTAAAAATAAAATTATTTATACATATCAATTAGAAATGCAATAATAAAATTATGTGTATAAACTATTATTTAAGGACAAAATTGATAATTTTATTAATATTATATTTTTGAATAAATCTAAAATTGCTCTTTTATTTTCACTCTTTTCTTCCATATTTGTGTGAATAAGAATTTTGAATTCGACAAGTATGCATAATAGAATGAGCGGAGAGTAGACAAAGGTGGGAAGGTAGCATTAACTTTCCTTGCCCTTTTCTCTTGGGTTCTTAGGCAGGTAAAATGGGGTAGGCCGTACTTATACAAGCTCACAAAAAATGAAAGAAAAAATTATCATTTCCATAGGAAGTTTGGGGATCCCTATGAGTACCCATAAATAGAATGCATTATTTTGTTCTATTAGAAGCGATTATATCACTAAATGTGTACACGTAATGATTAAAAATCGAATCCTAAATATAATAGAAGGAAAGAACTTTTAAGGGATATTGAATTGGGTTAGATTAAAAAAATTTAATTTTTTTGTAAATTATAATTGGACAATTAACTTTTTTAGTAATTAGTTAAATGAGGCTAAAAAATTATATTAGCTTATTAGACATTGGGTTAGATTAAAAATGTCCAAAAATGTTTGAAGGATTATGATTGAAGCATTCTTAGATAATTATGTCCTAATATTTCAATTGATTCAAGTTTAATTTGGAAATCCCTAAATAGGGAAAATGTAAATTGATGATTTTAATGGAATAGAATTAAAAATATTAGAATCTATATTTATATTTTTATAAGATGACGTGATTAGAGCCTCTAGGATGTTGTATCTTAATATTTGGGCAAATTGAACTTAATCTAGGAAACCTCTAAAATATGAAATTTGGTTATATTGTGATAGAATGAAGAATACTAGGGAAAAAGTGTGAAGAACTATTAGGGAATATAAATAGAACCTAGAATGGTAATCTTTAGGTCAAAAAGATATATTATTAAATTATTTATAAAATTAAAATTGTAAGTTGCTAAATAGGAAAAAAAAGGAAAAGATAGTTGTGAATATTCTAAAACTTCTTGGAAAGTGTAAAGCAGTATTAGGAAAATGTATATCTACCTCTTACTCTATGTATATTAAATATCATATTTCTTTTTTGTTTCATATAGATATCATATTAATATATATAACTAGATTCCACCATGATATGAAAATAAGGTACATAATTTACTAATATTTACTTGTTATGTTGAGTAGTATAATGTTTAATGGAGCTTTAAAAGTCCAATTTGTTTCTTGTTAATGACTATGTTTATCTTTCTTGGAATGATACAATAGAAGCACCATATTGGTTATTGTTTAACCATTATGTAAATTTGTAATTATTAGCATATGTGACTGTGCTTATGATTGATATTTTAATTGTGATATATTGATGTGTGAGAATGCTTATATAAAATGTCAAATGGATGATTGATTATATTGTTAATATTATGTTTGAAATGGGTTAATTGTTAGATATTGATACAATGATGTGTAATGATTTGACAAAACATTGATTATGATATCGAATGGGGTTCATGTGGTTATGATTGTTATATTGGTGGTAGCAATAAATACCTAGAGGGAAAAAGTTAATATTGTGACTGATGAATATTGAAAGGCACAAGGTGAGTCATGTGTTTATGATTGTAATAATAGTGCTACTAATAAATACCTAGAGATATAAGATTAGGATTGTGACTAATAAATACAAGAAAATACTAGGTGGCTAACTAATATTGATTGTTTGGTATTCGATTTGATTATTTACAATTATTTTAGACTATGGAAATTATGTTTTTATTTGTTGGTGCATAGAAATTGATTATGAATGTGAGTTATCAGCTTGATTGTAATTGTGAATGGAAACTTAGTTGATATGTTGTTGATAAATAGACAATAGTTTAGGTATGAGTCTCATGCAATACTCCTTATTAGTGTTTAATTTTATTTTACATTATTTTGATAATCTCAATCATTGATATAAGGTAGTTATATGTTTACTAAGTTTTATAGAACTTAACTCTTTCTTTTAAATGTTTAAGGATTCAACTTGAGCATTTCAAATTGCCTAGCTTAAGCAAGAGTCCATTGCAATCCAAGAAAATATTGATAGTTGGAATTTTGTTAAGGCTAGATTCAATAATTAAGAAATAGATATATGATATAATATATTTGGTATGTTGAATTATTTACATGTTATGTATTTTTGTATTGTTGTTGAAACTATAGATTAATATAGGTTTAAAATTTATAAGATGTGTGACAATTGTAGAGTACTAAAAAATAAGGAAAGCTCTATCCATTCTTTAGTAAAAAAATTATAACAAAATAGAGTAAAATTAGTAAAAAATTAGGATAATTAATGTCAAAACTAGTGAAAGCCAAGTAGTGGGATCCTAGTCGGTCATTATTGGAGTCAAGTTGTAATAAAGTGGCATTATAGCATAGTCTAGGCTTTATGGGCAAATGGGTCAAAGATTGCTAATCATCAATTTAAGCAAGCATATTGAGTTAATAATTGGGTGGTTAGCAATCATGAATATGAGTATGGTTAAAATTTTGTTTCTGGATCTTGGGCTTTTGTAAGTTAAGGATCTAATATCTATATTAGTACTTAATAAGCATCTAATAGTGTTTATTTATTTTTATGAATGACTATTGTTGAATTCTTGGAATGAGAAGGATCTAATGTTTATATTAGTACTTAATAAGCATCTAATAATGTTTATTTATTTTTATAAATGACTATTGTTGAATTCTTGGAATGAGAATTTAGTAAGATATTGTTGTAATGGTAAAATTATGCAATTTGCTGCCAGGCATATACAAAGTATGATTTGGAGTTGTTGATTATAAAATTTCTATTGATTATTTGAATACGGTGTGGATAGGAGCATGGTTATGGATAAAGTTAAGTCCTAAGCTTATTTGCATGTCTAGTCCTTTGATTAAATCTTTAGCTGTGACTTGTTTATTGTGATTTGTCTCCATGATGATTGGTATAATTACTCTAGGTGTATCGATTAAGTGTGGAATGTCAATTATGATTTGTGACTAATGCTAATATGGACAAAATTTGTTCTTTATTTAGTTACAATATGTGATATGAGTTTGGGATTGTATAATAAACTAGGAAGTTCTTTGATTGTCTAACTTTTGGTTGATATTTGAGATATATGTTTAACGTGCCTAGATGTTCTTAATGTGTAAGTAAGCATTTTGAAACAAATCATTAATTAGCTTGTCTGAGTATTGGTTGAATCTTGATATATGAAGTAATTGGATGAGAGTTACTGAGTTTTCTATGCTTGTATGAATTTTTTAGGAATTCCAGATAAGTATTCAGATACATTACTTGAGTACTGCCTTGAGTAGAATATTTAAATGGTAGTAATCAAGTATTTCAAAGTCATACACTTTCTATGCACAAATATTTAACTAGGATACTTTAATATCAACCTTGTCAACTTGAGGCACAATATTTGAGTACCATATTCAAATTTTGAGGATACTCTACAATACTATCTTAAGATATTCGAATAGGGTACTTAAGTGTGGTTCCAATTGAAGAGAAGCATCAAGTTCTTTATTTGAACATTTTATGAGGAATAATACAAACTTAATTTATCCTAATTGTAATTGAATCTTAAAATTAATTTAAGTTGGCTTTTGAATACAAATTTAGTTATAATAGTGATAAATGCACGTATTGCTAAGGGATTTCTATCTCTTCCATATTTATGTATGATTGTCATGCTAGAGATTGTGTTGAGATTGAAAATATTATTAATTGCCTCAGTTATAGAAACTTAATTTTCTTAGGATTCAGTAAAATGACTTTTAACCTAAAAATTTAGGATTATTTTGTTAGGTATGGGTAATATGTTTTCATCTTAATTCATACCCTTTTAGAATTCGAGGACTATTTCTTTATATATATATATATATATATATATATATATATATATATATATATATATATATATATATATATATATATATATATATAATGAATGAGGATAATTAAATTATATTGATCTAATCAAAGTTTTGATTCAAACTTATTTAAATGATTTTCGTAGTGATATACTCTTTGAGTTAAAATGATTTTATAAGAGTGGATATAAGTATATCCACAATACAAATATGTACTGACAGATTTATGGATTTACTTTCCCCCAAAAGTTTTATATTATATTTTGAAGCATTTATTTTAAATACTTATAATATCTAAAGTTTATTTATTCTAGCCTTAAAGAATTAATCTAATGAGAAAAGGTTGCTAGGAAATTGAGAATGGATGGTTAGAATTAAGTTTAATTAAAAGTGAGAAGTCGAGATTTGAAATAAGATGAGACGGTCAAATAAAGGGATGACTAAGCTTTAATTTTAAAAGTGAGCTCACACTTATAAAACATACCAGATCACATCTCGTGGCTGCCACCTTTTTCTTGTATTTTTAGAACCTTCCTCCCCCATTTTCCTAAAAAGCTTTCTCTCTCTCTCTCTCTCTGTGAATTGCCTCTCTTCCTCTCGGCATTACAGTTGCGAACAGCATTTTCAGCTGCCGCCAATCTATCTCCTTCTTCGCATGCCGCCTCCATCCGGTGGCCATCCGGGGACGTGAAATGGGTTGCATCTCGTTACAATTAAAAAATTATTGTTAAAAAAATTAAAAATGAAATTCAAGATCTTTGATTAAATTTGAAATATCTTAGGATTCATCCTACTTCCATCAAGTCAGTCAATAATAAATATTATTATAAATTTCTCATCAACAGAATGCTCAACATACTATCATTAAAAAATTATCTTATCATTATAATTTTTATTAATATAATAAAAAAAATTTCACTCATTACTTATCATAAATTGACACTTATATGAAATTTATAATGATTAAAATGAAATATTAATATGGCATCATCTTTGTGATAAATATTCATGCAGCACCGATCAGCCAATCACTTTTATGAAACAAACGTGACTTATGTTTTTTAAAATAATTAAAGAAGATTTGCCGTTACATGGTAGCGTTTGGTGAGGAACTGGCTAGAAATAATAAATTTTGTTATTTGATTCATAACAACTCTTTTTAGTGTTATATTATAAATATGAATATTATAATTATAATTAATGATTATAATAATAGAAGAGGACTCTATTTTTGTAATTTTAAATTATTATTAACCAAAAAGAGAAAATCTTGAATTAAATGAAATAAATGGTAGCAGGCTCATGCTACATTAAATTGAGATGCCAATAATTGGGTTACATAGGTAAGATGGAAGAATAATGATTTTGCCCTTTATGCAAAGTGAAGAGTGCGTTTCTATATATTCTATTGTTTGAAAGATGCAAAGCAAGTATATATTCATCAGCTAGCGGGCATTCCATGCCGCAACTCCATCTAATTTTTCCCCATATACAAACTTTACAGGTGAACAGAGAATAAAGTGTCACTTTTGAACTCAAACTTTTGTAAATTTATAAAATATTTCATTAATTTCTTCAAATAAATAGTTAATGTTATCCATTAACATGTAATTAATAAACTCTTGATTGTTGACTTAATTAGCTAAGGTTGTCGTCTTCAATCATCTCTATGTTAGATTCAACTTTTGCTGACAGTAATTTTAAAGGATTATATTATATAATCT
The DNA here is from genome assembly GCA_020226215.1 of Sindora glabra. NCBI lineage: Eukaryota > Viridiplantae > Streptophyta > Magnoliopsida > Fabales > Fabaceae > Sindora > Sindora glabra. The sequence continues at coordinate 97,108,457 of CM035227.1, read as the reverse complement.
ATAATTATTATTATGAGCCATTAAAAAAATTGGTAATACTATATGTACCGAAAGTGGAAATCAAAATCAGATTCCAAATATAAATTAAGGGGTATTAATTAAATATAAAATGATGAAATAAATTTATAAAGATTAATTTAATAAATATAAAATATTCAAAATTTGATTTCAAATTCCACGCTAGATATAACATTTTTGTAAGGAAAATGATAATATGTCTTGATTTTAAAGCAAAATAGCGTAATTTATAACTAACCTATTTTTAAACAAACACTAAACATGCATATTGTCAAAAGAAGATCCACAAAGTGATGACAAAGTTAAAATTCCAAACTTAATTATAGTAGTTTCTACTATAAATAATTTATCTATCTATATATAAAATATTTTATTACATATGAATAATATTTTACACCAATAAGATGAATTTTTTTACAACATATATACATGACAGAATTTGCATTTAATAATTATTTTTAAACAAGTTTAATAATTTGGGTCAAACTGATCACACCTCTAGTTAGAAGTACTGCATGTTAAAAATTTGAGCAGCATTTTTCTTAAGAAGGGAAAGAAAGCTATTACAGTTCATGACAATGCAAAAGGCAATATTCTAATATGCCCTGGGAAGTAAAGGGAATATAGACCCTTCTATTGCTAAACTCCTTAGACGCATACTCTTCCATACGTAAACTTGCTGGTAATTTGACTGCGAGTTTGAGAATTTAAGATGTCGAGTGTTATTATTATAAAGTTATCACTTTTGCATTAAAATTCACATTTTTTTCATTTTAAAATTTTAGAAAGAAAAAAAATGAAAAATATCCTTTTTAGTGGTTGAATTTAACTCTTTTTTACAGTCAAAAATTTAAAAACCATCCTCTTAAACTATATAAAATTTCAAATTAATACTTATTATTAACTTCATTTATCATTTTATTAAATTACATGATTTTTAATGATCTTTTTAGATAGGTATCATAATATTATAATATGTTAAATTTGTTATTTTTTGCAAATAAAATCTAAGTCCCTTCTAAGAAAAATGATGTCTCCAACATTGAGTTGGGTCCTAAAAGAATTTGTCACAAAAAAAAAAAATCAAACTTGGTAGGCGCCGCTTTGCAAAGGATGAAAAACAAAGGTTGAAGCTGTGACTTGATAAGGTTGAAGCGGTGGCATGATAAAGCTAACAATGAACTGCACCGCACTACATAGAATAGGAACAACTCATAGTGAGCTTGCTTTTGGGATATGGTGGTTACAAGTTTATGCCTATAAAAGGCTACCAAAAGAATGTTTTTTTGTAATAAAAACAAAGAGCAATAAAATTCCTCTCGATTTATCATATTCTTTACTGCTTGAATGTGTGTGTTAAGTGTCGTCGTTTCCAATTGATTTCAAATTGGTATTAGAGCTGGCCAAGTCTAGCACTAATTTTTTTGGGAATTTATGAAGAATAAGAGTGTTCTCATAATTGTAAAATTTTGTAAAATTTTTGTAGTGAGACATGACAAACAATTATAATATTATTTGATTTGGTCTCCAATTAGATGGAAAGCTTGATTATAATTATTGGGAAACTTTGATATCCACTTACTTGAAGGCTTACAATATTTGGAGTCTTGTTGAATTAGGCATTCAAGAAGGTGTTGATGCAAATGCCCAGAGGCGAGACCAATTGGTGTTGACACAAATTCACCAAGGAGTTGATTACTCAGTATTTGGGAAAAATAGCAAATGCCAAAATAGTCAAAGAAGCATAGGATGTTTTGAAACTGTCATATAAAGGCATTGATAAGGTATAAAAATCTAAATTACAATCCTTACGAAGAGAATATGAAAGGCATGAAATGTCCAACTCATAAAATGTTGAACAATATTTTTCTCATGTTACTGATCTTGTCAACAAAACGAGAATATATAGAGAAGATATACCAGAGAATAAAGTAGTTGAAAAAATTCTTCATACCATGCCAATCAAATATGACCATGTGGTGATTACAATAATTATAGTTTTGAAAACTGGACCGGACCGGCCGTCGAACTCGTGAATCGGTCCAGTTAAGGCTAGTGGACCGGAAATGCATTTGAACCGGTGTGAATTAGCCATAATCGGTCAGAAATGGCCAAAACCAGTGAATCGGACTATTGAACTGATTTTTGTAAATTTTTTTATATTTTTTTATAAAAAATAAAAAATTACAATTTTATAATAATTAAAATATAATGCCTTCATAATTTTATATCAATTAAATTTATATTTTTATAAAAATATTTTTAGCATAAATTTTTAACATATTTATTATATTTTATTACTTATTTGTTTATATTATTAACTTATATTATCTATTTTTTTAGTTTTTAGCATAAATTATTATTATTATTATAAATATTTATAATACTAATATTTACATTTGTATATATATAATTTATATTTTTTAATTCAAAACCGGTTTAACTAATGAACCACTGGTTCCGGTTTAATGATCGGTCCGATTTTAAAAAATATAACAATAATAGAGTCACATAACATAGATACAATGACAGTTGTAGAATTGCAGGGAACAATGGAAAACCACGTGAGTAGAATTTTAGAAAAGACAGAAAAGACAAAAGAAGAGGCTTTAAAGAGTTAGGTGAACTTGAATAATATTGGTGAGTTAAGCCAAAATGGAGAAGGAAGAGATCATAACTTCAATAATGGAGGAAGAAGAAACTTTAAAGGTAGAGGTAGAGGAAGTTTTAGAGGAAAAGGATGTGGTAACAATTTTAATCAAGGAAGAGGCAACTATTTCAGACTACCTAACCAAGAAAAAGGTGGATACAATTTTGAGCCCACCAGTCAAGGAAGAAGAAAAGGTAACAATTATCAAGAAAAAGCTAATTTTAATTGTTTTCACCATGGGATGTTTGGACATAAAGTTGCAAATTGTAAATTTAGATTTTAGAACAACTACAACACTCAAGCACATATTATAACAAATTAGTACCAAGATATTGGTGAGAGTTCTGATAACCCAAAAAGTTTATTTTTGACAAGTAGTTACTTTGCAAAAGATCAAAATATTTGGTATTTAGATACTAGTTGTAGTAATCATATGTGTGGGAAAAAGGAATAATTCTCTTTATTAGATAAAACTATTAAATCAACAGTTAAATTTGGGAATGATGCAAATATTTCAATTTTGGGAAAAGGTCAAGTCTCTATTAGATTGAAAGATGACTCTCAAAACTTTATCTCTAATGTATTTTATGCTTCTGGACTTCATCATAATATGTTAAGTATGGGACAACTATTAGAGAAAGGTTATGATATACAAATTCATCAAAAATATTGCACAATGTATGACAAGAATGGAAGATTAACTACTAAGGTAAAAATGACTCCAAACTGATTGTTTCCATTGAAAATTTAACATGAAAAATTTTCTTGCTTGAGTTTTGTGATACTTAATGATTGGTTATGGCATATGCATCTTAGGCATTTTCATTTTTTTGGATTGAATTATTTATCAAGAGAGGAGTTTGTTTCTGGTTTGCCTATTGTAAATATTCTTAATGATGTATGTGAGATTTATAAATTAGGAAAGAAGCACAGGAAACCATTTCTAATTAGAAAGTCTTGGCAAGTAAGAAAGTTGCTGGAGATTGTCCATTCAGATTTATGCATAATTGATGTACCAACACATAGTGGTAGTAGGTATTTCATTACTTTCATTAATGATTTTAGTAGAAAGACCTATGTATATATCTTAAAACAAAAATCAGAAGCATGTGATGCCTTCAAGACATTTAAAGCATTTGTGGAGAAACAAAGTGGTTGTAGGATTAAAGTTTTAAGAACAGATAAAGGTCAAGAATATCTTGCTTGTGCAAATTTATTTGAACAACATGGAATTTAACATTACTTAACCACCAGATACACTCCTAAGAAAAATGGAGTAATTAAGGAAGAATAGAATAATCATGGATATGGTAAGATATATGCTAAAAGCTAAACAAGTGCCTGAAGAATTTTGGCCAGAAGCTATTGCTTGTGTAGTGTACATTTTAAATAGGTGTCCAACAAAGAGTGTTCATGATAAAACACTTGAAGAAGCATGGAGTGGAAGGAAACCTTCAATTCATCATTTCAAAATCTTTGGATGTATTGCATTCATTCATGTGTAAGACCAACTAAGGAAGAAGCTAGATGATAAAGGTGAGAAATGCATTTTCATTGGTTACAATATGAATTCAAAGGCATATAAACTGTATAATCTAGAAACAAAGAAAGTGATTATGAGCTGAGATATAACATTTGATGAAGAAGGAATATATGATTAGTTTTCAAAGGTCCAAAAGGCACTAGTGGTGATTTCTAAAAATTATGAAGGAGAAAATGAATAGATAGAACCAACACGTCAGCTAGAATCATCCAATTGACCTCTTAGACATCATCAATTACTAGCCAGATTGGAGGATTACATTATAAGCAATGAAAATGATCCATCTGATGAAGAGATTATCAATTTTGCTTTGTTTGCATATTGTGAACTAATGAACTTTAAAGAAGCATTAAACAACTTGCATTGGAGAAAAGCCATGGATGAAGAAATTCATGCAATAGAGAAAAATGAAACATGAAAGCTAACATATTTTCTTGTAAATAAAAAGTGAACTAGTGTAAAGTGGGTATACAAGACAAAATATAAGTCTAACGGTGAAATCGATCGTTTCAAAATAAGATTGGTTGCAAAAGAATACAAATAAAAGCCATGTATTGATTACTTTAAGGTATTTGCTCCTATTGCTAGATTAGACACAATCCGTATGATTTTCTCATTTTCAACTCAAAATAAATGAAAAATATATCAAATGGATATTAAGTTTAGCTTTTTGAATGTTGTCTTAGAAGAAGAAGTATATATTGAGCAACCAGCAGAATATGTGATCAAAGGAAAAAAAGAGAAAGTCTACAGATTGAAGAAAGTCTTATATAGATTAAAACAAGCACCGAGAGCATGGTATAAGCGAATTGATTCCTATTTTTCTCAACATGATTTTCAAAGATATCCATTTGAGCACATTTTATATATCAAATTTGTTGATCCTGGAGATATTCTCATTGTGTACCTTTCTGTTGATGATTTAATTTTTATTGGAAATAATTTAAAGATGATTTTAGAATTTAGAGAGATTATGGTGAGTTACTTTGAAATGATAGATTTGGGTTTGATGTCTTATTTTTTTGGCATTGAAGTTGTTTAGAAAAATGAGAGGATTTTTATCTTATAAAAGAAATATGCTAGTGATAGTTTGAAGAAATTTCAAATAAAGAATTCAAAGCCTGTTTTAACCCTAATTGAAGAAAGGCTGAAAATGGTCAAGGGAGATAAAGGTAAAAGTGTGAATCCTACCCATTATAAGAGTTTAGTCGGAAGTCTGAGATATCTAACAGCAACCGAACTAGATATAGTCTTTGGAGTTGGATTACTCAATAGGTTCATAGAAAAGCCGTATGTTTGTCATTTACAAGTAGCAAAAAAAATTCTTCGTTATATCAAAGGTACCTTGATTGATGGAATTTTTTATGATAGTACTAATGATATGAAAATTATTGGATATACAAATAGTGATTTGGCTAGAGACATAGAAACTAGGAAAAGCACATCAGGATATGCATTTCATCTTAGTTCAGGCATAATATCTTAGTCTTTGAAAAAACAAGTTGTTGTTGCACTTTGTACAGCTGAAGCTAGTTGTGCTACACTAGTAATATGACTAAGAAGAATTCTTGAAGTATTACATCAAAAGCAGAATACTCCCATAAAAATATTATAATAATAAATCTGCCATTGCACTTTGTAAAAATCTAGTTTTTCATGGACATTCTAAACACATAGATATTTGATTTCATAAGATTTGAGAATTGGTAGCTAAAAAGGAAGTGTTGATTGATTACTATCATACCAAAAAATAAATTGCAGATGTTTTTACAAAGCCATTAAAAATTGAATTATTTTACAAAATGAAGAAATTGCTTGGAATGACAAATTTTACAAGTTTGATTTAAGGGAGGTAATGTCAGAAAAATAAATCAAACTTGGTAGGTGCTGCTCTACAAAGGATGAAAAACAAAGGTTGAAGCGATGGCTTGATAAGGCTAAAGTGGTGGTATGATAAAGCTAACAATGAACTGAACTGCACTGCACCGTATAGAATAGGAACAACTCATAGTGAGCTTGCTTTTAGGATAGGGCGGTTACAAGTTTATGCCTATAAAAGGCACTAATGTTATACTAAAAGAATGTTTTTTGGTAATAGAAACAAAGAGCAATAAAATTCTTCTCTATTTATCATATTCTCTACTATGTGAATGTGTGTGTTAAGTGTTGTCATGTCTAATTAATTTTAGAATCGCAATACTATTCTTTTTCTGAATTTCATTTTGACATTTGATTTAAGCCATGCCATCTAAAAAGCTAAACCAACTAGCTGCGGTGGCTACACCATCAACGAATGCTGAAATGAAGTGTGGTTCATGTCCTTGTGGAAGCCCTTATAGCCAGTTCAATCTTCATCCTCCTCCCTCACCTCCATCTTTACCTCTACCACCACCACTAATGATCCAAAACTGCAATCCTCCTCCATCACCATCACCCTTCCTTTACTGTTGCTACCGTGACCTCTACTGCTACTTCCACCTTCGCCAAGGTTTATTTATGCAATAGGTGGGAATATTTATCATATTAATCCATATTATTAGAGATACCATTATTTTGGCACTCAAGATAGATCTATAGGATTATTGGTCTTAGTTGCCTTAGGAGTATTATAGTTTCCGTGACATTTTCTTGATTTTCATGGGGACTTATTAACTAGTTTACCATAAATAATTGGTGAAAAAATGTCATTAGTTCAATTTCTCTACTTTGTTCTTGCAATTAAACCTATTTAATTTTTGCTATTATGTTTAACCTCTCTATTCTAATTTATTTTAATTAACTTCCATTTGCTTATATCTTTTGGTAAATTATTTTTTATTTTGCTATAGCTTATCATAAAGAAGAGGAGTTGGAGCTAAACATAGTGGTGTCAAAATTATTAAAACATGGTGATCTTAATGTTACATTCTTTTTAATAGTATGGGTGACAAACCACCTAATACATATGAAACTTCCGTAAATTTAAACTCAGTACATTGAATAAGATATAATTTTCAAAATACTATGATTGTCATTGTACTACTAAGAATACCAATAAAAATTTTATAGACAAAACTATTAATTTTGTTCATAAAATTATAAAGTACTGACAAAATAGTATATGAATTATATGAAGTTGTAATTTCATCTCTAAGTAATAGTCTATCATACAATTTTATCCTTTCGTACAATTATTCAAGAATGAAATTGTTTATACAAATCAATAAGGAATGGAGGAATGAAATTATATGTACGAACTCTTATTTAAAAACAAAATTGATAATTTTGGGAATATTATATTTCTAAATAAATATAAAAATTGCTCTTTTATATTCACTTTCTTCTTCCATATTTATATGAATAAGAATTTTGAATTTGACAATTACATGTAAAAGAAAGGGCCAAAAGCAGACAAACGTAGGAAAGTAGCATGGGCAATAAGTTTAACTTTCCTTGTCCTTTTCTTTTTTGTTATTAGGCATGTAAAATGGAATAGATGGTGTGGTATAAGTTATGCCTACATAAGCCTATAAAAATATAAGAAATAATTGTCATGCTTACAAGAAGTTTGTGAATGCCCACAAGTACCCATAGGCAAATTGTATTATTTATTACTTTTTTTTTACAATTAGGAGTGATTATATTATTAAATGCATATATGCACAGATCAAAGATTAAATATTAGATGTAGAAGAAGGAAGACACATTCAAGGAATATTGGATTGAATTAAATTTTAATTTTTTTTTTATAAATTGTAATTGGACAATTAATTTTTCTTTTTTTGTTTTGTGTAATGAATTAGTCAAGGAAGGTTAAAAAATTTATATTAGCCTATTAGATATTATGATAGATTAAAAAAGTCCATAAATATTTAAAGGATTATAAAAAATCTTAACAGAAAAAAAAGCTTAGGCCTACGGACAAGCCTATACCTATGCAAGCTTGTGCCTATACAAGCTCGGCTATATTAGCCCACAAAAAATGCAGACTCCAATATAAGGAATTCAATCAGCTCTGTACCTATGGGTTGCTCATATTGCCCATGAACTTTTAGCCCATTTTACATGTTTATTGGTTATTCTTTATTTACTCATTCTTTTCCCTTATAATAAGGTAATTTTCCATGTGACAATTATTGGGCTAGTACAAACCTATGTCTAGGTTTTGTGAATTGTTTTCCTTATGTACTTCTTTCCTTATCAATGCCATCTTTTCTAAGTAAAATTTCTTTCACAATATACAATGAATATAAAATTTAGAACTTACTATTATAATTACATTTCTCTCTAATTTCTTACTCCAAAAATGTACAAGACTAAATTCCATGGCTTTAAGGGATTTTTGAAAACATATGTTATTTGTACCATTAGGTTTAATTGAAAGCTTAGGAATGAAAATATAGATAAAATGAGTGTTTCTTGGTTTTAATAGAATACATATTCTGTGTGAATATAAATATAAATATAAAAAATTCATAAGATCGAAAACACTTTATTTGTTACATAATAAATGGAAGTGTATAGTGGAACATAATATGCTTTAATTTAAACAAAAATTATTTTCCTTCTTTATTATTAGATTAGGTATCATAATTTTTTAATTAAAGTATACAAGTGACATGTCATTTATTTATTTATACAAATAAATGAGTTTCTTTAATGAAAAATGTCATCCAACAAAATAAATAAAGCCTAACTTTACATCAAAAGAAGAGGAAAAATAAAAAATTAATAATTTGTTTATGTAAATCAATTTGTCATATAGGTTGTAGCAAACTAGCATCCATAAGTACACTAATTTAGTAGATCTGAAACTATTATTATTGTGTAACATATGCTTTTTATGATACCCATAGCGCTTCAAAATTTAAGATAGCATAGTAAGTTATGAAATTATTAGATTCAAATTATTCAATCATAATTATTTATTTTTTAAAAAATATGATCAAATAATTTTAATCTAATAGTTTTTAGGATTGCCATATCATCTCAAAATTTGAAAACCTTGGGGTATCGTAGAATTCACTTCAAGTTTTGAAATCTTTAGGATATTGTAGAATTCACATTTGTAGCCTTCAAAAGTTAAAGGGCAAGTTATTCTCATAGATAAAGAATTTGTAATGAACATTTGGTTTAAGTGGGATAATGATTTAAAAATAATGCAATGTATGCAAAAAAGTGGAATCCAATTATTATTTGATTATATTTTGATGTCAAGTTTGTTGGAAATAAAGATCACCAAATATGAACAAAGAAAATGAGAAGAAGGTAAATGAAAACTGCACTTGATCTTTATTCTTTGATCTTTAGGACACTATTACATGATAGTCCTATATATTAATCATTCAAATTGTCGCTCTCACTTTACACAGAAACACACATAACACTCTTTCTTAACATCTCTCACATAATGTCACTTTCAACTTCTAAATTCACCTTTCACAATAAAGGAGCACTCTTATTTATAATTCTAACAAATAACTAATAAATTAACCACTTGATTAGAATATTCTCTTAATCACTTCTAAATAACTAACTAACTAACCACTTATTTAAGATATTCCTTTCTACTTTTGGATTATCTTTTTACTATACATTCCCCTAAGCCAAAACATTTAAGAATACCATTCTTAACATGCTCTTAAATCTTTCAAATTTATTAGTGTTCAGTGGTTTAGTTACAATGTTAGTAACTTGCTATTCTATCTTGCAATAAGCTACATCTAGCTTCCATTTATTCATTTGATCCAAAATTGCAATCCTCCTCCATCACTCTCACTATCTAAGTATATTAAAATTTCTTTTTTAATTGAACAAGTGTTATTAATGAATAATGGATCTTGATTCCTTGGTACCAGAGACATACCTTAAGATTTTTTTGGCTACTAGTAAATGGGAATGCTTAGGACTATCCTTGAATTTACTAACTAAACCTGCTTTATAGCATATATCAGACCTAATCTTACATAAATACCTTAAATAGCCTACAATTTGCTTGAACATTGAAGAATTAATTACTTTTCCATTTTGATCTTTCATTAGTTTACACCTACTATCAACTAAAGTATTTACACTATTACAACTCAGCATGATAAACCTTTTTAGGATATTGTTAGCATATTTTCTCTAATGCATAAAAACTCTTTTTGACGTTTGAACAACCTCCATTTTAAAAAAATAAGATAGCAATCCTAAATCTAACATTTCATAGTCTTTTTTCATAATTGCTTTAAACTTTTTAATTTTGTTTGATCAATCCTAGTAACCAAAAGATTATCTGCATATAGACACAATCATCATGGTCTTTTAATCAGTTGCTTTCACATATAATCCATACTCAAAAGAATATTTTTCAAAGTTATAATCTTTAAAGAAAAAATTAATTCTCTTGTTCCAAGCTCTTGGAGTTTGTTTAAGCCTATACAAAGCTTTTTTAAGCTTGTACATCTTTTGTTCACTCTTTTTTACCATAAATTATCTTTAAAGTTTGTTTAAACAAAAGTTCAATTCTTTTATTCCAAGCTCTTAGAGCTTTTTTAAGCTTATACAAAGCTTTTTAAAGTTTATACACCTTTTACTCACTCCTTTTTTTAAGTAAAGCGAAAGATCCAATTTTGTAATATTTGGTTATCACTCAATTCTATTGTTCTAACATATTGGTGCGGTGATCAAGATAATAAAAAGAGCACTAATGGATATGTGTTTCAATCTTGTAATACTACCTTTTTATAGAGTTCGAAGAAATAATCAATTATGGCACTTTCTTCATGTGAAGTTGAATATGTGGTAGTATCTACTAGTGCATGTCAAGCTATATGGTTTCAAAGCTTACTTAAGCAAATGTATATGAAGGTTAAAGGAGCAATAAAGATTTTTCTTGACAATCAATCACCTATAAACCTAGATAAGAATCCAATTTTTCATGGAAAGAGCACATAAAGATCAAATTCATTTTTTAAAGGATCAAATGAACAAAAGAAAGTTAGAAGTGGCTTATTGCAAGATAGAAGAGTTTCTTTCTAACTAAACCATTAAAGATTAATGGATTTGAAAGACATAAGAGCATGTTAGGAATGGCATTTTTAAATGTTTTGACTTAGGGGTGTATTGTAAAAAGATAATCCAAAAACTAAAAAGGAATATCTCAACTAAATGGTGACTTAGTTAGTTAGTTAGTTAGAGTGGTTAAGAGAATATTCTAACCAAGTGGGTGGTTAGTTTGTTAGTTATTTGTTAGCACTATAAATAAATGTACTTTTTTGCTAGGAGAAACTAGAATTCAAAAGTTAAAAGTGATGCTATGAGAGAGATCATGTTGACAAAGTGTGCTATATATGTTTCCATGTAAAGTGAAAGTGATAGTATGAATGATCAATAAAGGATCATTGTGTAACAATATTGTGAAGATCAGATAATAAAGATCAAGTGTAGTTCTCTTTCATCTTTTTCATCATCTTCTTCTGTAATCTTCTTTAATCAAGTGCAATGGAAGATCCAATTATTAAGCTTGTATATTTTGATCATCGTATTGAGTAATAACCCATTAGAATAGCTTAATTACTTCAACAATCTAGCTTTTTCCTCTTTTCTTTTGGAATGTATGTGTGATATAGAGAGCTAGATGTTCTCAAGTGACTAACTATAGGATTTTTACCTATTTGCATCTTTTTTGATACTTTGTTAATCAATTTCATAGTTAGGCATCTATTGAAGATGTACATTACACATGAAATGGCTTCTCCTTAATAGTTAGTTTGCATGTTCTTTATCTTTAGCATGCTTCTTATCATATTCAGGGTGGTTTTATTCCTTTTCTCTACTATCTTATTATGTTAAGGTGTGTATGGAGTTATAACTTCACATCTAATGCCTTCTCTATCATAAAATTCATTGGAATTGTATTCACCTCCACCATTAGTTCTTAGCACCTTCAAGGATTCTCCCCTTTGCTTTTTTACTAAGTGCTTGAACCTTTGAACAGTTCCAAAAGCTTTTAACTTATGCTTGATCATATAAAACCTAGATCTTTCAAGTAAAGTCATTAACAAATGTATTAAAATAATTGTTTACACTAAGTGATGAAACACTCATTGGCCCGAACATATTAAAATATACTAATTCAAGAGGTTTATTTGTTTTATGTTTAGTTTTCCTTTAGAATGATCTGTTATGCTATTTTCCCACCATATATCCTTCACAAAATTTGTTAAGTTAATTCACTATAGGCAAACCAAGCACATCCCTAATTTGTATATCTAGTTTAAACTTGTGAAGTTCAATGACTAAACTTGAAATGCTAGATCCAAGCTTGATCATTCATAACAACACTTAAGCATTGGTAAGCATTATTTTTAATCTTAATCTTATAGGTCTTATTTGGATAAAGCAACTTTCAAGATGTTTCTATTATTTTGATCAACCACCACTAGTTTTCTTTATTTCATTTTTATATTATAGCCTTTTTTGAGTAATTACCTTAAACTCAGAAAACTATTCTTCATGACTAATACATATAGCATCTTTCAAATGAAAGCATGACCACCATTCTTTTATTCGATTAAGATATTACTTGATTCTTCAACTGGAACAATGCTATTATTGACAAGTTTAACTATTGATCTTATATATTTGTCTAATTCAATAAATAACACATTTGGTCTTATTATATGATCAAAATAATTAGAATATAAAAATCATGAATTAGACTTAGACTCATTAAAGGTTGAAGTTACCATTAACAACATATAATCATCATTTTTACTATTTTATACAAATTTGGCTACTTCTTCAACTTAAACAATTGTCTTCTTTGATCTACACTTATTAGCAAAATGGTCATATTCATGGCATTTATAGCATTTAATATGAGACTTGTTAAATCCTAATCTTTTACCATTTCCCCTGCCTATAGTCCTCTCGTAAGGCTTATGCATGCTTGATCTTTTATTACTTACTTTTTTTTTCACCTTTATGATCATCTTGCCTCTTGATACCTCTTCCACTATAATTGCCTTTGTTTTTTACTCTTTCATGCATTTAGGGATTCTTCCCCTTATGATGCTTTAGAAGATATTTTTTTGTTCCTAAACATAACTTTGAAATGCCTGCTCTACTAATTTTTTAGAATTCCTCTCGTTGATCTTCTGTTCATGAGTTTCCAAAGAACTTTATAGATTATCTACTATTATACTAGTCAAATTATTTGACTCTTTAATTGTAACAATAATATGATTAAAATTTGAGAATTTTCTCTATAATGACAAGATCTTCAATTGTATCTTTATTAACCTTCATCTAGTTCATCAAAGTTAAAACTTTTATAAAGTAGTCACTAATGGTTTTTTTATTATTCATTTATAGAAGCTAAAATTGGCTCTTCAAGGTTTGAAGCCACACTGTCTTGATCTTATCAGCCCTTTTATATAATTTTTTCCAAGATTTCTTATGCATTCTTAGAGGTTTTAGCACCATTAATCTTTTCAAAGATCATACTATTAAGATTTAGATGAGTGAAGTAAAAGGCTTCGTAGTCTTTCTTCTTACTCTTAAGATAGGTTTTCTTCTTAACTTTAAGAGCTTTTTCACCAATTTTGTGGATCCTTTAGTCATAACATAGAAGGTTTTTTGATAACAAAAAAGTGTTTTCATTTAAATGCTTTATTTGTCAAAGCTTTCCATCCAAGATTAGAAAATAAGTATAGAAAGACCTGCTTAAATTTGCCATGATCAAACCTTGCTCCTAATACCAATATGATGGAAATCACCAAATATGAATAAAGAAGAATAAAGAGGAAGAAGATGAATGAAAATTGCAATTAATTTTTATTCTTTATTCTTTAAAACACTGTTACATGATGATCGTTCACTTTAATCATTCATACTATCACTTTCACTTTACACAGAAACATATATAACACTCTTTTTGAGCATGATCTCTCATACAATATCATTCTCAGCTTCTGAATTTATCTCTCATAGTAAAGGAGCACTATTATTTATGGTGCTAAAAAATAGCTAACAAATTAACCACTTGATTATAATATTCTCTTAACCACTCTAACTAACTAACTAACTAACTAAGTAACCACTTAGTTGAGATATTCCTTTTTAGTTTTAAATTATCTTTTTGTAACAAAGTTATAGCATTAAGATCAATTTTCAATTGCTGTGTTGGCTAGTAGAGCAAAAGTTGCTTCAATGTCATAACATGTACCTAGCTTCCTATTTAAGGAGCATTTCTTTACTCCAAAAATCACCCTAGGTTTCAATTTCTATCGCAATTTTAATTTTTTTGGTTGGTAAAATTATTTGTATTAAGAATGAATGATGTATTACTACTAGTAAAGAAAGACTATGAGATATTTTAAATGTATTTAAGGCATACTCCTTTTGTTTTTTTATTATCTATCACATTTTGAAAAAAATGTTTCATTCTTTTTTATTTGTCACTTTAGAATTCCAAAGAAGTATTAAAGACACATTTTATCCTTTTATTTTACTAATAAATGTTTCATTGTACTTCTTGGAATGCCTCAATATTTTTATTCCATCATATTTCTTTTTCTATTTTTAACTATCTTAGACTTTGTACATAATAAAGGACTAAAGGCTAATTTTAAAAATTCAATTAAGAATAAACAAATTAACCAACTTTTTTAATATTTGTGAAATTAATTTACTATGATAAATAATAAAGAATAAAAGGAGTATTCTCTTTATAAATCTTTTGGTAGATTAGTTTTTCTTTGCAATAATTTATATTAAAAGTTAAATGAAATATCTATGTCTTGTTATTTTCAATTTATTTTATCTTAAATCATGCTAACATGTTGTTGCATATGAATTTCTCGACAAAATGCTAATATCACAAAAAACTTTATTTATAAATTCTCCTCTTCATCAAAGCTTTCATATTTATCACATTTAATAGTATTATATGGATTAAGAGTTAGATTTGAAATTAAGTTTCAAATGTAAATAAAAGACTATTAATTGAATACAAGTTAATAGGATAAATTTGTAAAATTCTATCTAATAGATATAAAAGATTTGAAATCCAATTTTGGATCTTACTCTCAATACATATAACATTTTTGTATCACATCTTCAAATACTATTCCTTATAAGAACAACAACTTTATTAGACCCAAATTCTTAAAATGATCAACCTCAAAATGAAGGTTGATTTTTACAATATGAAAAATTTGAGCTAATAACTAAGTTATGAATTTGGAAAACTATACCATTAAGTTATACATATTCATCCATGAGCACACAATCCAATCTACCTTTTTGTACAACACTAAATTTGGTTTTGAATTCCTTTTCCTATTTAATTACATTCCAAAATGATGTTGGTATGGTTTAAAGTCTTTTGCAAATTCAACTTAGTCAAGTGACAACATTAGGCATGATGAACATTTTGAGAATATTTTAGATCATTTGCTGTTTAGGGCATGTATAGAATTAGCATCCTAAATAGTGTTAGATAAAAAAAATTAGTTTTTAGGGAAATATATACCTATAAAAATAAAAAATTTAAATTATTATAAAAAGAATATATTTTAAAAATAGTATTGTTATTTTCTTGATCCTTTTTTTCATGTACACTAATGTATGTAATAAGTAAGATTTCAAACTTTTGTTTAAAGAAAAAGTTTTCTTTTTTTTTTATTGATTAAATATTTTGAAATATGAGAGCAATATTAAATAAGTTGTGGGAGTAATATGTATAATTAGTATAAATGTGTATATAAATTTTTAATATTTATGGAGGCAATTGCCTATATGCTTATTAAATAGATTTGCTACTAATGCCAAATATATCAAGCTATGCAAAATAATTTTTTTATTAACCAAATTCAATTTTTGCCCACTTTACCTATATGTTGAATTATTGATGCAAATGAAATGGCTTAGGAAATAACTTTTTGTAACATGTACTAAAAAAAGAAAAAAAAAGAACTTTACCTGGATTTTATCATTGAACTATATGAAAATCCATGGGAGCAATTGTGTAAAATTATAAGAATAAGAATTGATTTCCCTTTTTAAACAATTTGGATTTATTTATGGATTTCCTACAATCTTACTAATGGCAATGAAAAATTCAAAATTTCAATTCCTTCATATATAATCATGGGAAAATCTAAGTTAAAAGAAAAAAAAATTCATATCCTCCTGAGTTTCTCCTCCTATTTTGATAGGAATATCTTTGTTTTTTCTAATATAACTAGTTTCCACTATGATATAATTATAGGATAAATGATTTATTAATATCTACTTGTTATGTTTAGTATAGGGTTTAATGGAGCTTTAAGAGTCCTATTTATTTGCTAGTTAATGGCTATACTTATCTCTTTGAGAATGATGTAGTGGAAGTACCATATTAGCTATTGTTTGACTATTACATAAATGTGTAATTATTAGAGTATGTGACTGTGCTTATGATTGATATTTTGACTGTGATGTACTAATGTATGAGAATGCTTGTATAAAATGTCAAATGGATGATTGATTGTATTATTAATATTGTGTTTGAAATCAATTAATTGTTTGATGTTGATATGATGACATGTAATAATTTGATAAAATATTGATTATAATATCAGATCTCGATCATGTGGTTATGATTTTTATACTAGTGGTAGTGATAAATACCTAAAGAGATAAGGGCAAGATTGTGATTAATAAATACCAAGAAACACAAAGTGGCTAATTGATATTGGTTGTTTGATATTTAATCTAATTATTTACAGTTATTCAAGATTATGGTAGTTATGCTTTTATTTGCTAGTGCATAGAAATTGATTGTAAATGTGAGTTATCAACTTCATTGTGATTATGAATGGAAAGTTAGTTGATATATAGTTACTATCAGGTATGAGTCTCCTACAAAACTCCTTACTAGTGTCTAATTTTATTTTACATTATTTTGATACTCTCAATCATTGATATGAGGTAGTTATACATTTATTAAGTTTTATAAAATTCACCTCTTTCTTTTAAACATTTCAAGATTTAACTTCAGCATATCAAATTGCATAGCTTGAGCAAGAGCCCAAAGTAATCTAAGAAGAGCTTGATATTTGGAATTTTGTTAAGGCTAGATTCAATAATTAGGAAATACAAATATGATGTAATATATTTGATGTGTTGAGTTATTTATCTTTTGTGTGTTTCAATATTGTTGTTGAAATTATAGATTAATACAAGTTTAAAAATTGTAAGGTGTATGACACTTGCGAAGTACTTAAAAATAGAAGAAAAATTGTCCATTTTCCAATAGGAAAATTATAAAGAAATAGACTAGAGTTAGAAAAAAAATAGTGTAATTAGTTTCAAGATTGGTAGAAATTGAGTAGACTATAATATATTTTTTATTATTTTCTTTTATTTCCCCTTACATGTCTATCAGTACCACTTGAAGCCCCACAAAAATAATTATTCTAGTTCCCCACTCCAAAACTGTTTGTTCCAACAACAATTCAAAATTCATACCAAGTAATCTTATTTATCTTGTTCAGAGATATTGCTGTTTCTCTCAAAACTACCGTATAAAGCTTTTAGCTGAACCTGATGCAATCTACAAAAAACACTATATTCTACAAATATTAAATTTAGAGCAAAGACACGTAATTTGAAGTAGGAAAATGAAATCCGTGTGCCAAAATAAAACAAAAACAGAAGAAATGAATCAGTTCATCAAAGTTCAGATAGAAGAGCAATCCAAAACAAAACCTTTGAGAATTAATAAATCTATAGTAGAAATCAACTCACACATAGGGAGACAAATTCCAAGAGTTGTCATTTCACCTTGGCACAAGGAAAATGCTAGCAACTCGTAGCCGTAAGGACACAACGGCGCCAATCGCGCTGGAAATGAGTGGAGCACCCGGAGGAACTTGGACTGCAAACAGGGGCTGGAAATCGAGTTCCTAGCGTGGCCTCCCCTTGCAGCTCGCAGCTTCCCCTTGCTGGCAGGCCTTGCAACCACCGGACAGCGGCGACTAATGGCGGCACACGTCCAACCGAGAAGAGAAACAGTGAGGTGGTACTTGGTGAAATGAAAGGAGTTGGTAAAAAGTGTAGAGACAACACTAGAAAATTGAAAGAGTGTGTGACGGGAAGAGAGATGATCCCTGGAGAGATTGTGTGCCAGAAAAATATAAAATAAAGGAAGGATATACTGAGGGGTCGCTTGGTTAATATAGAAAGTAAGATTTTATAAAAAGTTAAATTTTTTTAAAAATAATTTTTTATATGAACTTTTTTGAAAATCTTCAATGTTGTTTGATTAATATGGAGGAAGTTACATATTTTAGGAAATAAATTTTTATGTTTTATTTGGTTCAACTTTGAATTTCTTAGGAAATAATAATGAAATGATTATAATACCTTTAATAATAATTTAATATATATTAATAGATATTAATTGATTTTAAAGAGATGATAACGTTAAATTTTTTTTCAAATAAGTTCCGATTTTATGATTTATAAATGTTATATACCGAAATTATTCTTTTTTTAACTGTGGGAATACAGTGGTGAATTAAAAATTTTAAAAAGTCATAAATTCTTTATTAGTTAACTAATTTTTTTATATAACAACTCGTTTTCAATTATTTTTATATGATCTTTCAACAGAAACAGAAAATAAGAAAATGTGGGTTTAACGAAGTTTACTTAGTAAAAAATATGTAAATTGAATTCAAAACTTTGAACCATCATAATTTTATGTTTGGTTGTCTGTTTTAAGTGAATTTTTTTTATTTCATGTAACTTTTCGTTTAGCAAAAATGGTCTTTTTCAATGATTTTTTAATTTTTTCTTTATTTTTTGTTATTTTTTTATCTTTGATTTTATTTTTATTAATTTAAATTCATTTGAATCCCATATTAAACTTTTTCTCCCTAACTCTTTTAGTATCTAGTAGTATCATAATAATTTTTTTAATAAATAAAATTATTAAAGAATAATTTATTACTATTTGTAGATTAAACAGTAACATGCTATTATTTTGGAATAAAATAGTAATACTAACAAAAAATCTCAAATAAATAGATAAATCATATCTAATTAATAACTAAATTGTCAAATAGGATAGTAACATGTTATTGTTTGTTTTCTAGACAATAACATATTACTGTTTTGTTCTAAAATAGTAATATCAATAAATTTTTTTAAATAAATAGATAAATTAATTCTAATTAACAACCAAATTACTAAATAATGACATGTTACTATTTATTCTCTAGACAATAACATGTTATTATTTCTTTCCAGACTTAATTAACAATCAAATTGTCAAAGAAGAAGATATTATTATTTCATTCTAAAATAGTAATACCAATTAAAAATCTCAAATAGATGAATGAATCAAGTCTAATTAATAAATAAATTGCTAAATAATGACATGTTACTATTTATTCTTTAAACAGTAACATGTTAAACAGTAACATATTACTGTTTCATTCCAAAATAGTAATATTAATTGAAAACTCGAAATAAATGGATAAATCAAGTCTAATTAACAACTAAATTATTAAGTAATAGCATGTTACTGTATGTTCTTTAGACAGTAACATATTACTGTTTCGTTTTAAAACAGTAATATTATATCATGTTACTGTTTGTTCTCTAAATATTAACATGTTATTATTTCATTCCAAAACAGTAACATCAATTGAAAAATCAAAATAAATGGATAAATCAAGTTTAATTAACAACCAAATTACTAAATAATAACATATTATTATTTGTTCTCTAGATAGTAACATATTACTGTTTTATTCTAAAATAGTAACATCAATTAAAAACTCAAAATAAATGAATAAATTAAGTTTAATTAACAACCAAATTAACAAGTAATAGCATGTTACTGTATATTCTCTATACAGCAACATATTACTGTTTCTTTTCAAGTTTAATTAACAATCAAATTGTCAAAGAAGAGGATGTTATTGTTTCGTTCCAAAATAGTAATACTAACTAAAAAATATAAACAAATGGATAAATCAAGTTTAATTAATAAGAAAACAACAAAACAATAACATGTTACCATTTATTCTTCAAATAGTAACATCAACTAAAACAGCATTCATAAAGTGAAACCTGATAATCAATTAAAAAGGTAAAATTGATATTAATTAATTTTAGTACGAATATTTTTATCTATGAATTAATTAAAAATATAAGAAATAAAATTTACCTAAGGAGAGTGAGTAAGTAATTTCTTATATTTTATGAAAAATATAATTTTTTAAAAAATTTTATTTCTTTTTATTTGTGCAACTAAATAACTTTATAATTATCTATTTTCTCATAAATATAATTTTCTATTTTTTTTCTGTCAATCAAACGACCCTGAGTACAAGAAATGAATGGCGGTGGAAGTATGTAAAAAGAGAGTCAAAAGAAAAGTGTAGAAAAGCTGAGCTGCTGTGCCCATAAGATAAGACAAAATAAAATAAAATCAGAAAAAGAAAGCATGTTACCACTGTTCCAAAACCAAGTGAAAGAGGAAAAATGAGAGCTGTTCGAAAAATGTAATGGAAGAAAGAAAGAGCCGTTGAAAGCGAGGACCAGTTTTTCAAAAAGGCCAATGTTTTTTAAAAAATATAAGTTCCAGTAAAGATTCCATGTACCTCGCCCCCTGAACTCAAATTTTCTTTATGAATTTTTAACCATTTACATACTTTCAAAGCTTATTTTCTTATGAAATGTATTTTATTTAAAATTTCAATTATTTTTAATCTTCTATACACACACACACACATACACACACACTCACAAAATTTTGAAAGTTTTAGAATAATTATTTTAATCTTTCATAATTCTCAAAAATAATTTGTACCAACAATAAATTACATAAAGCTTTATTTCCATAATTATTATTTCCAACTTATAAGAAAATCCTTGTAAAATATTTAAAAAAATCTCAAATTAATAATGGTTATGTAAAAATAAATCCATTTCACACTTCAACAATTCTCAATTATAATTTATTTCATAAATCCTTACACCAATAATCACTAAAATATTTTCAACTTTTAAGAAATTCCTTATGAAAATCATTTTAAATTAATCTTAAATTAACATAGTCATATGTAAAAATAAAAAAATTTTAAATATTATCTTGGGTATCATCTTTAATATTTTTGAATCTTTAACACAAAAAGTAAAATTAAATCCAAATGTTGATTGAATAATTAATTAATTATCCAGAAGTATCAAAATGTATATAATTGTAAATTTAAACTTAGGATATTACAAAATATGAGGCCAATGAGATTAATAGTGATGATAATAATAGTATAAGATATATATTATAACTGAAGTTAGAGAATTGCTAGTTATTGTAGCACGTAATTGTGATAAAATAGGATAAAATACCCGAATAACCTTAATTTGGAAACATTTTACCGGTTTGCTGTTTCTTCGAAACTAAATACCAGAATATGCATGCGGAGCTTGAGGGCGCCATATCATTTGGCATTTTTGGCCTTGAGGGCGCCATGTCATTTGGCGATTTCGGCACGCTGAAGGCGCCACCTTGACTGGCGCCTTCGAGATTGAATCGGGGTGGGAGGCGCCTTTCAACACGGCGCCTCCATGTTTAAAATTTTTCAAATTTTTTTGGGAGGCGCCATTTGATCTGGCGCCTCCCTCCCTATATATTTGCCTCCACTGCAGCAACCCCACCCACCAAGCCGCACCCACAAATCCTAATTCCAAGCTTTGAGCTTCTCTGCAACAACTACTCTTTTCTTCTTCCTTCAGCAACTACTCTTCCCTTCTTTCTTCAGCAACTACTCTTCTGTTCTTTCTTCACAGCCATTATTAACTTTTTTTATATTTTCATTCATAAATTCTCATCTTTTGTTGAATCTGTAAATTTCATCCGGCAACATTTACTTCTTTGGAGCAGATCTGGTCTTCTTTCCTTACTCTTCATTAGTTAGTATTTTTTAACTTTTTTATTTATATAGTGGTAGAAAAATTTATATTTTATGTTGATTATAATGATTTGTGATATGAAATTTAGGAAAAGTAGAAATTTATATGATTTGTGATAGTTTGTGATTTATACTGATTAATTTTTTTATAATTTCTATATGTATGTTATAATTTTTATTAATTATTATGAGAATATATATTATAATAGGAGAAAATTTTTTATTTTATGTTAATTATTATAATTTAGAATTTAGAAAAAATTTGTGCAAATTTATATGTTCTGTGATAGTTTGTGATTTTTACTAGTTAGTTTTTCTATAATTTGTGTATTTATATTATAATTTTTTTTACTTATTATAAGAATATATTTTATATTGGGGGAGAAATTATTATTTTATGTTGATTATTATGATTAATGCTGTGAAGTTATGATATAGGATTTAAGAAAAAAATTGAAGAAATTTATATGGTCTGTGATAATTTGTAATATTAAAAGAAGAACAAAGGGGATAAAGAAAAATATTTTAGAATAAAATTTACATTCTAGGTAAAAATTATTTTTAGATACATTTAAGATATAAAATTTTTAAGGATATAGAATATGATAAAAATAAAATTATTTTTATTATATGTTCATTATTACGAGGATATATTATCCTATTAATTAATATTTTTATATTAATTTTAAAGTAATATATGTCAGAATAAGTAAATATCAATTGAGGGTATTTTGTAAAGACTTGACATTTTATGTATTATTTCTATTTGTTTTATTTTTTATTGAACATTTTTGTTATTCTTTTTTGTTAACTCATAATATTTAAACTACGTACACCAATATTTTTTAATAGTAAGATATATTAATTATTTAATTATAAATGTATTCTATATAAATTAAATAATTCATTTAATTAATTAATCTATTATAGAGTCAATTTTTTATTATTTTATACTGTATGTATTATTTATTTTTTATTTACTCTATTGTATTCTATTTATATCTATTCATATTATCTATGGTTTAAAATACCATCATCATTAATTAACATAAATATAATAAGTTATAATTTTTTAACTTATTATAATATTTTAAATAAATTAAAGCTCTAATATACTTTTTATTATTAAAAATAATTAATTTTATATTATATTTTGAAATAAAATACTTAGTAATTAAATTAAATGTTATTTAAATTTGAATTACATCAATTAAGATTTCTCCAAAGGTGTGTAGTTCGTACATTAATTTTGCCTAGTTTCATCCACTTTGTTTAATTTTTTCCTTCATTTTTTCAATGATTCTATTAGAAGTTCAAATGCAATATAATGAATAATATAAATATAATATAATTTATTTTTTTGACATAAAATTATTTATAATAATCAAATAAATTATTTAATAAAATTAATTGATTACATATTTAATTTTTAACACTTATTACTTTACCTTTCACATAGCACTTTTCTTTTTCTAATCTATTTGGCTATAATTTTTCTTATTTTGTATTATATTATTCATGATTTAAATAATAAGATAATTACATAATATTGACGTGATGAAACATATTTAATTTTTGTGTAAAAATAATTTTAAAAAATTAATGTTATGGGAAGCGTTAATTGAAATAATTAATTATATATTCCAATTTTAATAAAAGTATTTAAGAATAAAAAATAATATACAAGGAAAATTTTTTTAATATTGACCTGATGAAAAAATTCATACATTATACTTAAAATTAAATATACATCAATAAAATTTTATCTATGCTACTGTTTTTGTTCCTTTTATATATTATCTTGTAAAGTATATTTAATTTAGCGTGATCTTTATATAATTTGTGCAATGATACAATAATACGTAATATTTTTTACTTAGAGATTAAAGTTATTAAAATATCTAACAAATTTTTCTTTCATGCAAAGGCCTTTTTCTGTTTGTTTTTCCTAATACTTACCGGTAAGTATTTTATAAATTTTGTGCTTATGTTATAACTTTTATTAGTCATCATGAAAATATCTTTTATAGTGGTTGAAAAATTTGTTTAGACTATTATGATGTAAATAATATGAGTTTTTTTTTATTTTATCTTGATTATTAAGGCTTACAATGTCAAACTATGATGTGTGAAAAATTTATAGAAATTTATATGTATTGTGATAGGTTGTGCTATTAAAACAAGAAAAAATGAGATAAAGAAATGTGTCCTAAAATAGGTTTTGTGCTCTAGGTGAAAGTTATATTTAGAGAAATTTTTTATGTGAAATTTTACTATACTGTAAGAGAGGTAATAAAAAAAAAATTTAGGATATGTGGATGTAACTAAAAGTCAGTGCATGTAAAAAAAAATCCATGGTAATCTACATAAAAATATACAAACAGTAATGTGTAAATAATTTTAGTTGCTGTTTAGTAATAGGTGTGAAGGGAGTAGGTTATCGTGAAAATAAAAAATGTAGTGTTCTGAAAATATTTCTCTGTTTAATTAGTATACATTGTGCTGAATAAACCAAAAAAATGACAAACTATGAATGAGTGTAGAAGTAGCTTAAAAACTTGCGGGAAATAAATGTTGGCTTGTGAAGGTCGGAATGGATTTGACTTGCGTGGGTAAATTATTATTTACTATTAACCAAGTACATTACAAAAATAATAAAATATGTTGTTCATTTTCACTTGTAATATTAAATACTGGTTGATTCATTTGTAA
Organism: Sindora glabra; assembly: GCA_020226215.1. Lineage (NCBI taxonomy): Eukaryota > Viridiplantae > Streptophyta > Magnoliopsida > Fabales > Fabaceae > Sindora > Sindora glabra. Next base: position 97,083,598 of record CM035227.1, on the reverse strand, counting down.
GAACGAAAATTGTACAATGATTGAGGGATCAATGAAGAAAAGTTTGCAGTAAATATTTTGCAACTAGAAGTAACGAGATGAAGAAAAATTTAATTGCTTTTATATATTCAAATGGTACAATGATTGAGGGATCGATGGGAGTAATGTACGATGGACCTTCCCCAAAGGCACTGAAGTTGAAAGGATGCAGCACTATGGATGTCTTGCGCGAGAGAATCCATGCCCGACTGAAGCTTCACCAAGATCAAACTATGGGAAAAATTATTTATAGGTTTCCACAGCATCAAACAGAGGTTCAGTACCTGACATACGAATTGGACGACGATGAAGACTTGGCATGTGTGATAGCAAGCTACGAACAACATCCGATGATGACAGCCATGGAATTGTACGTAGACGTGATCACATCTGAATTGCACGCTGCCAACCTTGGTTATGATGAAAGAGTTCCAAGAACTGGACCACCCGTGGATCCAGTGGCTTATGTCAGTACTGGTTGTTCGATGGTGCGGGAAGGCCCTTCTTACACAGGTGGATTTGAGTTCCACATTTCTGATAGTCATACTCTTGCATTAGACTCATATGTTGCAGGTGTTTTCCCGGTAAATGCACCACATACCTTGATGGGTTCATCAAGTGCCTTGCCGGTCGTACAGGAAGAATCCATTCGATCCTGTATTAATGGATGCCCACCTAGAGCCTGGTTTTGAAGACGATGAGGTGTCCTGTAGTAGCGGTGACGATCGTGACACTGATGACGAAGAACGTGCGACTACACATGGAGACAGTGTACCAACGCGGTGTGTGAGGAGTGGTCATGCTGCACAGACATCATGTGGTGTCCCTCAAGCTGCTGTCTTCTCTCATATTGATTGGGATGCCATACGGAATCCTAATGAATTTTCAAAAATAATGAAACCAACCTATGATTACGACATGGAGGACTTACAGGCCGGGCAAGAGTTCGATTGCAAGGAGGCTTTAATTGTTGCAACCAAGCATTACCACATCAGAAGGCACCATAGTTATTACGTGGAGGAGTCGGATACCAGAAGATTAAGCGTGAAGTGTGATAATTACGGGGACCAATGCAATTTCCACCTCCGAGTGACCAAACTGAAGAATTGTAACACTTGGACAATAACTAGATTTTCAAGGCCTCACACATGTGTCAATGCCAGTTTGACACAGGATCATAAGTCTCTGGACTCCGAGTATATAAGTTCCTTGATACTCGAGATGATTAAAGTGAAGCAAGATGTTCCAATCTCGCTTATACAAGAGAGGGTGGAAGGCATGTACGGGTATAAGATTTTGTACAGAAAAGCATGGAAGGCGAAACAAAAAGCAATTGTGAAGGTGTACGGTGATTGGGATAAATCATACGAAATGCTTCCTAAATGGTTGGATATTTTAGGCTACTGTGACCAAGCGCTGTTCAAGTTGGAGTCACAAGAATTCATCACAGCTGACAACCGTGTTAATCCGCAAAAACATGTTTTCAACTGAGTTTTTTGGGCTTTCAAGCCATGCATTGCCGCTTTTCCCTACTGCAAGCAATTCATACAAGTTAATGGAACGCATCTGTATGGCAAGTTCAGGGGCGTGCTATTAATTGTTGCGATGCAGGACGGTAACAAATGTCCCGTTCTGCTTGCCTTTGCCATTGTTGACAGGGAGAACTATGAAAACTGGAGTTAGTTTTTGGCATTACTGCGGGTAAATGTTACGAACAAGGAAGGAATATGCTTGATATCAGACCGACACCGAGCTATAAAAGATGCTGTAGCCATCGAAGGTCTGGGATGGCAGCCTCCTAATGCTTTTCACCGGTACTGTATCAGACATATTGCCAGCAACGTTCGCAAGAAGTACAGGGATGACAACGTGAGGAAAGCTGTCCTTAAGATTGGTATGCATTATAGCATAATTTCCTTGTTGAAGCTTTCATTTATAAATTTGTGTATCTGGTAGTTCAACCCGGTTAACCTATTTGTCTCCTTTTGTTCAGCGTATGAGCCCAGTTGGGAAAAGGCCATAGAGAGATTGGAGAACCTCAGCAAAGTCAACGAGGAAATCCACAAGAAGTTGATCGCTATTCTGATGGAGAAGTAGACGTTGGCTTATGATGAAGGTAGAAGATATGGTCATATGACAACCAACATTGTAGAGTGCATCAATAGCCTGTTCAAAGGACTAAGGAAGCTACCAATCACAGGCCTTATTCAACAAACATACTACAAATGTGTCAAGTACTTTGTGGAAAGGGCAAAAGAAGCACATGTTGAACTACAACAAGGTCATATATACCTAAGCAGATTCAGATAGGAGCTTATGACTATCCAGTCACGTGCTTCTTCTTACCACGTTCGTACTTATAATAGACAAGGGACTAGGTTTGAGGTGGTGGAGGGCCCTGATATGGCAAGGGGGTCATGTGGAAAGGTCGTCCAAGTATTATTAGACAAAGGGCAGTGTGAATGTGGACAATTCCAAGTATATAGGTATCCTTGTGCTCATATTATTGCTGCTTGTGCCTCAATCAACATATCGTGGGAACCATATGTCGATGCTGTGTACAGGCTTGACACACTACTCAATTGCTACAAATCTGAGTGGTGGCCCATCGGGGAGTGGTTGCAATGGAATAACCTACCACCATTTCCTATCCTAGTTCCAAATTATGGAAGATTACTTGCAAGGGGACGACCAAAGTCGAGCCGGATCAGAAATGAGATGGATTGGCTTCAAGGGAGCGGTGTAAAGCAAAAATGCGATCATTGTAAGATGGAAGGACATAATCGTAGGCGCTACCCACTGCTACATGGGGAAGAAGGCCCTTCTACACCTTGATTTTTATTATTTACTTTCGTATATATGTTATAGAGTATGTTACCCAATGTCGTAAGTGTAACGATCGCACACTGTTTTTTTTTATGGTTGTAAAATTGCACGTCATTGTGTATATATATGTTACCTCATTACTAGTAATGTGAACCGACCATTAGTAAATCGTCCAAGTGTATACAACTTGGTTTAAATAGCAAAATACGGAAATTTTATAAATTTTTTTTCATTTTACCGTGGTTTCAAAAGTATTTACCAGGCGTCTTCTAACATGGCGCCTGTGCTGCACCTAGCCCGTTGGGGGGAAAGGGCCTGGGAGGCGCCATTCCACTTGGCGCCCATTTCATTTGGCGCCTCCCCCAATCCATTTCACATTTCATATTAATTAATATCTAATTAATTAAATTTTATAAATTTATACATGGAATAAATACATAATTTTTAAGTTCCAAGTTATTTATACGAAGATTATAATTTTAAAAACATAATTAATTATATTCTACAGTATTATTTATATATGTTATAATTTAAATTTAAGATATATTATTTGGACTTAAATTGCACAAGTCTGTTAAGTTAGTGTGTGTTTAAATTTCATTCTAATGCAATGCTTGTCATGGCAGATGACATCTACATCCCGACGCGTTGATCCTGGACCACGAGATCCTTCACTGCTGACGGCTCAGGCCTCACACATATCCTAGTCGATTTGGGCTGGCCATGTATGGAAATAGTTAGATCTTAATTAATCTGAGTATAAACCGTTTCTGAATTGTCAGACATGATAATTGATGATTTTTTTTCTTTCGCAGCCTGACCGTGTGCTCAAGATTCGACGAGCTCATCACTACCATCACCAGCAGCCATCGTAGTTTATTATCCCCTTTTTACGAGAGGCAAGCTTTTACGGCTTGGCGATGTACGAGTTTGTGCCGATCGACCATCAGTTGATCAGTGCTCTTGTAGAGAGGTAGAGGCCGGAGACACACACCTTTCACATGCCGTAGGGAGAGACGACTGTTACCCTACAGGATATTGCTTTTCAGCTCGGCCTACCCATTGACGGTTGAGTAGTGACGGGGCCCACTGTGTGGGGATGGGGAGCCCTGATAGAGGAGTATTTGGGACTCCAATTACTGGTGGATGAGAATGTCATCGGAGGGGGGCGATTGAGGATGAGTTGGTTGGAGAGGCATTTCACTCATCTTCCAGATGATGCGGATGAGGTGACAGTGCAGAGATTCGCTCGAGCTTACATTTTACGACTCATTGGTGGGACATTATTTCCAGACTATTCCGGCACATATGTCCATCTCATGCACTTACCCTTGATCGGACACTTACACGAGGCTGGGACGTACAATTGGGGATCTGCTTGCCTAGCCTATCTATACAGAGAGCTCTGCAAGGCCACCGCTCCAGATTACAGGGAGATAGGAGGTTGTTGCTTATTATTGCAGCTCTGGGCTTGAGATAGATTTCCCACTATCGCCCCCGCGATAGCCGTTTTAGACATACTAGAGGGGGATGCATGGATTGGCCCCTTAGCACGCAGGTTAGATAATTTTTTAACTTTCACTTATAATTAAGTTTAGTACGAAGTTGTTTAACTTTGTTATTGAACCTGGCAGGTGACACTATCAGAAGACGTTCCAAGATAGTCCGGCACACAGCCTACCCCATTACAGATACGTGCTGGACCATCTTCGACTTGACCAGGTATGTAGAGGATAATTGATTTCTTTATTTCAGGCCTTTGTCCATTCCATTAGCGTATTTAAATGACAACCTAAATTTACAACTTCAGATCGCCTGGATCCCGTACACTGAGGAGGTCACCGCATCACTGCCTCAGTACTGCTTTGACGGGAGTGACACGTGGACAGCAGTGGTGCTGCTCATTACTTTCAGATTGTCGAGTGGCACCAGCCTGATAGGGTTTTGCGGCAGTTTAGTCTATGCCAGGCTATTCCAGAGCCATCGAAACAGGTGGCGGAGGTCCATTGCCTTCACTTGTTCGGTCGGCATGATGAGGAGTGGCACATCCGCCATTAGCCGTATATTGCACTTTAGGATATCCGGCGAGACTTGTGCGTTACCGCCGAGCCGACGACACGCCTAGTTCTGGGACCACGATCCGATTACATGATATGGTACAGACGGGTTACCAGGCGATGTATTACACCCGCCGGGGGAGCACTAGACCTTGTGGTAATATTGCGTGCTAGTTTTTTGTATCTGATTTTCTTTAAATGCATTAATATTATAACTAACTTTAATGTCAAAAATTTACATAGGTAGATGAGGTTTCCACACTACAGGACTTCACTACCCCTGAGGGGCAGGCTGTGTTCACTTTTGATGCGCTCAGATCAGCGACGGAGTCCATCCTTCATGCGATTCAGTAGGTTGATCATGTGATTATTGACTCACATGCGAAGCTAGCTCCCCAGGCCCATCATATCCCAGACCCTGCGGAGGGTGACCATGATCAGCCTTGCTCTCGCCGACGACGTCGCACTACTCCACGACATACGTCACAGGCTGATGTTCCGTCTGCTTCGACAGTGCAGCAGATTCCACCGTCGACTGCCTAGGAGACCATGACAATGATGCCTGATGTTACTGCCTCATCTCATGTCTACCCTACTGCACCTGATGACCCTTCATCCTCCACCATGTTCCCGGCTGCACTGTATGAGCCGTCGTCATCCCAGATGTACCAGTTCCCTCCTACTGTTCCATCCTCATTTCAGGCATTTCCACACATACCAAGAGTTTCATCTTCATTCTATGCCTTTCCTTTCGATGACGCAGGTCCATCGCAGCCATATCGTCCTGCATTTGATTGGCATATCCAGGATCAGGGATTAGCACATGGTGGCATGATGACAGACGACTCAGAGCTTGTAGATAGAGGTAGAGGTGGAGGCAGAGCGGGAGCTGGAGGTAGAGGAGACACAGACACCGGGGATGTGACTCCCGAGCTTGCGCAGAGGGTTAGTAGATACGACCGCCACATTACCGATCCTGGATGTGGGACTGGACATCACTTACGTAGACATTAGCTTTCTTTTCTATGTTTGTTGTATATTTATGTATATTTATCTTACTACTTTATTGTCAAACATCAACATTTAGGATGATTTTACTACTTTATTGCCAAACATCAACATTTAGGATAATTTTAGTTAATACGACATTTTTAATTGCTTGCGTATTAACAATTATAAATAATAATAAACTTCAAAATCATTCCAATATTTAATTTTTTTAAAAAAATTATGATAAGGACATTTCCTAAATATAATAACTAACATTATTAATTATCATACTTTCATAACTGTTATAATTATCTACTCTTTTTTTACTTACTGTGTGAAAATAAATAAATAAAATAAAATTAATTTAATAACTTTTATATTCATAATGTGAAATATATATTCAATACCTTATGAATCGAGTTCACTAAACATTTAAGAATAAAAATACGTAGTACAATTATCAACATAGATGGGGATGCTGCCCATGTACAGTATCAAAATTCAAGCCTCTAGGATTCACAGTCGACACGGTCACCGGCTAATTAACTTAGAAATGAGGAGCGAGGGTGCCGTAGGCTAAAGGTGCCATATCGCCTGCCGTCCCTTCCCTTCAGTGCCAACGACGCCATTTCGTCCACCGTACCTCTACACGCCATTTGGCGTCTCTCCATCGCTGTGCGTATCTTCTGTGCTTATTTCGATAAAATATTTTTGAAGGAACGATAAAACGAATAATAGTTTCTTAAAAAATAGCTAATCGATACTTTTCCCTCTCATTGTCAAAATAGTTTCTTAAAAAATGAATTATAATTTTTTTTAAATTTTCAGCTATCTTCAACCTCGTCATTTCACATTTACTTTGTTACAAAATAAAAATAATTTTATTGAGATAAATATAAAGTGACAATAATATTATTGAAATAAATACAAAATAAGATAAACATATTTATTTCGTTATATTTCTTTTCATTTTTAACAATCTTCAAGTTCGTAAATAAAGAAATTTATTGAATAATTCAATAAATTTACTTATGTGTAATAACATACTAAATAATTACTTGTAATAATATAATTCCAAACGTTAGAAGTTTATAATTTCAAAAATTGATAAATATTAAGTGTCATTGGATCAGATTTTGAGAGATATTAATATAAATTACGTAATTATTCTTTATTAATCCTATATTTTTAAAATAATATTTAATTATCTACTAAATATTTATTATTTTTATTCATTATATTATTATCATTTACTACTTTCTTATTAAATTCCTATAATAAATTTATATATTAGATATCAAAGTAGAGTTAACATATTTTTATATGATATCAAATATAATTATAAAATGAGTAATTTATTTTCAAAAATTTTTTTTGAGTCACAATTATATATTATTTTTTTAAAAAATTTTTATTTTCAAATGATATCAAAATTAATTATTTTTGAAAGGAAAAATTGGAAAAAATGGGACCGAGGGCGCCACCTTGAATGGCACCCTCAAAGCTTGCCAGAGGCGCCATCCTCCCACATGGCGCCAATTCAAATGGCGCCTTCCCCCTACGTACGTAATTTGGTAATAAGTTTCGAAAGAACGGTAAAACGGAAATAAGTTTCGTAAAAAACGTTAAAACGGTATTTTAACCGATAAAACATGTGAAGATGTATGGAGTAAAATAATATTTGGAATGTATATAAGGATAAAAATTTAAACATATCCATATGGATATTTATAGATATACTTATACATTAAGGGTGGAAACGAAATGAAAAATGAGAATGCAATAAGAGAGCAAGAAGAAAGGCTCATGGATAATAGATAACAATGATAAGTTATATATATATAATTAACTCACAAAATGATGAAAGATGACTACACTTACAATTACGGGAGGTCACTATTAAATTTAATGTAGGAAGAAATGATCTTGTACAAGGGCATCCGAGTAATAATGTTTCAAACAGTATATAATCCTAAGAGAAGAAAAATATTACTGAAAATGACAATAGACAATTATGGGGATGTCAATGGTGATTCATAGATGAGCGGAGAATACGATTCTCATATCAAGTTGTGGACCCATATGAAAAAAATGGAAAAGGACTATAGATGATAAAAGGCATAGCTACATTATTAGTAATAGTAAGAAATATAAAACAGATAGGAAGGATAATGTGAATCATGATGGATATACATTTCGAAAATGTGATAAGGAAATGAGAATATTGCGTGACTTTGGGGTCAACTAATTTTCTTGTTATATCTTAAAGTTTTTGTTATGCTAAAATCATATCAATACCGTGAAGGATGTCACTATAAATTAATAACATGAATTATGTGTGGACTTGAAATGTTCGGGCCATTTACGGTAGATGTCCATGAAATGTTTGAATTTGGCCATATATGAATATCATTGTGGACCATGCATGATTAATTGTGCATTTGCTGTGTATTCGTAAGATATGCATGGGTTGTGAAAGCATGGCCCCTATGACAGAATGAAATTCATATAATGCGTAAAATTCATGAAATAAAATCTCTTGTTATATGTATAAAAAACTATGTATGATATGGCCTTCTATTCTTTATGCAATACATGTACATTTGTTATTGTATATGTCATATGAAATGAGAGCCATTGTTATGGCGAGAAATTTATGAGAAAGTCACATAAGATATGAAATGAGAACCAAAACCATGGCATGAAAATTATGAAAAATCATGTCATAAGAAATGAGAGCCATTAATATGCCATAAAATTAGAAAAAAGGTCACATGAGATATGAATTGAAAGCCATTTGATATGGCAAGATTTGTGGGAGATAAGTCAATATGTTTGACATGATATTGTGATTCCCTGTGAGAGTGGGTAATGCACACACTATATAAATCGATGGTGGCACAAATAAGGCTAAATCAAAGGAAGAAAGTGGCACGGGATGGATAAAGTTGGATTAAAAATATAAAAAGAATTGATATTTATAAGGCATTTCATGAAATATGAGTGTGGAATAATGTGTAAGATAATATACATATTATTTTATCCTATTTTATATTTTTTATTATGTTATATATACTTAATTTAATAGAACTGGTCTTAATATGTGATTTCAATTATAAGTTGAGTTTTAGATATCCAAATTGGGTAATCCTTACATCCTTATGAAGTTACGAAGAAGTTCTAAAACTTTTATATTTTGATCGAACCTTAGTTTGAATATTTGGAGGGTTAAATTTAGCCATGAAGATAAAGCCCTATTTTTATTCTAACTGACCCAATCATGATTTTTGGGTTATATCTAAAGCTCTAGGAATCCAATTAAGGTGAAACTAGTACCCAAAGTTAGACGAGACCAAATCCAACAACATTTATGTTTGGAATTTTGTAAGACTATGCAATTTAGTTAGTCAAACTTGAGCTAGAAGATAAATTATGATTTTTTAATATAGCAAACACTATTAGTAATTTAATTTGTAAATTAGGCTATGAGCTTGTTATTTATACAAGGCCTTATTTTCTTGTAAACTTAAGAGAGTATTTGCTTGGCCTATTAGGTTTTTTAACTAGGGAAAATAAAATTTAAGAGATTTTGCACCTCCAAGAGTAAGTATTCTCTCTACGTAGCAAACACACTTCTCCTTACTTTCTCTTACAATTGCCATGAGTGGTTAATTCTTTTTGTTATTTGAAGGGATTGAAAATATAGTATTAGTTTGGTTTTTAAGATATTGATTGTTAATTTACTCTTGATTCGTGTCCCTCTTGCTTCTCTATTCTACTCTTATTTTATGATTATTTTGGATGATTAGCTACTTTGACTTATTAGTTGACTACTTTTTATAATTTGTAACTATATGATTGATTGCAATTAATTCTCACATATAGATTATTATTTTTAGCCATAACCAACAACAATTTGGTGTTTAATTTTTGCAAGTAAAATTATGATCACTTAGGAGAATCAAAGGATAAATTAGCAATTCTCACATTTAAGATTGTTGATCTAGTCTTGGCTATTTTTGAATTGATTGCTTTTGCTAGTTGATTAGGGATTCACATTAATCTTAAGTTGATTAATATAAGCTGATTAATTTTCTATATTAAATCAAGGCTACTACAAGGTTTTTAGGTAATCCATAACTAAGTAGATTATTCAAGAGTAATTGTATCAATGTTAATGATAAATCTTAATTAAAGTGTGAAATTCCTTAAATTGAGCTTTTATATTCTATTTTCCTCCATTTTAATTTTGTTTTCATTGTGCTTTTAAAACCATTTGTTTTTTATATTCACTAATTGGCTTCTATTCCTTTGGATATGACTTGAACTTGCCCTGTATTATTTTTTTGAACAAGTTTAGTGTGAAATGATGCACATCAAAATTTTGGCATTGTTGCCAAGGATCATTAGCCAATTTATAGGTAATTTTCCTTCTTTTAAGCTTTTTCTTTTTAGTTTTTAGTATTTTTCCATGCTTTTTTGTGGTGCTGATTGGTGAAATTTTCTATGGAATTTAAGGGTAAAAATTGGTGGTCCAAGGATTTTTGGCTTTCTAATTTAGATGCCTTACTTTATTAGGTGCAATTGCATTTTTCAACTAAAAAAACTTTGCTATTTTTTCCATATTTTTGTTAATTTTTCAATATTTTTAATAGTCTACCAACTTTTTGTTATTTCTATTTTTGCTTAATTTTAGTTCTTTTTATTACATGGTTAGGTCCTCTTATGATGTCATATTAAGTTATGATCCTAAAATATTGAGAACTATGTGTGAATTAAGAAGAAATCATAGGTTTAAGTTTGAAAATATGATTGGTAATATCAATAATAAGAGTTTGAAAGAGGTTACTTACTAGCCTTTATGTATTTGGTATAATGATCTTAATGCTCTTTTTAAATTGAAATTTGGTTTGATGCATTTGTTACTCCTTTTTTGATTCCTTATAGTTAAAGATCCTCATTGGTACTTGAAAGAGTTCCATATAGTTTGCAATAGCATAATGCCCCAAGACATGCTAGAAAAGGAGACCAAAGCATTTCTTTTCTTTCTAATTAACTTAACCAAGGATTAGCTTAAAGATTAGCTCTGTTACCTTCCATTTGGGTCCATCAATACATAACACAACATAAAGAGGTTATTTTTAGAAAAATACTTCCTTACTTCATGTGTGGAAAACATTAGGAAGGAAATTAATGACACTCAACAGTTTAAGAGGGAGAGTTTTTATAAGTACTAGGAAAGATTCAAGAGGTTATGCACTAGCTATTCTCATCACTAAATCCTTGACCAATTATTAATTTAATACTTTTATAAGGAACTCTTACCAATGGATAAAAGCATGATTAATGCCACTAATGGTGGTGCACTAGTTAATAAGACCTCTTATGCTACTTGGAATTTGATCTTTAATCTAGCTACTAATTCTTAATGATTTGGCAGCATGAAAGGTTCTAGAGTTAAGAAACTAAATGAAGTTAATAGATCCAATGTTGAAAGGCAATTAGCAAATTTGATTTCCTTGGTGCAAAAACTAGCTATAACTATCGCCTAAAAAAAAATCCAAAAATTATGGGGTATTTATGTTAGTGTATATGCCCTAAAATCAATCATATTGGTGATTGTAATTTTGAATCATGTTATCTTAATGACAATTCTAATTATTATATTTATATATATTGTCTGCTAATATATTCAATTATGATAATAACCTTAGAATAATTGTATTCTTAAATATCCCTAATCATATATCATTGTGGATTAGGTTGCTTTGATATGTTAAGACTAGCATGTGTGAAAACTTATATGGGATATTAAGTTTACACATGAGTACAAGTTAGAGAACTTGTATACTGGACTGACCCATATTAAGAATACTACATGGATCATTATATGAGTGTCATGAGTGGTTCTTAGTGATCATTATCAATATAGTCCTTTGACCTGAGATCACCAAGGTTCCTTACATGTGAGTTTCATATTTTGATACTATTCTATGTCACTAATGGTTGAGTGAATGTAAGGGTAGATATTGAATATGTCACATATCATGCGGAGGGGTTTGTGTGATCAAGATGGGATTTGTCCCTCCTATATAATAGGAGTAACATCTATAGGCTCCTTGATTAAGTAAAGCTGAGAAAATGCACGGCTATGCTCAGATGAATTGACATGGGATGTCGATTACATTTGTTTCAGTAAGCTTACTTAGGAATCAAGAAACCTTAAGATTGGGCTATACGGGAATGACACGGTCTATGTCTCGTACTCAATCTAGATGTATAGGACAAAAGGACATAGGTGATGATCACATGTAAAGGTTTAGTCAAATCACCGAATTTCTCATTGCTTAGGTAACAATGATATGTTGCTAGACACCAATCATTGTTTATGATCATTAATATGATCAATGGTCATTGCCAACATAATGAGAGCCTGTAGGGTCGCACACTTAGAGTCTAGTGAATTTGAAATTAATGGACCATATTGTTTGGGCCTAATATTTGGAAATTCATGTTATAATTATAAGGCTCAATAGTAAGCCTATAATTGAACATGGAATAAAGCCTAAATAAGTTAGGTTTTTCTATGCACCTATTTAAATAGGCTTGTTGGGTAATAATAGGATAATTATCATTATTCACGCACCCCAAAAAGGCATAGAAAAATTCTAGCACCTCTCCTTGACCAAAATCCTTGAAGAGACGTAGCTAGCACTACGAGGTGAAAGGAGATCAATTCCAATCGGTGTTTGTGTGAACATTCATCAGTGATTCACGAGTTCGTGTGGATACCATAGAGGTGTAGCCACATTAAACGCTGCACTAGTGATATGATCTTCTAGTTTCTATTTCGGTTCGTGATTTGGAGAGTAGATTGTATTGGAAATGGACAGAAACAGATCGAATTTGCTGTGTAGCGGATAGAAGATTTTTGGTCAAAAGGTATAAACCCTAATCCCTAATCTATGGCGTTCTAAATTCGCATGGATCCTTGGTGGAAATCGTGCAAATTTTTTATTCCACTGTCATGTATGATGCGCGATTTTCAGCAATTTGTTCTAATGTTGGACATCGTACTGATATATGTTTAACTTTACAAGATAATGATTCTACTTAGCAAGCCAATGTTATAAGAGGATTTCCCTAACAATTCCACCATATAAGTAATCCCTTTTTCCTAATCATACAATCATGGTTAAAGAGATCTCCTAGGCCTCATATATGATAACACTTCTAGCTAAGGTTAGTATCCTCTTATATACAATAGAATTCAACATCCTGCTCCTAAACTAGAAACATTTTTAGAAGATCTTGTCAAGACTTTAGCTACAACTATTTTCCAATTACAATACGAAACCAAAAATAATGTGCAACAATTCTAATAATTTTAGTAAGAAAATAGAGTGAGCATCAAGAATTTAAAGGATTAGATGGGTCAACTTGCTAGTAGTAAGCTTAAATTTAAAGAATTTAAAGGATTAAAAGTGTATAGCTCTAGTAGTAAGCTTCCTTCACAAACTATCATTAATCCAAGTAGTAAGAAAGTTGTCAATACTGTTAACCTTTGAAGTGACAAGCAAATTGAGATCCATCTACCTCATCAACTAAAAGATAAAGAGAACTAAATGATTTAACTAGAAAAAGAAAACAAAATATAGTAAAAGTTAGGTATATTCTATCCCTAAGCCCCTTCTTTCCACTAATTTTTCTATTAATTTCCTTTTCTGAGAAGAGTTATTAAGCCCAAAAAATTAAAGATGAAAAATTAATTTTTAATACTTTTAGAAAAATAAAAGCTAACATACCATTGTTAGATTTGATTAAATAGATTCTAAGCTATGCTAACCTGCTAAAAAATTATGCATTTATAAGGTAAAATTAAGAGATGATGAGAAAGCAAGTGTAAGGGAGAACATGTTTGTTATCATTTAAAGAAAATTACCTTGAAAATGCATAAATCCATGAGAATTCACCATTTCATGTGTTATAAGGCAAACAAGAATTAAGCACGCTATATTAAATTTAGGAGTTTCAATTAGTGTCATGCCTCTTTCTATTTATAATGCTTTAAATTTAAGACTTTTGAAACAAATAAAGGTGGTTATACAATTAGCAAATAAATCTAATACTTACCCTTTAGGTGTTTTTGAGCAAGTTCATGATGTGTTATGTCTTTTGATGACTTTAATTATTCTTTGCTTGTAAATTTTGTAATTTTGAAATTATTGGAAAGTAAGTCTTTTTATTCTTTAGTTTTAAATAAGGTTATGTTTGCTCAAGGTTGTGAAAAGGATAAATATAGGGGAAATTGATGTGAAGGATTTTATGCCTCTTAGTATATTATACGTACTTAATTTAATGGAATTGACCTTGATTTGTGATTAAGTGATAATTTTCTGATGTTTTTAAAATGTTTAATTAATACTATATTCTTGCATTATTTCAAGATTTTAGCTATGACTTTAGTTTCAAATGTCCACATTGGGTGATATTAACATCATCGAAAATCTAAGAAAAAATCCTAAAACTTTCATAGATGTTTAGAGGGTCAATTTTGGTCATAAAGTTAAAGATTTGTTTTCAACCTAGCTACCTTAGTCATGGTTTTTTAGGCTATATTTAAAGCTTTAGGAGTCTAATTAAGGTAAAACTAGCACCTAAAATTAGATAAGACCTACCCCAGTAACTTCTATTTTTGGAGTTTAGTGAAAATTTGCCATTTTAAAGGCCAAACTTAAGTTGAATTCGAATTACAAAGTTTTGCTGCAATTTATACTATTTGTAATTTAATTGTAAATTAAGTCATAGGCTTCTGATTTATACAATACTTCATTCTTTGTAACCTTAAGAGACATATATAATGGCCAATCAAGTTTTGTAACTAGTAAAATTATACTAAGATGTTTTATGCCTCTATATGCAAGCACTCTCTCTAGACAGCAAATACTCTTCTCGTTGTTTTCACTTGCAACCTCCATGAGTGGCTAATTCTTCTTATTAGTTTAAGGGATTAACCCTCCAATAATGGTTTAAATTTTGAGACTTTGATTGTTAATTTAATATTTATTCTTGATTCATCTAACCTTTACTTTTTTATTCTACTCTTTTTTATGATTATTTTAGGTAATTAACTAATTAGGCCTATTAGCTAATTATTTTTTATAATATGCATTTATATGATTAATTGCTAGTAATTCTTATGTGTAGGTTATTTTTTTTATTGTAATTAATAGCAAGTAGGTATTTAACTTTTTGCATGTAAAATTATAATCATTTAGGAGAATCAAAGGATAAATTGACTCTTTCTTGCATATAAAATTATTGATTTAGTCTTAACTATTTGTGAATTAATTGCTTGTGCATATTGATTCAGGGTGAACATCAATCTTGAGTTGATTAGTATTAAATGGTTAATTTGCAATATTAATTAGGCATTATGGTCACATCTAAGTAATTTGTAACTAAATTGTTGATAGAATAAATTTATTAATGTTAATGATAAATTTATAATTAGAGTATGAAATTCCTTAAATTGAGCTTTTGTATTCTACTTTACTCTATTTTAATTCTATTTTCCAAGTAATTTGTAACTAAATTGTTAAATCTAGAATAATTTTATTAATGTTAATGATAAGTTTATAATTAGAGTATGAAGTTCCCTAAATTGAACTTTTATATTCTACTTTACTCTATTTTAGTTTTAATATTTTGTTTTGTTAATTGGTATTTATTCTCTTGAGTATGACTCGAAGTTGCCTTTTGCTACATTTTTGAGCAAGTTTGATTTTTAATTTTGGTATGAAATGACTCGTATCATAGGTATATGTTTTTATGAGAATGCTTGTGCTATTCATTTAACTATTTGATAGCCTATTATCTTTTCTTGCTCTTATTATTGTTATTATTGATATGAATAGCTTGATGTCTTTATATGCGAGCTTAGTTTATGACTATATGAAAATATAGCATGAGCATAGTATATAACATAAAACATCAATGAAGGATTTATATCTAATAATTACTTGACAACTAATTACCAAAAAAACCAAGAATATAAATGTAAATCATATGGGCAAGGAATAAACATATGGAAACAAGTTATGTGCAAAGGGTAAGGTTGGTTGTAAGAGTTACAATCACAATAATAACCCAATGAATGAAATCAATGGCAAAATGTGAAGAAACGGAATCCATTCAAAGAAGTGATGTGGAAAAAATAATAAAAGACTTATATCATGAAGAAAAGAAAAAAATAATTGAGCTTATAAAAACATAATCAATATAGTACTAAGAATGCAACATGAAGAAATTAAGAGGAGGAAAGATCTTGAATAAAATCTTAGCATAATTTGTATGGAGTCTTACTCACTAATTCTTTATGATTTATTTCATTGTTGTTTAATGGTTTTAGGTACCTATCATAACAAATGAAGGATGTTCAAGCAAAGTAAGATACTTTGGCTATTGCAAGGGATCATTTGATAATAAACTAACTTATGGAAAAAGGTATTTGAATTCGAGACAAGTACCCAAAAAAAATTTGATTTTTAAATCAAGGTGTTTTAAGGTATCAATCTTCTATGTTAATCAATATGGTAAGTTTCTCATATATTGAAAAATTTCACCATGTTAATGTATGCATTGATTTTCAATTTAATTGAATGTTAAATGGTTGATGTTATATCATAATTCTATAGTAGTAATCCCATATAAACCAAAAAACCCCACAATTTTTCTCTAACTAGTAGTACTATTTTTTCTTACTAATGTTGCATGCGCTTTTTACTCTCAATAATCCCACAAAAGAGCAAGTACAAATTGTGTGTTTGATGATAAGCTTATTTATTCTATATCAAAATTCATGTTATATTATTTTGATGGGTAATTTAATGGTAAATTTGACTTTTTAGGTGGTTAAGTGTTTTAGAATGGGATTATCATTTTTGCATTAAGATTTATGTTTTTTTTTAAGTTGATTTATTTTAAGATTAGAAAAAAGATAATCCAATCATGAAAAATTCAACCTCCTAGAAAGTAGAGCTTCTTTTAGATTTACTCTTATTAGAGTGTTTCTAATTTTAATATTGATCATTATTTAATTATTTCTGATTTCAATATTGGTCATTGCTTTTACTATAAAGAATATGTATGTATATATATGTAAACATGCTGAAAATTCAATGCAAATTTAGGATTATTGGATTTTGTTTACGCTAAATTAAAAAGGAATTAGATTTTAACGCTTAAATTATGCAAAATTCTAAATTAATTAAGTTACATCATTCACTTAGATAACAATTTTTGTGTTATAATGTGATTTTTATGCTAGTTTTTTTTTAAAAAATCATAATATTATTATATCTTAGCTTACTATATTTTTTTGACAAAATTTGTAACTAATTTCTATGGTTCGCCATATTTAATTTAACTGTCACTAATATAAATAATGTAAAGAAAAGTTTAAAAAATTTGTGAAAAAATACATGATAACGCAACACTAATCAAATTGTGATACTTGTTATAAAAAATTAATAAAAAGTTGCACATAAGTAAATAAAATTGTTAGTTAAATGGAGCATAAGTGTTAATTTCATGATTTTATACAATTTAAGGCTTGGTTGTTAAGTTGGTGATGCCAAATTTCAACCATTTTAATGTCTAATTTTTTTAATTCTTTTTTATAGAAAAATAATGACAAATGAATAAATTATTTATTTTTTTACATTCTATATGTATTTCCTCCGCTCTGGGAGAGGAATCTTCCGATGGACAAACCTTTGCTGTCATCAGTGTTTACTCTTTTGTGTAGGTTAGCCGGACCACCCCATAGGTAGAGAGTTCAACAAAATCGAATGGGGAAGATGCCTCTTGAAATATCCGTTTATTTACTCTATTTCATAACACTACATACAGATGGATCAGACCCTATAATAAACATGGCTTATACAAATAGTAAAATCTTCCTAGGTCCAATTTACATTTCCTGTTTGTCCATTTCTTATTAAACAGTCGTTCATTCCCAAACATCATCCAATGGGAAGCAGTATGCTTTCCATTAATATGAACAATATCTATGCTGCTAGTATCTCTGTATCATTTTAGTCCATTTTAGTCGTGCAATTGTAGATATTGATGAAAGCTTATTGGAAACTACGTTTTTCATACTTGTATGTCTCAAAAAATTGTGTAAAAAAGTGGCGTCCCTATTTTAGTTCCCGTAACACAATTTTATACGCGTAAGTAATTACTGATTTCTTCTTTATATTAAAAACTTTGTTAGATTGTGTAAGCTTGCATATACTATATATATTACTAAAAGCATGCTCCTGAGAAATATCTGACAAACATGAATGATGTTTAGAGAACATTGATAACAACTAGTACCACTGCAATGATAAGTACTTTCCTTTTTCTGCATATACGAAGAATCCAAGGATTACACTAATTTGTGTTGCATTCTGCACTTACTTTCTACGAAGCATATACAGAAATAACATAGGTGCAGTATAATCCAGGCTTTCTTCCAAACGCCAGAAGATCATACTCATTTCATTAGACATCAAAAGGCCAATAAAATGCATGATTTGAACTTAGGTGGCAATACGTACGTTTACTGTGTGATCCGATTTTCATGGAGAGTCCCAACTGCTCTTTTATATGTATAAAGCTTGGCCACCAGAAGGAATGCTCCCAAATTAAGTACACTTAGCATTGTCATTAGCCAAAAGAAATAGTGGAGATGGCCGTAGTTTAAATTATCAGGTATCCATCCAGGCTTGCCATTCCCAGTACTCACTTTTGTGACAATAGTCACGAGCAAAGAGTTCATGTATTGTCCAAGTGCACCAATGAGGAGTGTTAAAGCAGAACACAAACTCCTCATTGCATCAGGTGCTTGCTCGTAGAAGAATTCCAGCTGTCCAATAGAGATGAATACTTCAGCACACCCTATGATAAAATACTGTGGAACTTGCCAAAAAATGGACATTGGCATTTGTTTGAGTTCATAATAATTATGCCTCTTTACAATTCTCAATCTCACGACCTCCAAAGTTCCGGCATACACCATGGAGAATATAGATATGAAGAGGTCAATGCCCATCCGCTGGAGCTGTGTTAGGCCATTTTTGTGGCCCGTGAACTTTCTTGATAATGGGACAATTATCCGGCCATAGACGGGGACCCAGAAGAGGACACTGATGGTGTCAAAGATGGAAAGAGTTGCTGCTGGTATTTGGAATTTGGATTTGCCAAAATGAGGATCCATGGTTTCACCTTGCAACACGAATGAGGTGCCCATCTGACTATATACAGTAGAAAAGATGATACCAGTTGCCCATACGGGAAGCAATCTCACAATAGTTTTTAGCTCTTCCACTTGGGTCACAGTGCAAAGTCTCCATGGGCTTACTGAACCCTTCACATCATCTGACTCTTGTCGCACTGCTGCTTTGTCAAAGAATCTGCAACAACATTATGTGGACATAACGAACTAGACCTTGCAGGCAAGATGCCGTCGTCCCCTTCCGGCTTAGGGAATATGCTGTTTGTTGTCTACCATGTAATTTATTGAAGACTTAGAAGATCTTTTGAGATTTTCAAGAATTATATCATAAGTAAAGCAATTGGAAATTTTAATGAACATACGTTTTCCATATTTTCTCTTAGGATTTAATTCTGAAAATTTGATATTGTAAGTGTTACACTAAAAATGAAGTACATGACAGCACGCATCCAAATGACTAATAAAATAATTTTGTTAGCCATGAAATCTCTGACTTATTTTAATTATATTTAATGATGTAAGTTGTAACATTTCCTTGTTCTTTGTACTGTATCAAGTATTATTATAATAATGTATCAAATTTAACCCGTCACCAAGAAAGAAGAAAACTTTTATTAGACTAGCCTGTGACAAGTGTCTTTGAATTATCAATATTGACTACAGAACGGCCCCTTGCCTAAGAAAATCAGGCTTATAAGCAATTGATAGAGTTAACGGGATTATGCAACATGCTGTTGTCTTCTTCAAGCTTATGAAATATAGACTATCAGGCTATCATTTGACATGTTCATTGAAGATGTTGAATGCATACTTTCTGATATGGAACAATTCTGCTGTCAGAAGCAATACCATAACTGATGCTTGCGGCTTCCTTCAATGGTAGACTCCGTCTCAGCGATCTGATATAAGAGAGACTTGTCAGCGGGTACTTGAAGTCCATACTCTCTTATGGAAGCCACTATCACCTGAGCAATGCGCGTGAAGGGGCTGCCTCCCGGTTTCTGGTTCCAATACAGCTTACTACCTGAAAAGAAAGTCAGCACAGCTATTGCCATGGCAGCTGCAGGAATGCCAAAGCCCAATCCCCAACCCACATTTTGTTGTATCCAAACAATCACAGAAGCAGCGATGAGAGCACCAATGTTAATGGAGAAATAGAACCAATTGAAGAAAGAGCTTTTGTGTTCTTTCTCAGCCTCGTTAGCATCGTCGAATTGATCTGCTCCATATGACGAAACACAGGGCTTTATTCCACCAGTTCCAAGAGCTATGAGGTAAAGAGCCAAAAAGCACACTGCACTCTGTCCATCAGTTGCATGACAATTTTCTTCGTTACAAGGAGGTTTTATGCCAAGAACTGACGCTGACAATGTCAATAGTGTCATTCCCTGTTTGCAAAGACATAGATCTTTTGTTCATTAGCCAAGAAGATGGAATTTAATATTATTTCTACTGATCAGTGAATCAACATCACTAGGTACAAAAACCTTGTTTCCTTCATTTTATATCATTCAAGGAAACGAAAACGTTAGTTGCACACAATGTGCTCTTGTACTAATTATCTCTCACATGGGCATAAAATTGTACTGTCTAACTAGTTAGTAGCCAAATTGTCAGCACTTGATTTAAATAGGGGAGGTTAGTTTGATTCTTACTACAACCAGCTGTGAACATAGGAGAAAAGTCTAAAAAGATAGTGCATTAGCACTATCATCTGAGATATCAAAGTCTTGCACTCTAAGGTAAGTTTTCAGCAATTCCACATTCAAGAGCTCCAAGAGGCTATCCTTTCTGCTGCAACAAGAAAGCTAGTAATCAACCAAGTACGGATTGGAAAGATCTAATACTCACAATAACATAGATGATTGAAAAAGAGGCTATAGTCCAATATCTTCCGAGATAGGCATCAGCCACAAATGCTCCGATCAACGGTGTGGCGTAGCATGTTCCACTCCAGTTACTGACGTTCTTGGTAGCAGTGGTACTGTGCTGATGTAGTCTCTCCCGAAAGTAAACCACCAGATTTGTGCTCATCCCATAGTAAGCCAAGCTCTCACAGCATTCATTTCCTGTGTTATTGAAAGCAAGAAGCTCCAAATAATAAGTAGTCACATATCATAATCAGGATTACATATCATATCATCATTACCTAAAATGAAGGGGCAGGCTTTCCAGGTTCCAGTCTCCTTTCTGTTGGCTGGATTTCCGCGGTAATCTACTGTCCCGTCTCTTGTGTAAATATCATCTTCTGCCATTGCTATTCAAATTCCAATCCCTACAAATAAAAAACTTGAAAGGCTAAGCAAAGAATAATTTATTTAGTTTTTCCCTTTATGTTGTTTTGACTAAGATAACTTACCGGAAATGACAAAAGTGGATTCACTTCTCTGTAATATAGCCCTTTTAGAGATGTAAGCAGCAAAGAGACCAGAAAACGACTTCCTGGTTCACTTCGCAGAAATGTTTCAAGTGAAAACAAACATAAGATTTGCCGAGTGCTAGTTGATCCTAAATCTAAAGATTTGCTAATTGACCAAGTGGACAAAAATACTGATATACGATTATTTTATAAATATTTTTTCGTTTTACCGTGGTTTCAAAACAATTTACTAAAGTACGCAGGGTGCCATTTTGAATGGCGTTCATTAAACACGAAGGCGCCACACCATTTGGCAACTTTGTAGCAGCAAAAACCTAAGAAGCGCCAGTTTGAATGGCGCCTTGAGCTTGGAGGCGCCTTACAAGGTGGCGCCCCATTGCGGTTTGAATTTTGCCATGACTGGAGGTGCCACTTGAAATGGCGCCATAGTGCATTTAAAGACGCCAAATGAAAATTTTTGAAGAGCTTCAATTCTTTCAACCGTAAATTAGTGAATGTTTCACATATGAATGGGCAGTAATATCTTGAAAGAGAAAGGTAAGCAACGAATTTTTTCTCTCTCTATATATTACATGACATAAATAAAAGGCATAAATTACTTGCAGTTGCAAGGTGTGAAGGAGAAAGTTCCTTATAATCTCCTTTTCTCCTTTAAGCAAGAAAGCAAGTGCTAAAGGGACAACATCACGTATGAAGACTTGATCATAATTCAGTGGTAAACTGTCATTGGGATCATTTGCCGCCACTGTCCCCACAGGACTGCCACAATAATTCACCGTTGCATTTTGCAATAGCTTCCATGCCTCCTTTTCTATATCTGTCTCCTCGCCCCTGATCTTTTTCACATCTTCATGAGCAACATTTAACGTAGAATCTTTCTCATCTTTATCAATATATTCATCTTCTGATGGCTTCACATTCTGCGCACGCTGTATGTAAATCCTTTCAATGTTATTTTCACTACCATGATTCCCGACAGAAGTTGAAAATTTTGGATTCTTGGAAGCAACTCTGGCAACGACATGTACATTCCTATCTGTTGTGCGCAAACAAAGACGCCTTGAGATTACCCTCGACTGGCCAAGAATCGAGGAAGGAAGACCAATGCGAGGAAATCGCAGTAATGGAAATGGAAAGCGACTGCTTTGACCATAATTGAGAGGGAATTTGGAGGAATTGCGAGGCATAGTGTGATGACACTTTGGAAATATTTGTCACCACTGTTTTATTTAGGTGGGAAGAAGGAGGAAAATTATATATTCATCATGCATGCTAGCCTTTTTCACATATGTTTTTGCGGGCGTTTAGAAACTTTTCTTTTTATTTAAGAAATTTATGCTTGAAAGCACTCGGACATTTTTAAGTTGATGAAAAAGAGAAATGCCTTGTTTAGTTGATGCATAATATGTAAAAGAGAAATAGATAGAGTTGCATGAAAAAGAAATGCCTTGTTTAGTTGTTTTATGTTCATTTACATACTTCGGTTACAGCTTTGGTGCTAAGTATATCGCAGACTGAAAGCGCCATTCAAAATGGCGCCATTAAGGGCCACCGAAGGTGCCATCCGGACTGGCGCCTCCTCCCCGAGGATGTCACCCGGCCTGGCGCCTCCGCCCTTCACGCGTATTTTGGTAATATATTTTCAAACAATGGTAAAACGAAAATAAGTTTTCGAGAAAATAGTAATTTGATACTTTTGCAGACCAAGTGTGTATTTTGGTTTGGTAACTCAACTAAGCAGATCTTTATTTTGGAAAGTAAAACCATTTACTAGAAGTTGCTGATTAAGACTCCTTTTTTACGAGGTGCAAAATATGTCCAGATTTACCTTTCAAACATGAAGACAATCCTTGTAAGCTATGTTTTTTTTAGATTCCTTCAATATTTTAGAATTAATTATGTACTTTGGTTTTCCCTATGTTTTGTAGATAGGAAGCATTGAATCACTTCCTTTTTTTTCTTTCCTTTTTCAAAACTAACAAGTCATTTAGAATTCGCACACAATTTTTTTGGTTCGAACCAATAGCACCACAAAATTTTTCAAAAATAATATCATACTATAGCAAAAAAGACTTTTAGCGGCGACATTTGTCGTCGTTAAAAAGTTCTCGATCGTCGCAAAATAAAAAGTCATCATTAAAAATATCGTCGGCATAGGTCCGTGCTTGAAAAGGTCATTAGCGACGACAATTTATCGTCGCTAAAAGTTAGGCCTTTTGTCATCGCAGAAAATAATTTCAAAATTCAAAAAATTTTAAAATTTAATTTTTAGCGGCAATATTTGTCGTCGCTATAGGGCATAAGTCGTTGCTGAAGATCAGACTTTCAGCGACGCCAATAGTCGTCACTGAAGATGGGATTTTTAGCGACGACAAAGTAAAAAGTCGTCACTAAAAGTTTAATCTTCAGTGACGATATTTTGCCCTATAGTGACGACAATTGTCGCCGCTAAAAGTTTTTTGAATTTTTTTTAAAAAATTTAAAATTAAATTATCGTATATTTCAAATAATATATTATCTAATATATTCTTTATTTTAATTAACTTGAATTGTTTAATAATTTTTTTAAATTTAATTTAACATAAATTATACAATTATAATATATCAGTAGTATTATTAATAATGTTTAACAATTTGATCCAACATAAAAAATTAATACTCATAAAGTAATGGTAAAAATAATTTTTATATGAATAATTTGCATCACAAATTTTAGATTTTGTGAATAAAATATCATAACTATTTTATCTTACATTAGTCTAACTGAATAATCTACACATATATTGTATACTTCAAAATTACAAATTGAGGGATGCATAATAGTAATCAAATTTATATTTATAAAATTTATGCTAAGTTAAATTTACATAAATAAATTTAAAATTTACAACATACAAAATTAAATAATACAAAATTTCATATTAAATTAAATATACTATTAATTTATTGCAAACTATTTGAGTAAATTAAATATATTAGTACACAAAAAAAATTATAATTTTTTATTTACATACTTCAATGGTAAAAATCTACTGATCAATTTTGAATACTGTCCATGAACTAAGCTAAGAGCTAATAATAACTAACAAATTAAAAGATACAACATACAAAATTAATACATATCAACATATATAAAAATAAATATATTAAAATTAAAAAAATTAAAAGAGAGAGAAAGTTCAGGAACTTACCTCAGGTGCAGAAATTTCAAATGCGCAAATGAAGAGGGAGGAGGCACCGTGAATAAATAGCCTCTATCTTTCAATGACGACACAAAAAATTCGGTCATTGCTGAAAGTTTCAGCGACGACCAAATTTTTTTTCAGCGATGACAAATGACATTGTCGTCGCTGAAAGTTTGGCCTTCACCGATGACAATGTCGTCACTAAAGCCTTGTCTCAGAATTCGGACTAGGCTTTTAGCGACGATATTATCGTCGCTGAAAATGCAAGGCTTTCAGCGACGATACTGTCGTCGCTAATGGTGCACCCTTCAGTGATGACAGAGTCATCGCTAAAAGTCTCCCATTTTCAGCGACGACAGTGTCGTCGCTGAAGTTCAAATTTTCCTGCCGTAAATTTTTTAGGCTTTCAGCGACGACTTTGTTGTCGCTGATGGTACACCCCTTCAACGACGATAATATCGTCGCTGAATGCCAAAATTTTCCTGCCAAATTTTTTTTAAGCTTTTAGCGATAACTTTTATCGTCGCTAAAAGCCTAATTCTTCCTGCCCACATTTCTGATTCCCTCTAAAAAGTTTTGCCTTTTTTACCGATGACTTTGTCGTCGGAAATACCTTTAGCGATGACCAAAATTTTGTTGCCGCTAAAAGTGTCATCGTTATTGCTGCTTTTTCTTGTAGTGTCAAGTGACATTGCAAAACTAAAAATGTTGACAAATATTATACTACGTAGACAGGAAGATGAAATCAACTTGGTTGGAAGCCCTTACCTTGCCAATTTCTACAAAAGCATCAGCTTGTCGTCCAAAAACCAAAGCTTCTTTGTTCAAATTAATTCTTGTTGGTGCCTGATAAATGAGGCTAAGACAGCGAAGGCTCCAATGAGATACAAAAATTGCATCAAGAACAACGTTTACTTCAAGAAACTCATTCTATCTCAATTAACAAACACTGCATTATATAAACATTTTCGCATGAAACCTTAAACAAGCGATCAAAAGCTGCTTCAACATGTTTTTCTTTTTCTTGACACTGAATGAATTAAAGTTAATTTAATACTCTAAATATTAAATCTGCCAAAAGAATGGTTAGTTTGAGTACTAAGTTGAACAATAATGTGACATACTAGCATAATGACATTAATCGTTTGTTGATATATGGATATGAGACATGCGTGACGTTGGGTTTCTCATTGTTGAAAGGTTGGAACAATGACACAAATATAGAACAAGTTTTGCTACGTAACGTTTTTATCAACGTTGCCTTTTGAGAGCGACATTAAACAAAAGTAAGAAATCGAATGACAACTAATGTTTTGTTGGGGCCCATGCTTTGAAAATAAAAATGTATTGTGTATTAAGGACTTCTTCGGTACTCTCTCTCAAAATAGAGTTTACTTGTGTGATCAACGCGAGTTTTATATGACTTTCTCATAGAATTAAAATTGTAATATTTTATACAAAATGGAAAGAATGAAATTTTTTCTTGTATTTAAAATTCCAAATAATTAAATACTTTGTTTGGATCCTTGATGGTAGAAATTTGAAAATTTCTGGACGCTATAATCAGACAATTCAAGAAGGAATTGACAATTCTACCAATTAGGTGGAATTTGAAATGATCTCTATTAAATTTGGCCCTGCTGGCGTAGAAAGTTTTGATAAAAGCTAGCGTTAATAATTGATAACTTATTAGAAATATTGAAATAGTAAAAGTATTTGTAAAATAATAATTGCAAATCAGCGGTAAGAGAGAGAGAAGTAAGGAAGATTACATATCTAATTTTTTTAACACAAAATTGAATATAGGTTGTTGATATTGAATACAGAAATTAATAGGACCGCAAGTGACCTTTTTCTTTTTTGGTAATAAATTGTCATGCGAAAGACATATTATAAAATTTGCTATGTTCACTATTTTTTTAATCTTTTATTATTTCGTAAGGGACCAGTACTAAAAATACATTATCACAATTATGTTATCCAAACAAGTTATTTTATAAATTAAGAGAATTAAAATGAAGTCATTTTAAAATTTGATAAATAAGGATATAACTATTGAATTATTAGATATGAGTTAAAGATATATACATATAATATGTCACAACTCATAAATTTAAATTTTTGTGTTCCCTAAGAATTCAGAAATTCTGTAGAATACATATTAAAAATAGAATGATAATTGATAGAATAATATTAAAAGTAATAGTGCATACCTCTTGAAGTCATCCACAATTTCTAATAAAATCTGCATTAAGAATATGTGTACAGTAAAATCCTTCCCTCGCACAACTTTTGCTGTTCACAATGCTTTGATTAGGAGAACAATTATAAATATTCAATATGAAGAGGACATCCAGCTCTAATAGTAAAATAACTTTAGTTGAGTTGAACCCACCCATCATAAAACTCAACACTAGGCCATATATTAAATATGTTTAAACAAGCCCATCACTTTCTTAAGCCAATATACAATATGAAGTAAATACATAATCTATTGGATCACTTTATTATTGTCAAGTTTCATAAGATTGAGTTAGATGCTTAAACTAGTTTTATTTAAAACTTGAAAAATTCAATTAATAACCATTCAAAATAAGAAAATTCTTACATTACCCCATTTGGTCAACATTAATTGAGTTTTACTAAATTTGAAAATCAACAACTCCCAAATCAAATAACAACTTAAGTGGTTACAAAATAAATCATAAGTCAATAGAACTTACTTCAAAACGTAATAGGGTTTAATGAAGCTTCCAACTCTAAATTATGGATGATGATATACTAATTTATTGAACCAATTATTTTATTAACATAATCACAAGAACGTGATGGTATAGTTTCACAAAAATATGATAAAGTGGTCTTTCATAATATAGTATAAAGGTCCTTTTTGTGATCCCTTTATAAGGATATCACTATTAAAAAAATAAACTTTTTCTCAAGGAGACAACTGTTTTTACTTTCACAAATAAGATATATTTAATCTCTCCAAAGAGACAACTGTAATTTCTATTTATGCAAAAGCAAACAATGTCTTCATCAAGAAAATAACTATATCTTGAGATAAACTTATAAATTCATGATATTGTATAAACTTTATCACAATAATATAAAGGTTCAATAAAGCACGCATAAAATAAAACGTACATAAGCTCATAAAAATGAATTGCAAAAACAATGTAATTAAATAAGTTCATAATGTGAAATCTCACACTAATTACATTAAAATAACTCAAAACATCCATGTTTAAGACATGTTGATTGAAAATAGACTAGTACAAAATTCATGTTTTAAGATGGTAGACAGATATCATTTTACAATAAATTTAGTATTTATTTTAATACGGTGATATTTTTAAAATTATATGGCTACTTAAAATAATAAACAAGAATAAAGCCAATGTCTAAACCTTACATGGAAACTTAGAACATCAATTTTTTATGTAACCATCATTTAGAAAGCATTTTAAAAATCTCTTTATGGTAGCACAATTTAGTTTCAATGAATAAGACATCTATTTTACTTAACAATTGTCTTCTAAAAGGCATTTCAAAAGTCTTATTGGAAACTAAAGAAGTACAAAACATCGATTTAGTTAACACACATCATCTAAAAGGCATTTTAAAAGTCTTCTTGGAAACCATAAAAGCACATGAATTTAGGTTTATTTAACAACTAACATCTATCATTTCCTTATAAATCTTCATTCTAACTTTGTCTTACCATATGAAACTTTTTGCCATCTCACTATCCAATATTTTCTCGAGTATGATGATTTTTAGATATAATGTTATCGCTAATCTCTTACTCTACTCTCATCGAGAGAGTTTATAATAAAAGAGTTTTAACCTTTCGTTCACCCATTATATACTCTCATAATTGTAATAGAGAAAAAATGGAATGGAAGGGATGTTATTCTTTCTTTCCACTTTCACCAAGATAATGAATAATGGATGAAGCTTAAATCTTTGGTTCTTCCATTCTATACTCTCTCATTGAAATAGAGTTAGTGGAATGAAAGAGTTGGTGAATGATAATTTGATACATAATGGTTGTTATGTATTTTCACTCTAATTCCATATCCCCAAAATGTAAAAATTGGAGAAATTTGAGCAATTAATTGGAGTTTGCATTGAGGATGGAGATTTTAATATATTATGATTTTGTTATTATTTTTGTGCATTCAAGTAGACATGTAATTTTATTTAGTGTAGTTATTATGTATAAATTTATAGATCTTGTTTCTCTTCACTCATCTGTTTGTATTTTTATTATGAATAGAGTAATGATAATTAAAATTATATAAATTTGTAGAATTATTTCTTTTTACTCTTTTGTAGGTTATTTTTACCTTAAATTTCTATAATAGCATTTGAATTACATAGAATTACGAAGAGAAAACATATCAAAATAAAAGTAACTTCCTTTGTTAAATTGGATGAAAAAATAACTTTCTTTCATATTCAATTGTTTATGTAACAAAAATTTGTAATAATAAAAAAGCCTTTACTTGGAAAATGGCAAACATAAAAATGCCAATTTTAGGATTAATCAATATTAATATGATGACATTTTCTAAAACATTGAGGACATTTAAATGAATTCCCTTTATAGAGAAGTTCAAACGAATGAAACTAAAAATTTCTAAATGAATTACATTTATAAAGATGTCTAAATGAATGGAATTAAAAATAACTACTTGAATGCCATTTATCAAGGAATATACAATTTTTTCTATCGTGACTATTGTATAAGTCCATTTTAATCATCGTGATAGTTCATTAGCTATTTATACATCATTTTAGTACTTAATTGATGGTTTAAGTCATCATAACCATACTAATAACCAATCTTACAATGTTGATTTTAAATCAATAATTGACATTTGATGATTTGCTTTTGGCCTATAAATAAGGCTCTCCCTACCAATTAATCAATGGTCTATATGGCTCTACATCCATAAAAAGAGAGCTTCTAAGTTAAAGGTGTAGATGTTAATATTTGATATTCGTAGGGCTATTTTGGAAGATCTAAGAAACTTTTAGATTTTTCTTACAAAAACTAGTACCCATTCATTTGGTCAGAAATATAAGAATTCTACAAAGCATTTTGAAGAACTTTTGATAAGAATCCTTCCAAATGCTTCTTAGAATCCTTGTGTTAATTGTTGAAAGTGCAAGTATTAGTCCTTGGAAGAAACCTTAAGAGATTCTTGAATTTTTTTCAATAGTCCAAGTAATGTTAATACTATGATCTATAACTTTCATCTCATAAGCTTTCTCAATTGACAGATTACAAAAATTAATGCTTTTAAAAGGTTATGGAATCAATCAAAGTTCTTTCCAAGAACTTGTATCCATGCCTCAACTACAAACACAAGAATTATAAAAAGCATTTAGAAGTACTTTAGATGAGAATCCTTGTAAATTCTTTGTAAAATGCTTGTACTCAAAGTTGAAATGTGGACAAAAGTCTTTAGAAGGAACTTTAAAAAATTTCAATTCTTTCATAATATTAAATACTATAATTTACATCCTTCATCTCAAACTTAGAAGTCATCTTTTATAGTTATGAGTATCCCATCAAATCATAATTTTCTTTTGTACTTAAAGAAATGGTCATGAGCACAAGATATTTTTGCTTTGATATAATTATCATGATCATAAGATTTGAAGCAAATTTAATTATGTAGCATTAATGTTGTTCTTATATTCCACTTAATACTTTAAGGAACAAATGGCTAATGTTTGTAGAATTTAGTAGAGCAATTCAACATAGGAGAAATTGCAACAAAGATTTTAATAAGTGCAAAAACGGTTAAGAAACTTTTCTTCTTACCAAAATTTATTATCATTTCTCAATCATCTACACCTTCCAACTCAAAAGCCATAAAACAATATGAAGGAATTGCAAGTAAAGAAAGATTACTTTTCCTTTTGATTTTTCTAGAAATGCCATGTATGCTTGTTGTAAATAAAAAGCCTATTATTTGTAAATAACAATTTTTTTCATTATATATGTTCATGTACTAATTCAAAAATAAATAAAATGGAAGAATATATTTTCGTAATAGATTATTTTCTTTCCCATTTGTTTCATTTATATTTAATTGTATAATAAAAATGTTGTAATGCAAAAAAGAATTTTAATATTATCAATTTCACTTAGAGTATTATGTTTTGGATTCTAGTTTGATACATATGTGATGCACATATAAATTGTAAATTTTAATACATGTGATGTGTATAATTAAATCAATTTTATTCCAATATATATGTTTGTTGTATCTAGTCATTTTGGAATGATTTTAGGATTGTTTCAAAATGGTTATGGAAAAAGTTTCCCAAACAAAAAGGAAAAGAAATATGTCTTTTTGATAAAAAAGAGATTCATTTATTATGACACCAATTTTTGTGTAGTAATTGACATTAAACATTACTAAATAGGATAACATCATTGTAATAAAGAAAATGGTGCTTTTTCTAAACCAACATGTAATATTAACTTGGGACATTAGTTCTTTGTGGCAACTAATATGGAAACTTAAGCCACGAGCATGAATTGAAAATAAAAAGGTTAAAACATGGCACAAGTTGAAAAAAAAAAGAGTAAAGTAACTTACTATTTATAAATTTCATTTTAAAACTCTTTTAAATCTAAAATAATTCTCTATCTAAGGAAGTGTGCTTTCCTTCTAACCTTAAGATGATCCTCTTAATTTTAAGTTTTTGCTCACTAATTATTTTGTAAAAGTAAAGCTCAATTAGCCTATGGCTAAATATGTAAAGTTTAGCATTCAATGCAATAATGCAAAATATAAATGTAAAGATTTCTTCTTTTACTTTTGTTCTTGCAATTTAGTTTTTAGTTTCCTACCTGATCCTAATTTGTTTTTATTTTTCTTCTTATTTTTATTTCCTAGGTACTTATTGGTAAATCAATTCTTTCTCCTATGACCTATCTTCTTACAAAACCAATATTCATCTTTAGTTATCGTAAGTTTAATTATGACAATACTGATTATGGCTAAGGCTTCGCTTAAGATCATCCTGTCCTTGGGCTTAAAACTCCTTTTATGAAAAAGCATATTAAGTTGTGGTTAATTGATTAAGTTCACACCTCCTAAAAATTCACCTTTCATCCTCTCTTTTTCTTGAGCATAGATGGATATCATAGTATTGATATTCCAATTTTCTTTCAAGGAATAGTAAAAGGTTTTAAAGGTATTAAACTAAGTAGGTGAGGAATTCAACGCATGATTAACAAGAAAAAGGTTGGCACTAGCGATTCGAGCTCACTAAATTTGGCAAAAACAATAACCATCCTTAAAATATATTCCCTAACATGCATGACCAATACCATCATACTTCATATTAACAAATTTAATTTTTATTGGAATATATTATAATTTTAATCTTATTTTAATTAATTTTTAAATTATTGCAAGCTTAAATATTTAATATAATTTGATATATAGATGAAAATTGTATACAAATTATTTTTATTGAATACAAACTCTGAATAATTTATTTATATAATTTGAAATATAGATGAAAATCGTATACAATTAAGTTATTTTAACTCCTTCCCATATTACAAATAACATAATTTATTCTTTTACTCTCCTAATTATCAAACTATAACGCTTACTAAATTCGAGGTATCTTAAAACCTAATTTGCAACATACAAATCTGCCGATAATCTTGGCTTTGCCACAACCACAAGCGGATTAGCAAGCAAAATATCACCACTGGACTCAGCAAGATTGATTCTGGAAACATTGGAAGGTGCACTCCAAGTGAAGCCATGAAGCAACCTGGCAAACAACATCACAGTCATTGAAGTGCCAAGCATAATTCCTGGGCATCCACGTCTCCCAGTACTAAATGATATGAACTCTAAATTCGGTTCGGTCAAAACGACATCCGATCCATCGCTCTTTAAGTGTCGTTGGGGTTTAAATTTATGAGGATCCTTCCAAACTTTAGGGTTTCGGCCAAGTCCCTGTCTACTTAGCAACACATGGCTTCCTTTTGGGATGAAGTAATTGCCAATTGTTGTGTCGTTCATAGCAACATGGGGAAGATTGAAAGGCGCGATTGGATGAAGGCGAAAGGCTTCTCTTGCGCAAGCTTTGACAAAGTTGAGCTTAGGCAAATCTGATTCTTGAACTTGCCTCTTGTTTCCAACCACTTTGTCTAATTCTTCAGCAGCTGTTTGAAGCAACTCAGGTTGATTGATCATTTCTGCAATTGCCCATTCCACTGCATTTGATGGATTATCCACTGCTGCAAGCATCAATTCCTGCAAAAATATTATATTTTGGCCCTTTGAGTTAGATATCACTAACATATAACATCCTAGCTAGGTTCAAATTTAGATCATTAGAAGATAAAAACCCTAAATGCAACAACAGGTGTTAAGAGAAGTAGGGCATTACTATAATTTGAGCCTTGATTTCGTCGGCCGTCAACAATGAGTTACCATCAGCGTCCTTCAATGTGATAAGAACATCGAGCAAGTCCTCTTGTTCTTCCTTTAATCCATTCTTCCATTGTTGAATTCTCTCTTCAATTATAGGATCATGATACTTGTTCAAGATCTTCAAGGCCTTCCGCAACTTTTCTTCATGACCATCCAAATCAAATGCCCTCAAAAAGGGCATATAATCAGAAACACAAAATGCAAAAATGTACTTAAGGATAGTGAAAAGTGCATCTACATGTTTTTCCTCCTCAATCCCAGGACCTCCATCCTTCCTTCCAATCCCAAAACATCTTTTGTTAAAAATCATTTTTCTTATCACATTCCCGCAGTAATGCTGAGCAGCAATCCTCACGTTGACGAGATGGCCATTTTCCGGATTTTCGCATGTATTGTAGACGTAGTTTACTAGATTATCAGCTTCTTCAATCCTTTTATCTTGCAGCCATTGATGTTTAGTTGGAGAAAGAACTTCCTTGTTTATAATTTTCTTCATTTTCTTCCATTGTTCTCCATGTGGCACGAGAGCTGTCGTCAAATATCCCTTTGAAACAATTTCCGTGGACATACTTAGAGGCCTCGATGCAAAGGCAGCATCTTGCTTTTTCAAGAATTCTCGTGCAATTATAGGACATTTAACAGAAATTACATGAACGCTTCCCAGGCGGATACACATGATTTCAGTATTGAATTGGTCCATTAGATTGTGTATCCATCGGAATGTGGGCTTGTTTGCGAGCATTTCTGGAAGGTTACCAATTATAGGCCATGGTTTGGGACCTGGGGGCAGTATGTGTTTCTTGCTTGTAGAGTAATACATGAATTTGATAAGGTGCACAAAGTTAACAAGTGTGATAAAAAGGAAAAACCAAAAGGTTGAAAGCTGTGACAACAAAGAGACATTGACATAATCCATAACTTGCAGAAGGGTTCAGAGAAATGAGAAAGGTAACTTAGAAGAAAATGGTTATGAGATGAATGAATAGATTTGATCCTGGCTTCTCTATTTATACTGCAAAAGTGCTAAGTCACATTGTCTTCCATTCCAACCGACAATTTGTTTGGCCGGCTGTTAAGAAAGCGAAGGCCCATGCATCCCACACCTTTACACAATTACATATTATCTTTTAAACATACACATACAACATAATTTAAATCAAATTTGACATTATACTGATCAACAAGGTGGTTAGCCTAATAATATTAAAAGTAGAAAGTCCTTGTAATTGTTAAGATTTTGATGGAGTTGTGGCAACAAGTTCACCCCTTGAATAGTAATTATGAGTTAAATTGAACATTACAGTGAAAGAGTACGTATTTCTATAATAATGATCATGAAGGGTACTGCTAGTTACTCTTACTCTCTTGGCTTCCTAGTAGTAGCAGTAATAATAATAATAATAATAATAATAATAATAATAATAATAATAATAATAATAATAATAATAATAATAATAGGTCATTTACAAAAGTAACATAGGAAGTGTAACTTCTCAAAAAATGTTGAGTTATTTAGTTAGCCACTAACTGCTAAAATAGAGGAAGTAGGACTTTTAGAAAGTACTGTTTCTTACAAATTATCGAAAATTGCTTACTCAAACCCTTTCAATAATAAGAGCTTCCCATGCTATTTATATATAAAAATATAAAGTTATTCCTATTTAATTGAACTAATGACAATTTTAACATTTTATCTTCATTATTTGAAAACTATGATAAATATAATTCATTAATTATGCAGTATAAATATAATAATTTAAATATAATAATTAATTATATAAGATAGAATAAATAGAACCAATACTATATAAAATTATATAAAATAAATATTAAGTATTATATCATAAATATAATTATAGTAGAAATTTAGTTCTCAATAGAAATATATATATAATATCTATTATATTATTTTATATTTATTATTTATTATTTTAATATTCATATATTTTTATCTATATTATATGAATTTGCTAGAATTAATTGTTTATTGTATTAATTCTTTAAACTACATTTTTCTTCATTTAAATTATATTAAAATAATTTAATATGTATTTATATATAAGTCATATTAATTTTTATATAGATCTATTTTATTTTTATAATAAATTTAAAAATAAGAAATTATCAATTTAAAAAAACTATGATGGAAAGAAAATTAAAAATATAATTTCTAAAAAATAATTATAGGCAATTAAAATTTATCTATATTTCTTATTTTTTATATTACTTATATATTCATTATTTTGATAATACTTTGTTAAGAAGTTCAAAGTTAAACTAAATAAAATATAAAAATTTAATTCCAATGAAATTTCAATTTCTTAATATCAATCAAATAACTTTAAATATTTCTTAAAAAATTCACTAAATAATTCTTTTTCTTAGGATGTTCAGCTTCCCATGGGAGCTTACTTCTTAAGAGAGGAGTATTTTTATGTGAAAGTAAGGAGTGAATTATGATTATCAAAACTAAAACTAAAAGGTTAAGATTAAAGTATAAATTCATATGATTTTCTTTAAATGGCAAGTGATGGTTAGGATTAAAATATAATTAAAAATCATATGATCACTTAAAAGGTTATATGACTATTTAAAAAAGCCACATGACTTTATATTTTAAACCTAACTCTTTGATTTTAAATTTGATTATCATGATTTACTTCTCTCACTTGATATAACACACACACACACACACACAGATATATATATATATATATATTTGTAGTAATAAATTGACATCAATATAAGAGTTACACTTTTACACAAATTTAAACGATCCTTCCTCCCACCAACCAATGGCTTCAATTTAAAGTGTAGTTAGATTTTAATGATGAAAGAGAATTAGTTTTTTTTACTCATTTAATTATTATTTTCTCTTATAATATTTCTCACTCTCTAATAATAAAGTATGACATTAAATTATAAAAATATATTTAATGATCCAAAACTAGTAAAGATATAAAAATTAATTTAAATAGACTTATTTGAACTAAAAATATCAACAAGAGAATTTGTTTATATCCATCACAAATTAAAATTAATTTTGACTCCTTGTACGTGAATATAGTATTGCTTTTCATTTTTTTTTCTTCTATCAAAAAACACAATGCAATTATTTCTTTTACCCAACACCCCGACCTTTATATAAATTTTAAAATGTAAATAAAATGGATGAAAATAAAAATTCATTTTTATTTTAAATGCTAAAAATAGTAGTAAAATTTAGATTTGATGTTGTTTTATAATAGAGTTATTTGAATATTTTTTTATTTATTTAATTTGCTATGTGTAAATTAATAAAAATAGTATTTTAACATTGTTTTAAGAAATATTTTTATATGATCAAGTAAAAAAATAAGAAAAATTTTATTTTATTATTTGCTTGCACAGAGAGACAACATGAAAAAAATAGGAGAGAAAAAAAAAAGAATCAATGAATTAAGAGGGAGAAGAACGTAATTAAATGAGTCAATATATTGATTCTCTCTCATAGTTAATATCTAATTAAATTATTAAATTAGATTGTTTATAGTTATTGGCTGGAGTGAGAATTGATAGTTTAGACTTGATGGAGTGTAATTTTTATAGTGGTGTATATTCATCCCACTCATATATCGTTAACGATTGTTTGATGCACTGATTAAAAGAGCGAAAAAAATTTAGCTAAAATAATGAAAGCTGCTACATACTGTAATTCAAGATTGGTACGGGGAATTAGTTTAAAATCATATTTGCATATAAAATTTGTTTTTTAAGGAGTTTGCGTGCATTGGTGCCCATCGAACTGGAGACAATTTAAATTTGGGGGAAAAACAGAAAAGGAAGCACATGACTAACATGAGAAAAATATTCTACCAAACCTATTATGCATGATTGTCATTTCACATGTCTATTTAAGTTGGTCGAAAATGTGTCACTAATTTTCACATATTGTATTGATGATTCAAACGACGTACACTTGTACAGCGGCTTGAAATTTGACAAAAGAGTAAATTCCATATTTAATCTCTTATATATATAAAAAAGTGATAATTATTATATTCCTTAAATTTTATAATTATTATTATTAATTTTTAAAATTTATTTTTATTATAATTATTCATCTTTTTTTATATGTAACATTGAAATAAATAATAAAAAGAAAAAACATAAAAAAATAAATATATATTTGATATTACTAATGAGAAGTTTAATAATGAACTTCAATATTTTTTATTTATTTTAACATTACAAATAAATAGGAGGATGAATAATTATAATAAAAATAAAAATAAGAGATTAATAGTACTAGTTGTGAAATTTAAAAAATGTAATACTTGTCACTTTTATAAGTAAATGACTAAATGTTGTATTTATTTTCTGTGAAAATATTTCTGATTCCTAAT
This sequence comes from Sindora glabra, assembly GCA_020226215.1. Classification (NCBI taxonomy): domain Eukaryota; kingdom Viridiplantae; phylum Streptophyta; class Magnoliopsida; order Fabales; family Fabaceae; genus Sindora; species Sindora glabra. Next base: position 97,045,986 of record CM035227.1, on the reverse strand, counting down.
TTTATTATAGTATTAAGTTTTTAGTGCTATAGCAAATTAAATATTTTAACATCATTATTAATTAAATTTAAAAGGTGATTTTTTGAATTTATTCAAAGCAAATAAAACAATAGTACTAGAGTTTCTGATTCTACGTCACTCTATTTATTTTATTGGAAAGCATTTTCAATAGAAAAATGCTATTTGTATATATATTACATATATATAAATAGAAGAGTTATATATTACTTGTATTAATGGTTAAAAAATGATACCTACAAGCATAACAATAAAAGAAAGTAAATTATTTTATAAAATTTAATAAATTAATTTTTTAAAATTTGTATATTTAATATTAAATAAATAAAATATTTTTATTTTAATACTTTATATTATATTTTATAAAAATTATTTTCCGTCAAAAACAGACGGTGCCTATGACTGGGCTGAAGATATTTCCAACCATTATGCATTCTCTACCTTTAGTTCATTTTTCAAATGTGGGGTTGTCCTTCTTCATTGGTCATTATATTTGCAAGGATGGGAACCAGAGTGGGAAAACGGATGGATATTTTCGAATTGGTTTCCACTTGGGACCACTGACTTTCATGACCACAAATTGCCCTTTAAACCAGAACAATTCTGGTTCCTTCCCTTTTCATTTCCGTGGAAGTAAAGAACAAAGGATGGTTGATGGAATAACCTACAAAAAATTCATTTAATTATAAAATCGCTATTAAGAAAAAATTTAAAAATGATCTAAAGGTCATTTTTTTTGTTTTTAATTGTACATTTAGAATTTTAATTTTTAAAAATTGATTTTAAAAATAGAAAATATACAGGAATCTTATTTTTAAAATAAAAATAAAAATTATTTTAAAAATAATAAAAAAGAAACTTAATCTCTTAACACTATTACAAAATTGCAACTATACATTAATAAATAGATGTTAGTTAAAGTTAACATTGATATCTCAGTTGATGCTACTTGATCATTAATTGTTGAAATGCAAATCATTAACTTTATAATAATTTCCTTTTTCAATCACAATCCATATCAAGTTATCATTTTAAAATAGGCGAAGATGACCTTATTTCTTTTTTATATTATTAACTCAAAAGAGTGAATCTAAGAGTACTAGAGCAATAAAGAGCATATATTTCTACAAGGAGATTACACTACTAATAGCCTTCAGGATAAAAATGGTTACAATAGGTAAGAAAGTTAGGAGTTACTTTGAGGATAGCATGAAGACAATCATAATCATTTTTCTTTAAAGTCACAAGATTAAAAATTAATTGTAATGTTACTATATAATATTTATCCACTTCATCAATAAACATTTAGGTTCTAGAACAAGTATTCAAAGTGATCATGATTATAAAATTTATAGATGTATTTGTATATATTTTTATTTTTTATTTTTAAAAATTATTCTTAAAATTTATTTTTTATTTTCAAAAATATTTTTTTAATTTAATAAAAATAATAAATAAATGATATTCGGAGAAGCAAATGAACAAAAATTTTATTTAATTACAAAAATATCATCAAAAGAAAAAAAGTTTAGAAAACATCTAAATTTTTTTCTTATTTTTTTTTAAAATAAGAATATTAGGAATAGTTTTTCCAAATAGATTTTGAAAATAGTTTTCCAAATAAAATTTTTATTTAAAAAATAGAAAATTATTTTTAAAAATAGTAAACAAATAAAGCCAATGCCTCCCTAAGTATCATTGAGAAAATACTTATTATTCAAGATAAGAATGTGTAGTATCAATGGATGTGTTCATAATCTAGTATAATTTTTGTGCAAGTTATCATTAGAAAAATGTCAGGATATAGAAATTATAATTTTTTTGAAAGAAAATTAGCTAAACAACATTGATGATTTATTAAAAGTGATATGGTTTGGCAAAATTAGATTAAGAAACAAATACCATGAATTTTTTTTATAATAATCAACATATAGAAGTCATAAATAACTTACTATCATGAAATAAATATTTACCAACATGCAATAAATATTAATTAATACACCAATGATGGCTTTTATGAGATGCATTGTATTAGAAGATGGAAACATAGATCATATAAATTAAACATTTACTAGTAATGTGTATTAGAAAATTGTAAAAAATTATTATGTTTCAAGATATATCAACAGCTAAGCTTTATGAAGTTAAACATATGTAATATGTTAGTTTCAGTTAGCAATTGATGTCTATGTCTTTGCATGATACCTATAAATTTTATTCCCATTTTTCATTGAAAACATCTAAGTGATGTCTTATCAATGATGTACAAAATAGTGAGAAATTGCAGTGAAAGGAAGTAATATGACCATTCTTAAATTAGAAGGCTTGGCCCTTTGAATTTATTACAAGATATGTTATACTTCTTTTTTTACTATAATTTATAATTAGTTTACAATCATTACACCTTCCAAATCTATTTCAAGAAGAACAATTAGAGAGAAAATGTAAAAATAAAAAAATTAGTAAGATATTATAGTAAGAAGAAGTAGTATGACCATTTTCACATTATAAAGCTTAAGTTTATTGTAGAAAGGTTATATTACTTCTTCTGATTATAATTTATCATTAGTTTCTATATTTACATTCTCCAATTCAAATGCCCTCAAGAAGTATAAAGGAAATTATAAGAAGAGGTATCCCATTTTATGCCTTTTTGTGCAATAACAAAAAAATTTTTATTATAACTTTATGCTCTTTTATGCAATAATTCTTTAAGTTTCTCATTTGTTAGATTGCTCATTTGTTGGTTTTTCATTAATCTTAACTGAACTTTTTGTCCATTGTAAATTTTAGTTTTGTAATATTCCAAAATAGGACAAGAAAATTTACATAAAAGTTTTTTTTAGAAAATACCTTAAGTAAAGTCAAAATTTCAAATAGGAATTTCATTAGAAAGCACTTGAATAAGAAAACCCAATAAAGAACTCGGGTGAAATTCAAGAAAAATGTAAAGGTAATTTGGATGTGAATCTAACTAGAAATATAATAAAATTTTTATTAGGCATCAAAATAGATTAAAATCTAATTAAAAATCTAATAATAGATTTTAAAAAATTCACATAGGAATTTATTGGAATTCCAAAACCTAAGTACATCAAAAAGTGAGAAATTAAGTAAAAAATTAAACAAATTAATTTAAAATTTTTTTAGCTAACTTAATCAATTTTTCTAGGTCCAAAATGTGTATGAGAATTTAGAAATGAAAGCCTAAAATAATGGTCCAAAGTGTTTAAAAAGCCTAGGGGCAAAAAAGTAAGAAGTGAAAAATTGGAACTAATTTGCAATAAACTTTTTTACCCTTCAAAGTGGCTTATTTTTATTAATTTTAAAGTAATAATTTGCTAAATATATAGGGCTATTTGGATGCCCTAAATGGTCAACCACATATCCAAGATGTTTTCAAAAAGACTAATATATAATAAGAAGGAAATTGAAGATTTTTTAAATTAGGGTTTAGAATTATATATATGTACTTATATATGTATGCATATGTGTGTGTGTGTGTGTGTGTGTGTGTGTGTGTGTGTGTGTGATTAAGCTATTTTAAAGAAAAAAATTTACGTCCTTTGGCTAGTTGAAAACCATGAGAGAAAGAGCAATTAAGTGGGATAAAGTCTTTATCAATTATCAAGAGGTGAGTGGCAACTCTTTCTTTCCTTTTTTAGTGTTATCTCATAAAAGATAATGATATTGTTGAATTATGCTTTCTTGAATAGGGGTTTAGGTCATCCCATGTATTTAGGGGTTGTAAATTTTTTAAATTTTAATCACAAGTAATAATTAGTGTAAGGATGATTGTAGAAGAAATTAAAAATTTTTAAAAAATTTTAAATATATGAAAAACTAAGTTGTAGGCGAAATACTTAAAATTACCAATTTCTAAACCTTGTTCTGTTAGGTCTCAGGTTTTGAATTATTTAAAGCATCAAAAAATTGAGAAAAATTATGAAACTTTCTAAATATGATGTGTAGGATATTAGTAAGATTGTATCAAAATTTGATAGTAAATAGAGTTGATTTGGTTACCCAAAGGATAGTTTTATTTTTACAGTTTCAGTACTATTTAAATTTGGTAACTTTAAATTTATGCCTTCAGAGCATTGGCAAAACCACAAGATTTATTATACAATAACTAAGTAATTCTTTATTCAATATGTTAAGAATATTATGGCAAAGTTTGAAAGCAATTAATTTTCATTTGAATGATGAAAAATGGCTTGAATTATAAATATTCATATGTTGTCTTGTTCTAAAAGCCTTGTCTTATTACTGTATGAATAGTAACTTGAGGTTATAAAACTTATAAAATGAATAATGTTTCATACTTACTATTGTATTAGGAATATGTGACAAAATTTTAGAATTATTTTGGAGCTTCTAGGACTCTAAGAAATAAAATGAATCCCTAATTTACAACAAATAGAATGTTAGTAAAACTTGTAGGAAATATTGTGAACAATGATAAAAACTTAAAAAGCCATTCACATAGCTAGGATATGTCATTAATGATAGGATGGTGAGAAATAATATTGATAATAATGCTTTAAAAGATGAATATGAATATGAAAGAATGACAAATTACACATGGCATATATAACATGATTGGTATTTGGTCATACCTATTGAAATAAATTTTATGGTTGATGTTCTAACATTTCATTATCGTTTATTATGAATTGTAAGGCAGAGATATAATATCATTTGCAGATAAGGAGAGGTGTAATCAATAATAGAGGAAAAATCTTAGTGGCCTTAAGTCTAGAGTGTCAGGGGATAAAGTTTGATCGAAGATATAAGGTGAGACTTGTGCAAGCTAGCATTGGAAATTATGCCAACTGCACCGACGACAAAGTCGTCACTATAGGTCTTGGCCTATAGCAATGACCCTTCAGCAACAACTAAAAAAATTGTCATCGTTGAAGGGTTAGTTTATAAATGTCTGATCGCACCCTCTCAACCTTATTTTTGTGCAGTGAGGAGGGAAGTTGAAGGCAGAGAGATTCAAGTGTTTTTTTATGTTTTAGTATTTTTTTATTTATATTTTTTAATAATATATTTTAATTATTTATATATTTGTATATTACTTTATTTTATTAGATATTATTGCTATTTGTATTCAGTCAGAGGATATTCGATCAGTAGATTTACTTTAGTGAGATATGTATATTAAATTTTATAATATTTTATTTCATTATGTTATTTATGATATGAATATTTGATATGAATTTATTTGTTATAAAAATATGTAATGAATTAATTTACTTTGATGGTATGACATATTTAGCATAAATTAATATTAGTTGGATTTATATGTTAAATGTGTTTGTATAATTTTACTTTCATGTATAGTTTATAAATATAAATTTTATTATTGTTATGTTACTGAGTACAATTGTAGTTTTGAAAATTTTGATGTATTTGTAGATTATTCAATTAGGTGGATTGTTTTATAAATGAATTTAAGATGTAGTTTTGGAATATAAAATTTTCTAATTTTGTTGAAACATAGTAACATATGAAATTAGAATATTTATATAAACATTTTTAAAAAAATATATCCACATGAAAATAAACTTTTAAGTATGTTGATAATTTTTTTCAATATAACTTTGTAAACATACTTCAGAGAAAATGTACAATAAAGAAAGTAAATGCTAATACAATATTTGATGAAAATTATTTTATATTTAATAATAATATTAAAAATTTCAAAACATATCTTTAGAATTTCTCATAATTTAATACAATTTTATACGATTACACAATTTAACAAGTGACGTTTGTTCATAAAAAATTCATAATAATGTGTATTGAGTAAACTAAAAACAAATTATCATTCAACAATGATTATGTAAATTTTAATAAATAATTCATATAACAATTTATGTAAAAAAATTTATATTAAAAAATAATGAAGATAAATTGTTACATGATGTATTTTTTTAATATAAAATTAAATGAAAATAATTTGTTGTATGAAATTTGTTATATGATAGATTGTGAATGGAAATATTTATTTTTTATTAATTCTTTAATGTAAAATTTTCATATGGAAATTTTTTTCAATTTTTGTTGCCATGAATACTTCAAAACATTGTATATTGATTAAAATAAAAAATTATTAATATAAAAAGAAATTTCATATTACAATTTATCTACTAATATAAGAATTTCACATGAATATATACTTTAATAGGGATTACAAGTCACATAAATTTCATAACAATATATAATGTTTATTCACTAATGATTAATATGCATTCAAATTCCCATGTATTCAACATTTTCACTAAAAATGTATTAAAAATAATAACCAATCAATAATAATTTAAATAAGTTTTATTGTAATTTTTGGATAATTTTTCATTTTATTTATGAATTTATACAATATCTAACATTTTTATTTTGTATAAAAATATCTACTCAATTTTGATCATTTGTATTTATTCAATACAAATATTTTCAAATACAATTTGAATTTTTTATAAAATTAAACCTACTTGAAAATGTGAAATAAAAATATTAAATATTTGAACATTAAATACATAAAAATATTTAATTTGAATATATAAATATTGAATATTAAATATTTGAAATTAGATTTTTTATATATTCAATAATAATATTAGATATTTTATACACGATAAAAATAAGAAATTTATATTACAATTACACATAAAGTAGTAATAATGAGATTACATATAATTATATATTTTAAGAAAATTATACAATAGTATCAATAGGATTACATGGAAATACAAATTTCAAAAGGATTACAAAGATTTAAATTTCCACGTTAACAAGAATTCTTGTATAAAATACAATCAAAATGAATTTGACGATTGTATACTAATAAAAACTTAAAAACATTGAACTTTTGAAAATATATCTATACTCATAAGATATACATTTGATCAAAAGAGTTAAGTACTTATAAAATATACATCAAGGCAAAGAACTTGAACTATACATTTTGAATGTGATAAAGTAGGTAACAAAAATGAATTCCTAGTTCCAAATTATTGAATAGTGAAAATTCATGTGGATATTTAAAATAACTAACTATACAGATAATAATATACCAGAATAATGGCACTCATAAAATATTGCAATATAAGTTTAAAATTATTGTAAATAAATTTTTACAATAATTTTAAGTAGAATTGCATTTACATTGTAAGTTTATGCCTGTTCAAGGGTTAGTTAATCTTTATATGTTAACCAACCTTTAAATTATCCTATAAAGTTGGATAGTTTGGGATATGTCCTGTACTTATTGTTGGTGTGTGTCCTAGAAACTAATAATATAGATGATTGAAATAATACATAATATATTATGTTTTATTTCAGGCAATGCAATTATTATATTTTATTTTTAATTTTACGTAATTTATAACTTAATATAATAATTGTCCATGGAATAGTTTTACTATTCTTAAAATACCCCTAGTCAAGTATTATTATGAAATGGATAGTAATAGTATATCGAAACTAGCATGTATAGTGACTGATAATTATGAATCATGGATATGTGATATCAAATTAATACATGATTACATTATTAGTGAATAGATATACTGGATTGACCCAATATGAGAATACTGCATGAATAAGACTTGTGTCATTAGTAGTTTTCATATGATCATAATTGCATATAATCCTTTGACCTGAAGTCACTACGGTTCCCTACATGAGAGGTTACTCACTTTGATGTTGTCCTATGTCACCTTTAATCAAGATGACAAGTAAGGTGTTGATTGGGTATGTCACGAATCATATAGAGGGAAGTGAGTGATGTAAATAGAATTTTGTTACTCTTATAAAAAAAGAGATATATTCTTGGGCCCCTTGATTTAGTAAGACTTAGAAATGCATGGTCATGCTCAAATGGATCAATATGTGATATTGATAATTTATTTTGAAATCTACTCAGTATCAAGAAATATAAATTGAACTTTGACGAGGATGACACTCTTCATGCCTCCAGTTCAATTTGGATATTATTACAAAAGAGATTATGATGCAAAACGTTGATCATGTATTAGGTGGATGTCGAATCATAGACATTCTTACTATTTGAGTGGCAGTGATGTATTGCTAGATATCGCTCACTGTCTATGGCTCAATAATGAGTCATTATCAATGTAGTAAGAACTTACAGGGTCACACAAAAGGAGTAGGAATAAGACAATAATTAATTGAACTTTAATTATATTAATATCCAATTAATTGGACTTATTTTTGTGCATATATATATATATTATTAAATAATAATATATTTTTCACGTAATAAATATAATTATTATGTGATATTATTTGATATTAAAGTAATATCAAATATCTAAGTTATCAGATATTAGATAAATATACTATGAAATAATAATATTTTGATATTTAATAACTATATGCAATTATCTAATATAAGATATTTACATTATCCTAGTAGGACTTTAGAAGCATTATCTTAGTAGGACTAGGATTGTGGTTTACCTAAGTTCTATAAAAGGAAACTTGAGGGCAACACTTTTATATACATGCTTATAACTTTCATAAAATCCTAAATCACTCAGAAAACATCCAATCCTAAATCCTAGAGAGAAAAATGCATCCTAGTAGATTTGTGGAGGGTTAGAGGTCGTTGTTCACTCCGTGTGGATACTGTAGAGGCGCCATACCTTCCAACCGGCGTTTGATTCATCCGCTCTCAAGTTTTGATCAGTATAAACACGTGTCTAATAGGTAAGACCCTAACAATTGATTTATGCTTTTTGCATGGATCCTAGGTAGAATTCAGATCAAATTTTAAATTTTCGCTGCATGTGATAATCTGAATTCCTAACAGTTATTATTAAGAATTTATCTGGCTCTCGTTTCACATTACAAAATTTTTTAACCTCCTAACTATTTTTCGAGTTTGAACTATACCGATGTATAGTTTACGCACTTAGAGAACTACAAGGAGATGTTGTTGAAATTTCTGCATAGAAGAAATGATGAGCATGGATGAATTGATAACTATAAAAATATCTCGAATGGAATAGGATCCTACTTTTTAGAATTGGAGTGATACAGTGGAATTATGACACATAATAAACATGGATCCCAACCCTTAATTCCATATGAAGTTATTTTTTTCCTATTTAGTGGTACGATGTTGATAAATAAAAGCTGGATCCATCTACAAAATCGCTTGTTAGAGAAGTATTGAAATGGTGTTATGATGTTTGTTAATAGAGCTGGAAACTGTGTTAATGATAGGGGCTTGGTGAGATGTCCATGTAAAAAGTGTGTAAATCTACTATTTCAAAATTTAGGAACATTGAAGGCATATATCATAAATAATGAATTTTAACCATTATACACAAATTGGGTATGTCATGGTAAAGTGGGTATTTTCACTTTTAGGAGAATGAGGGAGATGTCTTCTAATGATATAAGTGAGATGGTGGATATTATACATGATTTCATTGGCCCTTGTAAAATTGAAGAAATAGTTTACAATGAAGGAACGGGGGATCAAGACATATTCGAAGGGGACATTGGATCGAATTATAGTGGTTATGATGATTTATTTACATAAATGGAAATAGAACTGTATCTAGGCTGCACATCATTCTAAGCCTTAAACTTTCTAATGAAGTTCATGTACTTGAAGGTGCTACATAAGTATATTAATAAGTCATTTACTGCTTTCTTAAAGTTATTAAAAGAGGTACTTTCGATGGACAATAAATTGCTTGAGTCATATTATGGTGCAAAGAAATGACTCAACAAGTTAAGGTTAGAGTATAAGTTAATCCACGTGTGTAAGTATGACTGCACACTTTTTTGGAAAGAAGATACTTTGAAGGATAATTATCCGATCTATAGAAAGAGCCAGTGGGTGGATAAAAACACGAAAGGGACAAAGGTGCCTTAAAAAATGCTTCAATTTTTTCCACTATCTCCTCTGCTGAATCAATTGTATAGGTCGAGATGTACTGCAAAGAATATGACATAGCATCATACTAGCAAGTCAACGAAGGATGGGGTAGTCAACATCTTATTGATAGGGTTGTTAATCAGGAAGCTTGGTAGGAATTCAATAGTAAACATCCTAATTTTTCTACTAACCTGCAAAATGTTAGGCTGGGCTTAAATGCAGATAAATTTTATCTTTTTAGTGATAGGAACTTGTCATATAGTATAAGGCCAGTGGTTATGACTAATAACTTGCCATCATGGATTTGCATGAATCAATCATTTTTTATGTTAATTCTATTAACACCAAGGCCTTAGTTGCTAAGTAAGAATATAGACATCTTCCTAAGATCAGTTGTAAAGGAGTTAAGGTATCTTTAGGAGATGGGGGTTAAGACTCAAGATGTTAATACAAATACTATGTTTAACATGTAGACTACTTTGTTGTGGATTATAAATGATTTTCCCACTCGAAGTAGTCTTTTTGGTTGGAGTGGATAAGGTTATAAAACATGTCCTATGTGTAATGACGATACTCCATCAATTTGAGTTAGGGGGAAATTTACTTATGTTGGTCATCATTGTTGGCTTCTAAGGAGTTACGCATGGAGAAATCAGAATGAATTTAATGGGAAGCTAAAAAAGAAAGCCCCTCTTTGTCTTTTTACTAATGAAATTATCATGGACCAATTGAGTAAGGTGACACAAAGACTTCCTGGTAAACATATTTAGTTTGGCAATCTAAAATGAAATAGAGGTGCAATGAACTTAATTGGAGTAAGAAAAGCTTATTTTTTGACCTCCTATATTGGCCAACAATGATCTTGAGGCCCAATATTAATGTGATACACTCTGAGAAGAATGTATATGATAGTATTCTAGATACATTATTAGATATTAAGCATAAAATGAAGAATACAAATAATGCAAAGTGGGATCTGGAAAACATGAAGATAAGGCTAGACTTGCATTTGTACAAAAAGAGGGGCCAACTCTTCAAACCACATACTCCATACACCCTAAATCAAGAAGAACGATGATGATTTTGTCAGTTTATTAAAAATGTGAAATTTCCTAATGGATTTACTGAAAGTCTTAAGAAAAATGTGACCTATTGTGATATTAGGTTAAAAGGTTTGAAATCACATAATTGTCATGTTATTATGCAGAGGTTGTTAAGACCTTCAGTTCGAGCATTTTTGCCAAAAGAATCATCATATCCAATTGTTGAGTTGTACAATTTTTTTAACCAAATATGCATTAGAACTCTTAATAAGAAGGATATCATACAAGCCAAGCAAGATATTGTCATCATTTTATACAAGCTTGAAAGGATATACCTTTCGACATTTTTTGATATAATGGTCCACTTATTAATGCATTTACTCAGCAAAGTATTGTAGGGTGGTCCCATTCATTTTCGATAGATGTACCTATATGAAATATATATAAAAAGGTTAAAAGATTATGTCAGGAATCATGCTTATCCTGAAGGTTTGATTGCAAAAGAATATGTTATTGATGAGGCATTGACATTTTGTTCCATGTATCTAGAAGGGGTTGAAACTAGATTCAATGGGCCTAACCAAAACTAGGACGTAGTATTCAAACATACAAAAAGGGCATTGTTAGTGTTTCAAACTCAATGTCAACCCCTGGGAAAAAAGATCATATCTCACTTTGATAAGAGGGATCAATATGTTACCATTTGGTATATCTTGAATAATTGTGTGGAGATCGAAAAGTATCTTCAATGAGTTTCTATATTTATTCGCATATTTCTCCCAAATAATTACAATAGACTAAAATACATATATTTTGTAGTGAACATTAACAAGAGCTCAAACAAAGTGGTGTTGATAATATAAATGAGTTACAGAGAATAAAATTTCTCACATGATTTTACTCTAAGGTAAAAATTTGTTCTTCCTAAACGTGTTATATCTATCATTTAAATGTTGTTCCCTACTTGTAATTTTTTTCTAATTTAACTTTTCACAGAAATGTTAGTTTTGTAGATATGCCATTTACATGGAAATGGTTCCCCCAAAGCCACTAAAGAGCCATTGAAGAGTTACTATCATTAGCTTCCAGCCCTAGTTTTACTATTATAATATACTCAACATGTATTATTGATGGAGTGCACTTTTTAGTTAAAACTCGAGATGCGAAGTATAAAACATATAATAGTGGCATTTCCATTCCGGGAGCTAATGATAACATGTTTTACGATGTATTAGAGGACATTATAGAGCTGACTTATCTAAACAACTACACTGTAAGTTTATTTAAATGCAAATGGTATGATACTAATCTTAGGAATAAGAAGCTTTGCATTAATAAGAACATTACAAATATCTCTATCAGCAGGCAATGGTATAAAGACGACCCTTGCATTCTTACGGCTTAAGCATAACAAGTCTTTTTTATTGACGATCTTCTTAATGGGCCAAATTGGACGATCGTCCATTTTATTGTGCATCGCAACATATAGGATCTACTTAATGATAATGTCAATGTACAAAACTTGTCATTCCTACAGCAAAGCAACTCCTCTAATTTCAACCTTACAATTGACCTTAGAGATTTCCATTTAGTTAACTTGACGGATTAAAGAAATGGTCCTTCAATTGTTTCACCTTTTACGCATACTGGGATTGTGACAAAGGGAGTGGATGTCTTCATTGACGATGATGACAACTTCTAAGATGAAACAATTAAGGGCTATATGAAGGATGTGCTTCCACAATCTCATAATGATGAAGAAACAGACAACCATAGGGATGAGTTTGTTAGATCTACTAACACTAAATCAAATTAGGAAATGAAACTATTTTTTTGCACGATAACTCACAATTATGTAAAAGTTATTGTTTAATATTCATTATATGAATATAATAGTTTGTATCTTCTCATCCGATTCAATTGTGGGCTTTTCTCTTAAATGCTTACACAATATGTATTATTTCAGTCATGGCGAACATCGAGGCGTAATACCATGGAGGCGATGTTGGAGGGGACCTTCCATGTCGACCCACTCACATTTCCTCACAGTGTAAGGGATTAGGTATCTTTTATAATTATCCACACTTATGTTAATTATCTATTAAATATAATTTTATAGTATTGATACTTTTTGTTATCCATCAAAGCTACAACTCCGAGAAAGAAAGGTCTGAATAAATCCTTCACTCTGCATGAAAAGATGGAGAGAAGCAGGGAGTTCGATACGACTGGTACATCGCATCCGGTTGGAAAAAATGTTAGCCATTTCTCCCACGACATAGGCAACATCATTCAAGCACATGTGCCGCCTTATTATAAATCATGGCGGTCAGTGCCTCAGGAACTATGAGACAAGGTTATGTAGGAGGTTTGCGTAAATATCCATCTCCTTCTTATATTAACTTAGTTATATTCCCTACTTGAAATTTTTAGACATAGTTCTCACTAATTTGTTAAATGTCTTTTGCTCTAGTCCCACTTTGAGCTCTAAGGCATCATTAAGGTTGAAAGGGATAGAATGCTTAGTGGCCTAATGTGGAGTGCTACCAAACTATACAAAGATTAGAAGTATAGATTGAACAAGAACTTTCTAGAGCATGGGAGCGATTGGGACTAAGATTTTGACGTAGACTATGTTAGGCGCTTTGTGCCATGACCTATTTGGCATAGGTGTGTGGATTTATTCGACAATAGAGATTATAAGGTAAGCATAATATTTAATAAAATTATATTAGTATTTCATATATTTAAATTGTAAAAGTAACTATCTCATTGTTATTTTTAATTTATAGGAGCTATTTACAAGAAATACAGATAATCGAGTAAAGAAGGTGGTGAACGATCGACATGGATCGAAATCCATTACTGCATATCATCATGATAAGGTAATTTAATTTATTATTTATTATTTAAATATATAATTTGTTACTAATTTAATAATTATATTTATCCCTTTTTTTGTAAAATATGAATAGAGAAATAAGGAGATCGGTGAGTTGTAGTTAGTGTCTAAGAATTTTAAGGACTAGCACACATATAGGATAGAGGAGTAGGTGCATTTGACCCTTGCTGAGCAGTATATGAGTATCCTAATCTTTACATTTTAATGATACAAATTTTCTTGTAATTTGTATAATTAATTCTTATTTTAAAAATTTAAGACAAGGATGATTGAGTTGGCAACCCAGCATGCATAGTCCAGTGTATCATCCACTAGCTTGCTTGGAACTCCTCTACACATCGACAAGGCTACCATTATTGATGAGTTGCTTGGCACTTGTCGAGGATACAGGAGGGTGGTCGATTATGTGCTGGCTAGCCAAACATACTGTTCGCTAGCACCTCCAACTCTAGGGCGTTCTTCCATTATGTATCTTAGGTGAGTGAGTGGCAAGAGCAGTTAGAGTAGAGTCAAGAGCAGTTTTAGTAGAGTTAATTGTTGATTTAGGAGCAGCAGTAGTAACAATAGCTTACTCAATAGTAGTTTAAGACATACTTGATGGAGCTGACTTACATACTCAGACAGTAAGGTTTTATGTTACCTATCCCACCATTTATTACTACCTCGCCTAGGCAAAACAAATTTGCGGCTGCACCCCCTCCCCAACCCATCAATCCCTCCTAACCTGTCAATCCCTTCGAGCCATCTTTTATGTATCGTCCACGTCACCAAGAGGAGGAGGAGGATGATAATGATAGTTCTAGCACGGATGACGATATATTAGGTTATCTATAATTTCCTTCTTCTTATATTTTGTATTTAGAATTTTTTTTCATGTACAAATATTTATATGAATCATGTACATCTAATTTTTTATATGCATATAAATAATTTTACAATTATTTTATAAGTATTCAAATTTCTATGTGGATTATGTGATTTTATTATATTAATATCATTAGCATGTTTGAAATAAAAAGTATTATTATATAAAATTAAATTAAAAATTATCAAATTAATTTAATTTATTCAAAATAAAAAGTATTATTTAAATTATTAAATTTAATTTATTAATTTAATTATATTTTTAAAAAATTATTATAACTTTTTAGCGACAACATTTTGTTGTTACTATAGGTTTACTAGAAAAATAAAAAATTATAGCATTACTTTTAATGATGACTAAGCCATTGCTAAAGGTCATTCTATATTTTTTTATTGTTCCAGTATAAGGCTTTTAGCGATAACTGTATTGTCATTAAAACTAAGCTTTTATGTTGTTGGTAAAAGTTTAATTTTCAATGACAACTATGTCATCGTTAAAAGCTTTAAATTTTCAAACTAAAGACTTAATTTTTACCAATGACAAAATGTTGTTGGTGTAGATAGTATTAGCAATAAACTTATACCGACGACATTTTCAGTGATAAATTTTTCTTTCTATGATGACAGAGTTATTTTCAGTAATGACAAATGTCATCATTAATGGTTTCTTTTCCTATAGTGTTGATTAAGTTAAAAAAATATTATAAGCCACTAAAGGTCTTTGAGTTGGGTGGCCTAATTCCATCCTTATTGAAAATGTGGTGAGCAAAATAAGGGGAAACAAAAATAAACCTTCCCATGTTATAAAAGCTTAAAACACGTACCTTCAGTAATAATATCTTGCCAGGCTTATTAAATTAATAATTTTAGTAAATCTTTTTTTAACCAAACGTTAATATTTGATGCCGTCTTAAAATTTTCATGAAAAGATGAAAAAGGATTGTGCAAAGCAGCCAACCACAAAGCTAATGGTTCAAGAGATAGGGAGTAGGAATCTTTCCCTCTCTAGGTCCCCCGTCTTGAAACGTAATGGCGAGAAGAAAATCCAATCCAGAATTTTTTTTTCTGTTCTCCCACTCAGATTCTAGAGGTGGAGCCTGTGTGGAACTGGATCGCTCAATTTTTTTTTATTAATTTCATTTAATTTAGAACAGATAGAAATATAACTTTTATTTTAATTTTTACGAATTTTTATTGAAATTTATTATTTTAATATAAAAAGGTTATATTTTTATTTTTTTATTAATTTACACTAAAAATGGAGGGATCAACTTGGAAACTTCTGCCTTTTGAAAAGGAAAAAATAAACTTAGAAACTTCCACCGGTGCAAAACGATCAAAAAATCAACGGGAAATGCGAAAAAAGGGGATCCGAGTCTAGCTGCACATGTGAAATGATAATCATGAATAGTTTTTTCTTTTTTTGCAAAATATATCTTGCTTATGTATTTCTTTCTTTTGCTTCCAAACTTAACTGTTTCTCTGTTTCGTTAATGCAAATTCCTTATAAAAGCAAATTAAATGCAGATAAGATTTTAAACTTATCCTCATATCTATTTCGAATAATAAATAAGTTAACTATATTTAATTTGCTTTTAGAAAGAATGGTTATTAAGTTTAGAAGTTTAAAAGTGTTTCGTGCAGCAGCACATTAGAATAAATAAATTATATTAAGTAGTTTTTATCTTATATATTGATAACTTTCAAATTTACCATCATTCTTTTTATTAATTTACAACTTATATTTTTAATAAATAACTATATTTCAATTTTAAATTATAATTTGAAATTATAATATTATCCACAATTCACAATATATTAATATTTTGCTACTTGGAATAATAATTTTTTGTATTTTTTAAATTCATATTTTATTTTTATAATTTTGGTCATTGTGTCAAATGTCCATTCTCATTATCATAATTTGTACAATGACCTATACTTTATATATATATATATATATATATATATATATATATATATATATATATATGAGTCTCACTTATAATCATAATTTTAAATTGTGGTTACCATCATGATTATGATTATAGTTTCATTACAATTAACAAAATTATAGAAAAATGTGAAAGAATGTGATCATTGTAATACGGTCTATAATAATTATATTACATACGCACAATCAAAATTTTAAATACATACAACATTGTTGTTATATATTACATTGCATCCATAATTTTTTACAATTTTATGTCCAAACAGCTTTATTTTCTTGTATTTATCTGCAATTTTACAAATCGCAACTGCAAATGTAATTTAAAACCATGTGCACAGTATTAAGATTTTGGAATACAATTCTAGATGTAGGGGTTGTGTGGAGTTGGATTGCTCAATTTTTTCATTAATTTCATTTAATTTAGAACGGATAGAAATATAATTTTTATTTTAAATTTTAAAAAATTTTATTGGAATTTATTATTTTAATATAAAAAGTTATATTTATATATATATTTTACTAATTTACGCTAGAAATGGGGGAATCAACTTGGAAACTTCTGCCATTTGAAAAAGAGAAAAAAACTTAGAAACTTCCATCCGTGCAAAACGATCAGAAAATCAACATGAAATGTGAAAAATGGTGAGACGACCAGTCTAACTGCACGTGCGAAATGACAATCATAGTCTTTTTGGTAAAATGTATCTTCCTTACGTATTTTTTTATTTTTTATTTATTTTTCTTCCAAACTTAACTGTGTGTCCGTTTCGTTAATGCACATTCCTTATAAAAGCAAATTGAATGCAGATATGATTTTAAACTTATCCTCATGTGACTCCATTTCGAATAATAGATGAGGTATTGTATTTAATTTGCTAATGGAAAGAATATTCAATAAATTTAGATGTATTTTGTGCAATAATTCATGAAAAAAAATAAATTTTAATTTAATAAGTTATATCAACACTACAATAATTATGTAATATATAGACGACATTTATATAAATGATAAAATTTTAGTCATTTGTATAGATTTTGTAAATTATTTTTAAACAATTTAAAACTCTATACAAATAATAAAAAATTATTTATATAGGCTTTCCAAAATTTTTCAAAATAAAATAATTTAAAAAATTTATACAGATGACTTATTATCTATATAGATTTTTTTTATTTTTTTAAAAAATAAAAAACTTTATATAGAAGACAGAAGTCATTTGTATATTTTTTTTACATAATTTTTTTTAAAATCATAGACAATAAAATATCATTTGTATAGGTATTTTAAATTTTTTTGAGAAAACAAGAAATTGTTGTTTTTAATTTAAAAAAAAATTCAACTCTACACAAATAGAGTTGAAAATTTGAAAGGCGGCAAAATATTGGTGGGTAAAATTACATAGGAGACAGGCAATCTTTTAGGCATTATAGATGACTTTTTGCATTTCAATAAGTGTGAGGCGCAAAATGACATATGTGTCCCTCATTTTTTACAAATATAAACTATCGAATTTCGCAAAATAGATGACTTTCTATTGTTTGTAAATATTTTGTTTATATATTCCCACTAAAAGCCTCTTCTTCCATTTCGTCCATGTGTGCACTGGAGCTTCTTCCTCTTCCTCTTCCTCTCCCGAGTATGCTCTATTCTCTAATTTTTAAATTTTTGTCATATTTTTATATTTATTTATTAATTCTTATATTTATTTTGTTAAATAGTTAGATTAGATCGTTACTTTATTGATTGAAATTCTTGTTTCACTTATTAAAAAAATTCATATACTAAA
Organism: Sindora glabra; assembly: GCA_020226215.1. Classification (NCBI taxonomy): domain Eukaryota; kingdom Viridiplantae; phylum Streptophyta; class Magnoliopsida; order Fabales; family Fabaceae; genus Sindora; species Sindora glabra. The sequence continues at coordinate 97,027,496 of CM035227.1, read as the reverse complement.
ATTTTCTAATAGTATTAATATAATATATGAAAATAAATTTTAGCTTCATTAATTAGTTTGATATAATTATTATTTTGTGCAACAACATGTATATTTATTGTATTAAATATATAATGAATATGAGTTATTATTTTACATATTTTAATATGATATTTAATTTAAAAAAGCTTATTTTCGTTGCTTCAAATGTTCAATAATATCAATATGATAGTTGAATATGAATTTATTTTAATGTTTTATTATATTGATTAATAAAATTAATATTTTGTTAAAGTTGATATATTTATTGCATTAAACATCTATTAAGTTTGATAGAAACAAAGATAATAAAATTTGTAATAATTTTGATAATTATATTAATTAAATTATAGAATTAAAGTGTATCAAAATGAATAAACATAAATTTTGACAATTTCATGAATGAAAATATAAAATCTTTAATGATGTAAAATATTTAGTAAATTAAGCAATCACTTAAAATACTAAAAAAATAAATAATTTGAATATTTACAAAATCATTTAATTAAATCCTCATAAAAAATTACTAAATGACAAGTGTCCAACATTTAATAAAAGTATATTATTAAATAACAATGAAGAAAAAATATTTAATAATTTAATATTAGAAGTAAGCTATATAATTTTTATTAATTTATTAAATTATATAAAAATAAAAAATAATTAAAAATGATAACAACTAATTTTGATAATTATACTGATGGATATAAAAAACTTTTTACGATGTAAAATATTTTATAATTGAAGTAATATATTAATGTACTTAAAATATAAGGAGCAATAAATAGTAAAATGCATAATAATTTAATATTATAAACAAGTCATACAATGGTAATTAATTTATGATATTATAAAAGAATGAAAGTAATAATCTAAAGTACTAAAAATATAAATAGTAATGGATAATAAAATAAATAATAATTTAGCATTATAAGTATCTCATATAATAGTAAATAATTTATTATATTATATAAGAATTAAAGTAATAATAAATAATAGCACGATAATTTCACAATTACATTAATGAAAATAAAAAAGATTTCTACAATGTTGAATATTTTTTAATTTAAGAATTTAAAATACTGAAAATACAAATAATGGTGGATAATAAAGTTCATAATAATTTAATAGTATAAATTAGTCTTATAACTTTTGTTAGTTTGCTAAATTCTATAAGAATGTATGTAAATAAAAAAATCCCATAAAATATTTTTACAATAATAGTAGTTAATACTTAAATTTTCTATAATGCAAAATATTTTATGATTTAAATAATAATTTAAAGTACAAAAAATATAAATAGCAATTGATAATAAAAAACTTTTGTCTGATATTGGGGTTTAGTCATAAAATGGTAATTTATTTTTTGTATTATGTAAGATGAAAGTTTTACTAAGAGGATACTAATTTGTAACAATTTTTTATAATTAAATTAATTAAATGTATGCAAAATTTGATGATATGGAATATTTATATTATTAAATAATCATTTAAAATTGAAAAAAATAATAAATAATATTAAATGAGTAATTAAATATCAAAAAGTATATCATTCAACTATCAACATAACAATACGTAAATTGATGAGTTTAGGATTTTGTTAAAAGTATTGTAATAAAGAATTACATGTTAAATTGAAAATATATTTACATTGCAACCTTAAGCTCATTCAAGGGTTGATTGGTCTTTTTAAATAAACTAACCCTCGAATTGTCCTAAAATTTTGGACAATTTAGGATATATTTTTTAATTATTATGCTCAATTTATCTGCTCATTATTTCACTTTATAGATATTTATTCTCTTTCCATTATTCTCTAGGTATGTATTATATTGATGTATAGTATGCACACATGGAGAACTATAGAAAAATGCTGCCAAAGTTTTCACGTGTATAAAATATATTGTAGATAAGTTAAGATAATAATTATAGGAATATCTCAAATAGTATAGGGCCATGCTTGTTAGAGTTAGAGTGATAATGTGGATTTAGGGTACAGAACAAATATGCATGCATAATTGAATCAAATGATGACTTATTATAGGCTAGTTACAACATTTTTATTTACAAAAACTAGATAACCTTGTGCAATCGATTATCTAATAAGTACTAGAATGATGCTATTGTATTTATGGAAAGAGTCCAAAACCTTGCCAATGATAAGGAATTGGTAAGATATTCATGTAAGAAATATTTAAATGTGTTGTACCAAACATTAGAAACCATAGAGACACACTTAATAAACAATGAATTTGATCCATTGTACAAGAATTAGGTTCATCATAGTAAAGAATATATATCCAAAGTCAATATTATGCATGAGGCACCCTATAATGATGCTAATAAGATGATTGATATCATCCATAACCTTATTGGCCCTGATAACATTGATCAAGTAGATAACCATGATAAAGATTAGAATAAGGACACCTTGGGGTGAATATCTTATGGCAAAAGCTTTAATGACCTATTTACATAAGTTGAAATAAAATTATACCCTAATTGCATAACTTTTTCTTCACTGAACTTCTTAGTTAAGCTTATACATCTAAAAGTAATATGTAAGTGGACTAATAAGTCATTTGACTTTCCACTAAAGTTATTGAAAGAAGCATTATAAAAGGATAACAAATTACCTGAATCGTATTATAATACAAGGAAATGGCTCAGTAAGTTAGAATTGGAATACAAATCAATTCATATTTGTAAGAATGATTATGCGCTCTTTTAGAAAAAGCATGCTTGAAATAGGACCTGTTTAATTTATAGGGAGAGTCAGTGGATTTATAAAAATACAAAAGGGAAAAAGGTTCCTCAAAAGATGTTGCAGTATTTTCATTGACCTTGAGGTTGAAATGACTATACAAATTAAGGCACATGATAAAGGATATGATAAGACATCATATAGGATGATCCACTAAAAATTAGGGTTATATGACATCCCGTTAATGAAGAAGCTTAACAGGATTTCGATAGAAAGTATTTTGATTTCTTAATAGAATCAAGGAATGTACAACTAGTTTTGAATGGGAATATATTCAATCTTTTTGGTAATAGAAGCCTATTGTATAGCATATGGCTAGTTATAATGACCACTTACTATTTGTCACTATGCCTTTGTATGAGAGAGTCATTGTTCATGTAAATGTTATTGATCCTTGGACTGTAATCTCTAGGAAAAGATATAAATATCCTCTTAAAACTACTTGTTATAGAGTTGAAATAGTTATGGGAGATAGAAATTGAAACTCGAGATACTACTACTAATAGCATATTTAAGATAAGAGCAACATTGTTATGGACTACGAATAACTTTTCTGCATGTAGTAGTCTTTTTGGTTAGAGTAGACAAGGGTATAAGGCATGTCTAACTTACAACAAATATGCATCATTAATATGGATAAAAAGGAAAATAACTTATGAGGATCATCATCATTTTCTTCTTGGGAGCCATACTTAGTAAAACAATAAAGACTTCAATGGAAAAATTGAAAGGAAAGCTCTTTTGAGATAGTTTACCAATGTCATGATTATGGACTAATTAAGCAATGTACATTAGAGATCTCTTGGAAAACACATGCAATATGATGGAGATAAGTGAAAGAGAAATGTAGACAAACTTAATTGAAGTAAGAAGAACACCTTTTTCGAACTTTCATACTAGCCCATAATGATCTTAAAGCATAACATTAATGTCATAAATGTTAAAAAGAATGTATGTGACAATATTATGAATACATTGTTGGACATTGAACATAAATCAAAAAACACAAATAATATAAGATGTAATTTAGCCAACATGAATATAAGACTAGAATTGCATTTATATGAGGAGAGGGGTAGGATAATGCAACCATTTCCAAGATATATGTTCAATCTGGACAACCAATAATAGTTTTGCCAGTTCATTTAAAATGTCAAGTTTCTTAATGAATTTGCTAGAAATTTAAGGAAGAACATGACTAATAATGATACTAAGACCAAAAGGTTAAAATTCCATAATTGTCATGTCATTATGCAGTAATTGTTAGCATCTACAATATGAGAATTTTCACTAAAAGAGCTTGCATGTTTAATTATTAAGTTGTGTGATTACTTTAACTAAATATATGTAAGAACTTTAACTAAGTAAGATGTTAAGTAAGTTAAGGAAGACATTGTACTAATTCTCTATAAACTTGAAAGGATATACCCTCAAGTATTCTTTAACATTATGGTCCACTTGGTGATACACTTACTTGAAGAAACATTGCTAGGGATCTTGTTCATTTTTTATAGATGTATCCATATAAGAGATATATAAAGAAGCTGAAGGACTATGTCAAGAATTGTACTTAACTTGAAGGTTCTATTGCTGAAAGGCATCTTATAGATAAGGTGTTAACATTTTATTCCATATATCTACAAGGGGTGGAACCAATATTTAATTAACCTCATCAAAATCGGGATGTAGTAAAAGTGAGAATAGAAAAGTGACAATTAATTTTTAAATCTTAATATTAACCTATTGGTAAAAAACATGTTCCTCATTTGAACAAAAATGATTGAGATATTTCAATATAGTATATCCTAAATAATTATCCTAAAATCCAAAAATATTTAGAGTAAGTCCCTCAAACTATTTAATTTTTCATTTGAGTCCTTCTGGTTCTCAATGAATAACTTGTATTGCATAGTGAATATACACAATTGTAAATATATAGTGGTAAAAACATTGATCATCTATAAGGAACCTAGTTTCCTTCCTAGTTTTACCCCAAAGTAATTATCATATCCATTGCAACCTAATTCTCCATAATTTTATTTTTCGGTTACTTATGTTGTTATTGTTCACTTTGAAAAGTTTTATAGATTATCACCTTCACAAGAATGAATCTCTTGAGGTAATCAATGAGCTACTATCTTTAACTTTTAGACTAAGATTAACAATTATGTAGTGTTTGCCATGTATGGTAAATGGAGTTCAATTTGTAAGTGCTTCTCAAGATGTAGAGTATAAGATGTAGAATAATGGGATTTATATGCCTAGAAGTAAATGTAACACATTCTCAATATTTTGGAAAATGTTATAGAGTTGCATTATTTACATAATTACTTTGTGACTTTATTCGAATGTAAATGGTATGATGCTAACCATAGAAAGAAGAAAATTATCATAGATAAGAATATAATAAACATTTCTATCAGTACTCAGTGGTATAGGCATAATCCATATATATTAGTGTCTTAAACATAACAAGTTTTTTAAATTAATTATCCTTTTAATTGACTGAACTAAAGAATTTTAAATAATATAGTGCATTGTGATGTATGAAATCTCCCTAATGATAATAATGTTAGTATCAATGACATGTCTTATTTATAGGATAATAACTCTATAAACTTCACACTCATAATTAATCTTAAAGATTTTGACTTGGTTACCTTATGGGATCAAAACCATGATATTCATTGTGTTTCATCTTTTAAAAATATTTTTCTTACTACATAAATATCTGATGACTTTATAAACGATGATGATAACTTAGAAAATGAAATGATTAAGGATTTCATAAAGGAAAAGCTTTTAAAGTTCAATGATGATGATTATCAATCGTCATCTATTGTTGATTTTATTTGAATCCAAAAAAATAGGTTTTGAAAATAATTTTTTAGAATATTTTCTAAAAATAAAAAAAATATTCAAACACTCCTATTGCTTTCTAATAATATTAAAGTAATGCATTGTTAAAGAGAACAATTAAGAACTTTGTGTTATTTGATAGTATTACCACTTAAAATTAGCACCACCCGCCAGTAAATTTTGTCAACTTCTAAACCACTTACCTAGGGATTTGCTTATTTTTATGTTCACTGAGCATTTAAAAATCCATTATCTTATTTTTTCCTCTTACAAATCTAAGTGAATCAGTTGCTTTGGTTAGCTCTATAACTGTAAATGGTTATGATGGTATTAGAGGTGAAAAAGGGAAAGCAAGAAAAGGGCATGATTTTAATAAACAAGATTTCACTATCTCTAGCTATAATTATAAAGAGCCTACATATGTTAAGAAGTATTGCCTTAGGTTGCATGCAAGAAATATGGAACCATCTCAGTTTACATATGTTACAACTAGGAGTCTAGCATAAGAATTTGAAAATTATCATAGTGTGATCATATTTGATCATTAATATATTGAATATATGTAATTCCAAAGCCTCTTGATAGCTATTACCCACTCACCAATTGCTACAATAGTTTAGCTCTCATTCCTCTTATTAAGAAAATAATTAGGCTTTGGGAGTAGGGAAAATTATGGAAAAGCTAAAGAATGTAGTCGAGAAAACTCTATTTTATTTTTGAATCAAATAAGATAGCTAAGTTTTTTTATATAAGGCTTAACCTTAATGGCCAATTTATATAAAGTTTCTAAAAACATAAAGATTTTAATACCTCTAACTTTAGGTGTAAGATAAGTTAGTTCATGATATAATCTAAGTCCATAATATAACCTAATTACTAACTATTGCATTCTAATACCTCTCATGTCACTTTAGCTAATGGGCTTACTTCTTCTATTATTGGAAGTAGTATGGTGAATTTTACTTTTGATATCTCTTTATACTATGTTTTGTGTCTTCTTGAATTTCCATTTTACTTTCAATTAATAAAAACAAAACATGTCTATAATTATGATACTTTCTTTCTTTTTCATAAATATTGTACTTTTTAAGGTCTTTTGGCAAAAAAGATTTTTAGTATAGATAAGAATATGGTGACTTGAATATGCTTGATGAAAAACCCTTTTGGCCAATTGTTACTATTGCTAACCTCACTCCATATTAGTTGCATTGTCACACTTGAGTCATCTCTACTTAGTATCATTACAAAAAGTTATGTCCTAATTTAGGTTCTTTTTTTCATCTAAATTGTGAGTTGAGTCAACTTGTTAGACATCATCATTGGTCTTATGTTTCACAAGTCAAGAAGTAAGTTTCATACCTAATTAAGTTAGTGCACTCAAATGTTTAGTATGCTACCTATTCTTAAATCCTTAACTAACCTTTAGGAAAATTAAAGATTTTTTAAATAAGGAATTTCCTTACTTTAGAGTGATGTTTTGATTGAAAATGAAATGACTAAGTTACAGTAAATGTAGTCATTTTTGGTATATTTACCTATTTATGGCATGTATCTCACATGAACTTTTAAAGGTAATACTATAAGTGTAATCCTTTTGCTTAGTGGTGAATTCACCGCAATAACCAAAGTATTCTTCATGCATAGCCATTCTTTTGTGGTGGAACAATACCTATTGAATACAACAAAGTAAGTTATATAAAATTAGTGAGTGAAACTCTATACAAACTATTCCAACTTACCTTAGTTGTTTTAATCTTATTCATGTTATATACAATAATCACATCCAAAGTTTAAGTGCAGTTAATCAATTTATGTCTTATGCATACATATCCAGTTCCTATTATAATCCTAATTTCTTTTTCTTTCTTGTATTCATTGTTTCTTATAAGTATATCATTCAATAGCACAATTGTTCAATAAAAAAAATTGATCGTAAAGCAATTATCCACATACATGTATCAATTATATAAAGTATAGACTTAAGTATACTATTATGCCCTACAATCATTTTAAAATCATTTCCTAATACCGATATTTAGTTGAACTTTCTTGGAAAATAATCATGCTTATATGTATGTGAAGGACAAAGTACTTAAACTCAAATACTAAATCATATAGCTATAGGAGATGAGTTTTGTAAAAATTTCATGAGTCATACATATCACATTCATAAGTATAATTTCATAGTATTTCACAAGCAATGTGACGTGATCCCGCAAGTGCATGGGTTAAGTCGAGTTATAGTATAAAAGATATCATCTCCACATGGATTGAATGTTGAATACTAACTGAATTTCGAAGCAAATTATCTAGGTATATCAATTGATATTGGGAATTAAGGGTAAAATGTAAAACAGAGCTTAGCTATCAAAAGGTTTAATTCAAATGAAATGAAAGCGTACACAGCTTAAGGTTACCTTGTACATCTCATTATGGAATGAAGATAATCCTCTAACTTGATTTACTGTTAATTTAGATTGCTAGATTACCAAAAATAAGCTATACCTCATTGTAAGGCTACTAGCTACTAACCAAAAGATTAAGTGCCCAAAATTTCTCTAGTAATCACTCATCTAGGTTGCATTAACATTGCTTTAGAATCCATTCTTAGACATTTCATCCTGTGCAAAAGAATCTAATTAGCTTAATTCCTAAGTCTAATTGATATTCCCAATGATCATGCAAGATCCGATTAATTAATTAGTCATTCCAACCTAGAATTATCTAATCTATCACACAAATCCAATATTCCGGAAGTATTGAACTGTTGAAATACAAAATAGCATAATCAAACCATAAATCAATAGTAAATCAAGCTAGATTATATAAAAGTCAATTCCATAAATCCATGAATAGGTTTCCCCCAGCTGAGCACAAGGGTTTAGTGTGAAGACATTACAAAACTAGAAGAAAACTAGAAAACAGAGAGGGAAATCAAACAAATCATGAAGCTCTACAAATTCCTTGCTTGAATCTTCAATCCTTTGCTTGAATCCACAGTTAGAAGTTGCCATTGGTGAGTTTGGGTCTCCCCTAGGGTTTCTCCCAATAGCTCCTCTTTTAATTTTCGATTTCTCCTTCTCTCCTGCTTGATTTTTCGCACAAAACTTATATGGGTAATGTACACGGGGTATGACATGGCCCATGTTGTACCTCGTGTTCTTCTGCGAAGGCTGGTTAGCATGACACACGGGGTATGACACGGCCAATGTTGTACCCCGTGTTCTTTTGCGAAGGCCGGTCAGAATTATACACGGGGTATGACATGTCCCATGTTGTACCCCGTGTTCTTCTCTGAGCAGCTCAGTGAAGCTTCGAAGCAATCCAGAAAGATACACGGCTCTACACACGGGGTTCCCATACCCCGTGTTCTTTGCCAAGTAAGCAACTTTGCTTCGATTCTCCACAATTCGCACGGTTTTGACTCCGGATCCTTTTCTAATGCTCAAATGTGTCACTCCAAAACCTGAAAACAAAATATTGAGCATCTAAGTATCCTTTTCAATCAATTTTTGCACAAGAAACTAAGTAAATCAGTGATGAAACACATAAAATTTAAGTATAATTGTGCATTTATTAATTCCCCCACACTTGAATCTTGCTCATCCTCGAGTAAGGAAGTAAGAGAACAAAAAATTTACTCCAATTTTTATTCTTTTCTTTTTTTTATATATACACATCAGACAATCATTCAACGAAGCAAAGATTAGGATCAAGTCATGTCAAGCAACTAAATAAGTCAATCCTCAGCATAAAAGTAAAAAAGAACAGCCTCACAGGTATAATGTTTACTCAAACTCTCAGCATAAGGCTTGTGTATACTCTCAAATCAATCAGCTCAGGACTTAATGCTACCATATGCTTGCAAAAACTCTAATCTCCACTACTATATTGTAAAATGCATGCAAATCAGAGGACTTTATTAGGGAAAATGATGAGGATAGGGGAAAGGAAAATTAAGGGATGAAAAGTGATAGAGTCAGAGAAGGGAAAAGACACATTGGTCTTGAGTTTGACCATTGTTAAGTTCCATTACTCATCTTAGTATATTACCTTGCTTCAACCCTTATTCTTCTCTTTCTTTTATATATATATATATATATATATATATATATATATATATATATATATATATATATGCATACATAAATCAGTAAACAAAACCTTTTCTCCCCTTTTTTTATATTTTTTTCAACAAGCTTTTCTTCCTTTTCTTCTTCCCAAATTATTTATTTAATACTATTTTTTTTTCAACAGTCAAAGCTATAAATTAATTTATCCAACTAGCAGCTCTAAGTAAAGACCTCTAAGTGATAGCTAAACTCATGTAATGTGTCTAAGTTCCCTTAAACTTTAAGGTTCAAGTTCACTTGGCAGTGGCTTTAGATGTACATAGCATGGGCTAGGCTAGAAATGAGGGTCCAAGGCTCAAAGTGGCTAACTAGGGGAAAAATTGAAAATGGTTTAGGGTATATCAAAGAAAAGGATTCAAATAGGCAAAATAAATAAAAGGGGAAAAGAAACATGGCCTCATCATTTTTGACATGCAAAATACATAAAATGTAGTCTCAAAAAGAGCAAATGCAAGTTCTAGAGTAAAAAGTCAAGAGTGATGACATAATCCCTCAAGAAGATAAAAATGATCTTTAATTTCTAATGTGAAAATTGCTCAAAGGCTCAAATCTCACAAAGGTCAATTATGCTTATTTCTCTTAACTTTAAGCTTTAGATTTTCCTTATTAAGTTACTAGATAATCATTAAAGGAGCAAGGCATGAACCAATCACTTTATTCAAAAGATTATCCTAAAATTTTTTTTTAATTTTTTTTTAAATTTTACATATCATTGAATTTGGAGTAAATTTCAGTACTCTAAATCAATCAAGCAGATTCAAGTACAAAATATTGCAAAACAATCTAAATGCTGCTCCCCCACACTAAAAATTGGACATTGTCCTCAATGTACAGAAAAGTAAATGGAAAAGAGATAGAGAATAGATGGGGGACTGAAACTTCCCTGACAGATGGAGCATGGTTGTGCAGTATAGATCATAACTTCAGAGAGATCCAGAAGTAGAGACAGAGTGGGAGAGAAGGAGGAGACTAGTAATCTAAAAGAAGAAGATGCAATACTGAGAAAAAAATATGCTGTTAGTTATTACATACATGAATATTAAAAGTGCAAGAAAATAGAAGAGAAATAATAAAAATGTAATGAAAGTGCATAATCAATATAAGTACAGACTAAGAGAAATAGAAATAGAGAGGGGAAATAAGTAAAAAGCAAAATATATAAGTAAAAAGAAAAAATAAACAATCCAAGCTACTGAGCAGGAATGTTTAGATCAGCTGGGGAAGAGGGGTGGAAAAGCTTGAACAGAGGCTCGACCATGCTCTCGATGTGTCTGGATCTCCTGTCCAAGTCGTCATAAAGACCCTCAATCCTCGTTTGACGCTCAAAGATAAGTTGAAGCTCAGCCAGAGTCTGCTACTGACTAGATAATATGTCTCTGAAGTAAGCGTCGGATGAAACTCTGCCCCCTGCAGAAGATGATGGTCTGATATCAGGAGCGGCATCACCATCACCATCGTCTCTTGGAGAATCATGTTGTTCCTCATGGGGTGGCTGCTGCACAGGAAAATGGAAGGGTTTTAACCATTAAAAGCTCATCCGCCCAGGAACACGGGGTTCGACACGGCCCGTGTGGTACCCCGTGTTTCTCTCTGGAAGGCTCATGTTCAAAACTCCTATTCATTGGTTCAGTCAGTGAGGTACACGGGGTAAGACACGTTCCGTGTTCTACACCGTGTATCTCACTGGAATGCCATGAAAATCATAAATTTTTTATACTAACCAGACAGTGAGTTACATAGGGTATGACACGTCCCGTATTGTACACCGTGTATCTCACTGGACTGCATTTTGAGCCTTCTGTGCACGAAAATAAACAACAAACATGCATATATGCCTAATTTACCCCAGAGACAGAGACCAAATGCAAAAATAAACATCCTAAATCAACAACTAATGACTTATATGCCTCAAACTACTCAGAAACTCAGAATGAAAATGGGAAAACTAAAGATTAAAAGCAATAAAAATAGAAAAATAAGCTTGGGTTGCCTCCCAAGAAGCGCTTGTTTAAGGTCATAAGCTCGACCCCTGTTTCAATTAATCTGGAGCTGTGGTTATTAGTGGCCCGGCAATATAATGTTTCAATCTCTGGCCATTAAGAAGTGGCCTTGCCTCTAAAAATTTTACATATGCAGCAGTCTCCTCATTGTCAAGAACTCCATTTGTGACTAGACATGCTTCAAGTGGATCTTGAAGGCACCCCATTAGAAGGGTTTCTTTCACAGCTTTGTCTACCACATCAATCCTGCATATGGAGTCTTCACAAATGGGTAATTTAATCGATTCATTCAAATTAAACTTAACTTTTTCATTTACAATAGATAATGAAAGTTTTTCATTTTTTACATCAATCAAAGCACCCACAGTGGTTAAAAAGGGTCTACCCAAAATGATAGGGATTTATGAATCCTCTTCCATTTCAAGCACAACAAAATCAATAGGAATGAAGAACTTACTAACCTTGATAGGTATATCCTCAAGTATACCTACTGGGTATTTCACTGAACGGTCTGCTAATTGAAGTGAAACTGTGGTGGGCTTCATTTCTTCTATATTCAGTCTCTTTGCAACCGACAGTGGCATGAGGCTCACACTTGCTCCCAAATCACATAATGCCCGGTCAATAGGAACATTTCTAATCACACAAGGAATGGAGAAGCCGCCTGGGTCCTTTAGCTTAGGAGGTAGTTTATTATGGATGATAGCACTACACTCCCCCGTTAGAGCTACAGTCTCATGCTCTTCTAGCTTCCTTTTGTTTGAGAGAATATCCTTCAAGAACTTTGCATATGATGGCATTTGTGAAAGAGCATCAATGAAGGGGATATTGATATACAACTTCAATACTTCTAAGAACTTTCTAAACTGCTTATCAAGTTTAGCCTTTGCTAGTCTTTGAGGATAAGGGATAGGCGGTTTGTATGGTTCTGGAGGGACATATTTTAGCTTTTCAGGTAATTCCCCTTCCTTCATTTCAGCATTATTAGGAATTGAAGCCTTTTTGCCTTCTTTTTGCACTTCCCCCACACTTAACTCTTCTACACCTTCTTGAGTGGCATTTGGATCCTTCAATAGCCTTCCACTCCTAAGAGTGATTACCTTACAATGCTCTATAGAGTTTGAGTTAAGTTGAGCAGGGAGTTACTAAAAGCTCTAGAAAAAGAAGCAGAAGCTAGTTGAGCTATTTGGGTCTCCAACATTTTTTCATGTGTGGCCAATGAGTCAACTTAGGAGGACAGTTGCCTAATGGAATCCTCCATGGCTCTACCATGCTGCCTAAGCTCTTCATTAGTTTTCTCTTGGAAAATGAGAAATTTCTCTAGGAGGCCTTCTAATTTAGCAGTGGAAGAGGGTTGAGCTGGTGGGTTGTAGGGTCTTTGATTTTGAAAACTAGGTAGTGGTGGTGGTGGTGGTGGTAGTGGCCTATTGTGAGTGTTTTGAGTGTTGTATGACTGGTTGGGCTTGTAGGATAGGTTTGGGTGGTTCTTCCATGATGGATTGTAGGTGTTTCCAAATGGTTCATTCAGATTCTTCTGTCCATACCCACTGTTATGCACATAGTTCACTTGCTCAGTAAAATCCTGACCCAATGTACACCCAGTTGCTGTGTGACCTGTCATACCACAAATCTCACAAGGAAAGTTAGTAGCACCTGTGGCATTTACACTATTAACTTAAAATTTATCAAACTTAGCCATAAGTGCATCTACTTTGCTACCTAGACTTCCTAATGCATCTACCTTAGCTGACAAATGGTTAAAAGCGTCTAATTCATACTTACCTGGAGCTTTCCTTGAAGATCCCCTCTCATTTGACCATTGGTAGTGGTTCAAAGCCATATCCTCAATCAAATCATAAGCTTCATCTAACCTTTTGTTCATCAAGGCACCTCCAGCAGCAGCATCCACAGTAAGCTTAGTATTGTAGTTCAAACTATTGTAGAAAGTATAAAGAACTAGCCATTTCTCTAACCCATGATGTGGGCACAACCTCAATAGTTCCTTATATCTATCTCAAGCATCAAATAGAGATTCCCCTTCTCTCTGAGAAAATGTGCTAATTTCATTCCTTAATTGAGCAGTCTTGCTTGGAGGAAAATATTGTGATAGAAAAGTCCTCAGTAGCTCTTCCCATGTAGTGATAGACCCTGCTGGTAAAGAATGCAACCAAGCCCTTGCTTTATCCCTCAAGGAGAATAGGAGGAGTTTAAGCTTGATAGCATCTGCTGCTACACCATTGATCTTGATTGTATCACAGTACTCTAAGAAAATCTGAATATGGAGGTTTGGATCCTTCATTGGTAGTCCACCAAATTGGTTTTGCTGCACCATAGACAAAAGAGTTGGCTTCAATTCGAAGTTATTAGCCTCAACAGCAGGCCTTCTTATACTGGATTGAAGCCCAGTGGCGTTAGGTGCTGCAAATTCTCTAAGAGATCTGTTATTCATGTCTTCAATCACTGGTTCAATGTCAATTGCTTCTTGGATATCTACTAATTTTTGCTCTCTCCTTCTCCTAAGCAGAGTTCTTTCAATCTCTGGGTCTAAGTCAAGAATTCCTTCAAGACTTCTCCTTCGCATATATAAAGATTTTCTGCAAAAAGAGTAGGTAATACTCAAACAGAACAAAGTAAGAAAGAAATGCTATAAAAATAAGAAAATCAGAATAAGATGAATTAAAAACTAAAAGAAAATGAATTGCCTAGTCTAATTCACTCAAAAGTTCCTGTTAATATCAACCAATTGCAATCCCCGACAACGGCGCCAAAAACTTGACGTGATCCCGCAAATGCACGGGTTAAGTCGAGTTATAGTATAAAAGATATCATCTCTACAAGGATTAAATATTGAATACTAACTGAATTTCGAGGCAAATTATCTAGGTATATCAATTGATATTGGGAATTAAGGGGAAAATGTAAAACAGAGCTTACCTATCAAAAGGTTTAATTCAAATGAAATGAAAGCGTACTCGGCTTAAGGTTCCCCTGTACATCTCATTATGGAATTAAGATAATCCTCTAACTTGATTTACTGTTAATTTAGATTGCTGGATTACCAAAAATAAGCTATACCTCATTGCAAGGCTACTAGCTACTAACCAAAAGATTAAGTGCCTAGAATTTCTCTAGTAATCACTCATCTAGGTTGCATTAACATTGCTTTAGAATCCATTCTTAGACATTTCATCATGTGTAAAAGAATCCAATTAGCTTAATTCCTAAGTCTAATTGATATTCCCAATGATCATACAAGGTCCGATTAATTAATTGGTCATTCCAACCTAGAATTAACTAATCTATCACACAAATCCAATATTCCGGAAGTATTGAACTGTTGAAATACAAAACAGCATAATCAAACCATAAATTAACAGTAAATCAAGCTAGATTATATAAAAGTCAATTCCATAAATCCATGAATAGGTTTCCCCCAGCTAAGCACAAGGGTTTAGTGTGAAGACATTACAAAACTAGAAGAAAACCAGAAAACAGAGAGGGAAATCAAACAAATCATGAAGCTCTACAAATTCCTTGCTTGAATCTTCAATCCTTTGCTTGAATCCACGGTTAGAAGTTGCCCTTGGTGAGTTTGGGTCTCCCCTAGGGTTTCTCCCAGCAGCTCCTCTTTTAATTTTTGGTTTCTCCTCCTCTCCTGCTTGATTTTTTGCACAAAACTTATATGGGTAATGTAAACGGGGAATAACATGGCCCATGTTGTACCCCGTGTTCTTCTGCAAAGGCTTGTCAGCATGATACACGGGGTATGACACGGTCAATGTTGTACCCCATGTTCTTTTGCGAAGGCTGGTCAGAATTATACACGGGGTATGACACATCCCATGTTGTACCCCGTGTTCTTCTCTGAGCAGCTCAGTGAAGCTTCGAAGCAATCCAGAAAGATACACGGTTCTATACACGGGGTTCCCATACCCCGTGTTCTTTTCCAGGTGAGCAACTTTGCTTCGATTCTCCACAATTCGCACGATTTTGACTCCGGATCCTTTTCTAATGCTCAAATGTGTCACTCCAAAACCTGAAAACAAAATATCGAGCATCTAAGTATCCTTTTCGATCCATTTTTGCACAAGAAACTAAGTAAATCAGTGATGAAACACATAAAATTTAAGTATAATTGTGCATTTATCACAATGCAACACACATATTCACATATATAGATTCATAGCTTTGTATAAGCCATGTGACATGCATGTTCTTAAGTATAAATTTCATAACATTTCACGTAACTTCATAAGCATAGATTTATAGCATCCCATTACTTATATGGCATGCATATTTGTAAGTATTAATTTCATATCATTTTGCATATATCCATAAGTATATATTCATAGTATCTCTTGTGTTATGCAACATGTATATTCATAAGTATAAATTTCATAGAATTTCACACATATTCATAAGACACTTATGACCATTTGTTGGTTAAACACTAATGTGCCAATTGAATGGTTAAAATAATAAGAAAAATTAATAAAAAATGAATTAAATCTTATTAAAATTAAATTTTATAAAAATAATATATCAAATTGAATCATGTGAAAAGAATAATATTAAATATAGAAAAAGATCTATTATTACCTAATGAATCCATTGTGAGTGAGTATGAAATTAAAATTTACTACAAGCCACAAATTATATAGAATCGGTCTTAATCACAAACTCTAATAAAGACTTCATACTCCTATAGACCCTAGATGAGAACTTAATTGGGGAGACTTTTGAACATCAATGGGAAATGTATAGAATCAATCACAAGGTTTAGGAGTAGTGACCTTTATTTATATTAATAACATTGTTAGGTCAATCTATTGTTAAGAGTCACTTATTATCACATTAGTTAAGTTAGATTATGATTGGGCTGAAACTATTTAGTCACTTTAATATTAAATTAAATATTTTTACATCTTATTTTATTATTAAATTAATAAATTCATAATAGAAAATCTAACAATCTCCTACTTGGACCATATAATTTAATAATAGTAGCTACTTTAATAAGATGTAAAAAAAAATTATGGCATTTTTATATTCATTGGTCTAAATTGAGATTATAAATGTCAAGTAATATAAAACACAATATTCGATAAAGATATCAATGAAATATATATACTGTACACTCACACCTCATTAACCATATACAATATTCGATAGGGATATACATAACAAGTTTGTACTCAATAAGATTTACACAATAAAATTGTGATAATCATATGTAAATTTTTACACACTGAATCTAAGCATTCGCCTAAAATGCTAAATAAGAATCATTATTCTCATCATAATATTGAGATAGGGTCTAAACGACTCTATAAATATGCCATAATAAAAATATACATAATATATGACAAATATGAATATTTCATTTATGTACATCTTAAGAAAATAATTTATATTATAATACTCCTACTAACCTAAAATATCAAAAAACTTAGCTAATCTCATATTCATTATATGATCATGATATACTCCTACTGTTAAGTTTTTGGTCAATGGATCTATGAACACACAATCCGTGAAAATATATTCAATACATGTAATATGCTCGCATACCTTCTCTCATACAAATTAATACTTTATATCAAAATACTTTGTATGGGCAGAACTTTTATTGTTATGAGAAAAGTTTACAGCAACAGTATTGTCGTAATGATGGTCAAGGATCTTGAGATACTCTCAATAATTTTGAAACTAACTATAAAATTCCTCAACCATACAATAGTATAAGTGGTTTCATAATATGCGATATATTTTTCTTCTATAGTGGAGGTTGCTGTTAAGGACTACTTAATACTTTTTCACGATACAACTCTTTCTACCATTATAAATATGAATCTAGATGTAGATTTTTTTTTATCATATGAATAATTAGCAAAATTTGAATTTGAGTAGCCTGCAACTATGGGATCTCTCGATCTCTTATATGTTAGTATATAATCTTTTGTACCTTAAAGGTACCTCATGACTTTTTTCACAGCAATCCAATATCTCTGACCAAGATTACTTAAGTATCTTCTTAATACACCAATAATATAAGTTATATCAAGATATGTACATACTTGAGCATACATCAGGCTACCAATAATTGATGTATATGGGACATTTTTCATTTTTTCTATTTCAATATCATTTTGAAGGCATTGGGACTTAATGAAAGTTTTTTTTTTTTAAATAAGGGTAGAAACTTGAGAGCAGGTTGACATGTTGAACCTTTTTAGTACTTTTTCAATGTAAGTCTACTAAAACAAACTAAGCAAGTCTCAGGATCTATCATAAGGGATCTCTATCATTAAAATATAAGAGGCATTTGTAATATCCTTCATATCAAAATGTTTGGATAACATTTATTTTGTCTCAATTAACGAATTCACGTCATTGCTTTTAAAGAGAATATCATCCACGTATGGCACTAGATAACAAAATTGCTCGCACTAATCAATATATAAATACACTAGTAAACTGCATTCTTCTTGAACCCAAGAGAAGTTACTACCTCATCAAACTTAAGGTACAACTATCTAAAAGCTTATTTTAAGCTATAAATGGACTTTTTAAGTTATCATATAAGGTGCTCATTTCCCTTCTCTTAGAAACCATTTGGTTAGTTCATATAAATAACCTCTATTAAATTACCATTCAAGAAAATTATTTTGACACCTATCTAATGCAACTTTAAATCAAAATGAGCCACTAAAATCATGATAACATAAAATGAGTCTTTAGTTGAAACTAGTGAAAAGTTTCTTTATAGTCTATACCTTCCTTCTGAGTGTAACTTTTAACTACTAATCTAGTTTTATACCTTTTAACTTTATCTCAAGTACCCCTCTTAGTCTTAAAGACTCGTTTACATCTAACTGACTTACAATCTATAAGAAGCTCCACTAGATCCCACACTTAATTCTTATGTGTTAAAGCTAATTCATCTTCATAGCATTCATCCAATAAGAATAGCTTAAACTAGATATAACTTGAGAAAAGATTATAAGATTAGTATTATCATTAATATCATATTCATGCTTCTATAAATATAGAAGATAATCATTAAAAATTGTCAATCTCTGAACTCTATAAGATCTTCTTAATGCAATTTCTGTATTTACTTCATTTGGCTTAACATTTTCCATTATTGGTTATACTGGATTGCTTGTGGAATAACAAAAGATAACTTTCTTAATGTTAATGCTAGCAAAACAATTGTTCTATCTTTAGAAAATTCCAAGATGCATGATATTCGGCTCCCATTATCTAACTTATCTTCAAAAAAGATAGTTCAATTAGACTTAATTACTTTAGTCAAATGAGTTAGATAGTATAATTTACTTCCCCTTGAACCACTGCAATACCCAATAAAGTATCCACTAATAGTTTTCAAATTAAATTTCTTTATGGATCAAATATATGGCTTTAGTTCAGCTTTGTAACCTTGAACTCAAAAATATTACAAACTAGGCTTCTTATCGTATAATAGTTTGTAAAGGGTCTTAGGTATTGACTTACTAGAAACTTGATTTAGAATGTATGTTGTTATTCTCAACACATCACCCTATAAGAATTCTAGCAACAAAATATGGGCTAGCATGCATCTCACCATGTCAATAAGAGTTCTATTCCTCCTTTCTACAATTTCATTTTGCTCCAATGTACCAGGCATAGTGTAAGTTACTTGAATTCCATAATATTATAGGCATCTTGTGAAAGGACCAAGGTTTCTTCCTATTTTATCATATCTACTATAATACTCACTATCCCTATTAGAATTAATGCACTTTATCTATTTCCCTAGTTTTAGTTCAACTGCCGCCTTGAATAACTTGAAGTCTTCCAGTGATTCTAACTTGTCTTAGAGTAGCTCCATCTAACCAAGTATGTAATAATCATCAATGAATGTGATAAAGTATTTATAGTTATCCATAGCATTAAGTATGATAAGCCTATTAATGTTAGTATAAATCAATTCAAGAACATTCTCTTTTTTGCTTCTCTTATATTTTCTAACTCTAGTTACAAGTCTTCCTTTAATGCAATCTACACATGTTCCAAAATCTGAGAAATTTAGATCATAAAGTACTTCTCGTATCATAAGTCTCCAAATTCTTTCTTTAGAGATTGTGTCCTAATCAATATTAAGGATTTTTCATCAATTTGATACTTTTTCTTACCCATAATAGAGTTTATTAAATTCATAAAATTAGGATCTAAATCAACTCCATATAAGCCATCACACACAAAACTAGTACTAATAGTAGAAGATTTATAAAATAATTTAACTTTTCCATTTTCAAAATAACAAAAATATCCAACAGAATCCAAAGCATTAACTAAAATTAAATTCTTTCTTATGGAAGGTACATAAGCTATATTATTAAGTAAAAGTCCATGTTTGATCTTCAATTTTAACTTCATTGATCCTATGTGCTCCACTTGAACTTTATCTCCATTTCCAAGTTTCACAATTAACTCTCCTTCATTTAGTTTCCTTATATTTGTTAGCGCATAAAAATAATTAATCATATGAATAATCGCACTAGTATCTAATTAGCAAAAGTTTAATGGTACATTAACAATATTTGACTCAAAATAAATTAAAACTACTAGGTACCTTTCTTTTTCTTCTTAACCTATTTCTTGTATTTAAAATAATCTACTTTCTTATGTTCATACTTTTTGTAGAATGTGTAGCTACCTTTGAATTAGGCCTTATTAGGTTTATAGCATTATTGTCCACTATTCTTCCTTCCATAGTTATGGCATCCCTTGTTATCTTTCTTATTAGACTTTCCACTATAATCTAAATATGTGCCATCAGATGTATAATTAACTATCTAAGTCTTCCCTTTCTTTATGTCTTTCTCTGTCTATATGATGATTGAAATTAACTTATTGGTAGTCCATTATGATTTATGAGTATTATAAGATATTTTTAGAACATCAAATTGAGGTAAAAGAGACCTCAATACACGCCAAGTTAAATAACTTTCTCTCAAGTCAACTTATATGATTTTTAGCTTGTTGTAATAGTTAACCAATCTCAAAATATGCTCTTTCACCCCGTTGACACCATTATACACTAATTTCTCAAGCAATGAAAGATATCATTCCTTCTTAGCCTAATTAAACTTATACTTTTTAGCTATAGAATTCAGGAACCATTTTGCATTTGTTATTTTAGGAATGCTCTCTCTTATTATTTTATCCATCGTGTACTTCATTATCATCAAATACACTTTGTTAGAGTGGGTCTACTTTTCATGATAACTCTTTTGATCAACTATCGATTCAACATTAATCTAATGTTCTACTTCCCTAGTCACTAGGTCAAGGTTAGAGACTACCAAATATAACTTTAGGGATTCAACTCATTCCTCATGACTAGTTCTATTAAGTGTTTTAATTGCATAGGTAAAAGAGTTGAGAAAATAAATTTTAAAATATTAATGTATGTTAACCTTAATCATGCTAGAAACTTTCCTTAGTAAATTATACAATCGAAATCAATATTATATTATAAAGCCCCATATCAATGGGGCATTAAAGGCCTTATAATAAAATATAAGAATTAGATATCATATTTTTAAAATTTTAACATCTATAGGGTGGTAAAAATTTTAAAAATAAAATACTTATTCCTATACTTATGTTATCACTAACAAATTATATTAATAATATTATAGTGATAGGATATTAAAATATTATTAATATAATATTCTCCTTAATCTAACTATTATTATAAAAAAAATAAACAAAATTTTATGCAATTGGTCCACAATAGGTTGACTCGCAATTACATAAAACTCTATGGTATAATTTAAGCTCAAATAATTTTTCAAAATTATTTTCCTATACGTACATATGCATAGAAAAATAATTAATGGATTAAATAGTATCTAAAAATTTCACAAAAAATATATATGGAAGCTCAACATGCAATAATATTACGACAAAGTTTTTAGTTTAAAATAAAATTATTTAGTTATCCAAATTAAATAGGAAAAAATAATTAAAATATTTTTTAATTTAAAAAATCTAAAAAATGCCTAAAAGTAGTTTAGATAGTGAAGCCCAAAAATTACATTTTAAACATATTATATATATAGATTTTTATATATATAATAATGTCTTAATGCATTTTAATACTTTTAATGCAAAAAGTCTCCAAAGAAATTGCATTTAAAATCCATTTCAATCATTGAAATTTTTTTGGAATAGTAACCACAGCTTTATATATATATATATATATATATGCCAAACAAAGTATATATGTGAACATACAAAACATATATATGTATGAATTAATATATATATATATATATATATATATATATATATATATATATATATATATATCAACATCAAACAAAGTATAAATACATGAATTATAGGATATACAAAAATGACAAAACATATGTGTGTGTATATATAAAATGAGTTTCAAATGCTAAACAAAAGCCGTATACAAATTTCAAACTAAGGAACATATATGAATCGAAGGCATTAAAGTATATATAAAATGTTAAATATATATATAGACAAAACAAGATTCAAAATGCTACATTCAAATGCCAACGGCAAACATATATACATATATATGGAATGAATTTCAAATGTTGAACATGTGAATAACGGATATATAGAGAAATGTTGGAATATATATATATATATATATGAAAATTGGATCAAATAAAATTCATCCAAAAACACATAAAGTATATGGATAAAATGTCTCACACATATGATATGTGTATTTTATTCATTATAAAATTAACATACATATGTAACAACAAAATAAATAGATTGAGGATTATGAAATAATTTTAAGAATCATAGAAAATTTTATTCAAAATATTTTTATTACATAATATATAAAACTATTCAAAAATAAAATTTTATTCCCGAATCCACAAAATAATATATTCAAGTTACATAATTCAAAGGTTCTAATTCCAATTGTTAAAATTGAATTTTATAAAATAATATCCCAAATTGAATCATATAAAAAGAATAATATTAAATGTGAAAAAAAATTTCTTATTACCTAATGAATCCATTGTGAGTATGAAATTAAGATTTGTTGTAAGCTACAAATTATATGTAGTCAGTCTTAAATACAAACTCGAATAAAAATTTACTGCTCCTATTAACCTTAAATGAGAATTTGATTATGAGGACTTTTTAACACCAATAAAGAGTGTACATCAATCATAGTTTTTACGAGTAACAACTCTTATTTATATTAATAATATTAGTAGATCGACTAATCGTCGAAAATTACATATTATCACATTAGTTGGATTAGATTACTATTAGGCTCAAACTATTTAGTTACTTTAATATTAGACTAAACCCAATTATATTTTATTTTATTATTGAATTAATAGGTCCATAATAGAAAATTCAACAAATCTAACTAGAAACCACTACCTAAAAAGTGAGCTTTATGTTTGATCACTACTATGGATAGAAAATATTCTATTACTAGTGATTCACTAAGATGATGACAAAAAAAACACACCAAAAAATAATGAGATTAGATCTTACTGAAACCTCTAACAAACTTCTAGTTATCGGACTTTTGGCTAGAACCACTAGTGGATGTCATCAAATAACAAACTTGACTAACCTTAGTTATTGTTGTTGTTGAACTCCTTTATAACTTAAAAGCATAATTTTTTTGTTCTTTTTTTTAAGATCAGCTATGGATAACAAAATAAAAGAAATAGGAAACTTAAATTTTTATGATGGCTACTCAAGCTTCTCAACCTTTTCTAGGTTGCTAAAAACTTAGCATCGAACATGCCCAAGGTGAATGGTACCTATTTTAATACCATGTTGAGAAAATTAAATAAGGTTTAGGCAAAGGAAAAATAGATATGGTTAGAATTAAGGAGAGAATGCTGATATAATATTAGAGGGTTAAGTTTGCCCAATTCGTAAAGAAATCTTGCATGTACTAATTTTTTTCTTCTTTCAATTTTTTAATGATTAATTTTCCCCTTCTCTTATCTTCTTTTCTTCATTTACAAAACTTTCTAGTTATATAAATAAACATATTTTTCTAGAACTATAATCCTAAAGATCCAATAGCATCGAATGCCAAGTAATATTTCAAATTAACTAGGCAATGTAATTATATGTAAAGTTGGAATCCAACAACAAAATATCCTAGGCTTGAACATCGAAGATGTCTTTCATAGATTAGTTAAACTTTCTCCTTATATAGTAGTGCATTACAATGTCTTAATTATATTTCGATGCCAAATTGCAGTGTTAGGATGAAAACTCAACTCCCGTGTAGGCTAGTAGTGCAAATCTTGCTTTAATGTTAAGATTTCTAGTTGCCTATTAAGATAGATTGTCCTTACACGAACAAACACACCATACCTTAGCTCCTACCCATTCTGTAGGTTAGTATTGTTTACTAATTAAAATGACAAAGTTTGGCTCAGTTTAGAGACAGATATGTTCTAATTAAACCGTGAAGAATAATTTTCAACCTAAATGATGTGTACCTTTGTTTCATTAACAAAAGCATCTATATTTGGAGTTAATTTTCCATTAATTTCAACTATCCATTGAACACTATATAAGCCATATCAATGTGCTGGACTCTTATAGCATCACCTGCAAATTTTCACAAATTGTAAGAAGAGAAGTGGAAAGTTTTTTTTTTTATTTTTTTTATGCTTATAGCCTGGAGCGAGCTATTATTTTGTTTAGTGAAAGCAAACAAAGAATTCCTAAACCTCAAATTTCAGTAATGACTAGCTTGTTAGAACTTGGTTATATGTCATTAATATTAAAACTGAAATATAGGCACAATAGTTAAAAATTAAAATCAAGTAATCTAAAATATCGACAAAACTCTATCGTAGTAGCTTGCAAGCATAAAATCATCATGGTTAAAATGAGCTTGCTAAACTACTACAAGTAGTTGAACATAGAATTTCTTGTATATGTATTTTGATAAAGGATAGTACAACAAGTAATTTCATTGAATGAAATGGAATAGGACTACAAGACAAAGGATAAGAATACAATTTATTCCTTATAGACATCTTAACTTGCCATTGACAAATCGAGGCAATATGCCTGTTTGAAGCATGAAAATTTTGTAAGGTAAAGAAAGCATACCATGACACATACACCCCATGTCCTTCTCCAAGAAGAAATCCAAGAGTGTGCACAACAGGAAAAGGGTTTTGAATAATATATCCACATCAATTAATAGCATGAATTGTGCCCATCCCATCCCTAACATCCATTCCAACAAGAATATCAACTTCACATCCCTAACAAACCATGCCAATCAATCATTAGAACATAATCTACCATCTTAAACATAAATAAAAAAACATAAAAAATTAGTCATCATTGCAACAGACCATCCTTTAATAAAATAAGAGATGGTAAACTAGACAAAATAGCATAAAAATAAATGCAAAGATAAAGTTCCCATACCTTTCGAAAAATAGTCATATGAAGGTTTCCATCATTGGTATCATATTTGTCTAAAGCTTGGCAAGCATTTTCAATATCATAGAAGCATGTCACTAGTTCTTTATTGGTTGTCAAGATCATGTCTCCATGTTCTAAAGGATTTTTGGCTTTTGAACTAACCAAACAACTTCTAACATATAATACCTCACCTCTAATTGGGTCTTTCTTAACAAGTGCCTATAGGAGTTGTTATGAATAACTAACCATTTATTATTTTTATAGAAAAAGAATGCCCAAGGAAGATGTTTACATACTCTTTGAATTCAACTAGATTTAAAATAGTCCTTTAAACATGATAAAGGAATTAAATCCATGTGTTCAAGGATGACAATTAATGAATTCTATTTGATATTAGAAAGGAAACAAAATCAAATCATGATTTCTTTTTTTTTCTTTACGAAAGATTCAAAATATATAAATGGAGAATAGCAAATCGTACTCGAGAAAACATATGGAAATCTAAGCTACTTCTTTCAGATGGGATGAAAAAAACTAAAATTCCAACCACCGAGTATATTGCTGAAGATTGAAAAGTAACAACACACATTGTGGTCTTACTTCTAACATTCCTTTAAGTGAAGATGGAAAAAATAACCTAGGGAGAAAATACGACAACATGTCACTAACAATGATGTATAATTATTATTCCAAAACTAATAATAGAAAATAAATCCATTTTTAACCACTATAACCTGTGTAATACAGTTATCATAATAGCATACAATGTATAACAAAACCTAAAAGGATTTCACAATATTATTTAAAGTAAATTAATTATTTTTGAAGTTTTTTACTTGTTAGCAATATAGGGGAAAAAAACAATAACCTAAAAGTGTAAATGGTATGGTGTATATGAACACAAGTAACTTTGTAAAGTTTGTTTTTTTTTCCTTGTTATTTCCAAAACCACTATATGTAAATAATATTAAATGATTTTAATGAATATATGGTCTCTCATAGAGCACAATCATGTCGAATGATCCATAGGGATGATCTAATGGTATAGGCCACATTTTTGCTTGTTTGGCTAGTTAGTTGGGGGGATAATTCATAAATACACATAAAAGTTTTACATTTTTCTAATAGCTTAATACTTGTCTTTTAATTAAGCAATTACAATTTAATTATGATGTCCATAGCACAATAAATGATCACTTTCTTGTACATGGTTGCTTGATTGATTATTATTAAAAAATAAATAAAAATAAAAAAGGTACGCTCTCCTTAAAATGATATGGCACATTAAAAAAGGATGAAAAATAATAAAATTAAAAAATAGCCTTTTTAATTAGAAATTAGTGCAAGCACTTCTAATTACTGAGCATAAGAAAAAATTTAACAATTAAATTGTGAAAGCAGGAAAGAGCAATAATTGCTAATAAAGAGAACAAATTAATCAGGAAGGCCTTTCTCAAGATTCAATCATTACTTAATCCAAAACTTCAAGTCATTGATAGCAACCTCAAGTAAAGGTCAACCTTTAAAATTCTGACAAGTGGCATAGGCCATTTGACACCATTTATGAGAGTAGGTGGCCCATTTACACTAGAGATAATTTTGTCCAGAACCTGACTTATTGCATATACCAAAATATCCATTACAAATTCAAAATTTTTTGATTTCTTGCCCTAAAGATATGAGCTAAAATAATTTTAAAAAATGTCCTTATTTTCACTAAGTCAATTGTCATTTAAAGACAAATAGAAATTGTATGGAAGCTTTACGTCAACATTCATTAAACTACACAAAAAGAATGTTATCCATGTGTGCTGATTGTTAATAAAGTTAACCAAAAGAATAACATGGAGTATCCAATTAGAAATAAAAAATAAGTATAAGGATACAATTCTAAACCTTCAAAACATAAGAAGCTATGTAGAATCTTCAAAACATAAGAAGTTATGTAGAAATCAAGTGATTCTATTGGAACCGATAGAAGAATTCAACCCCCAAAAAACTAGATTTAAATGAAAAGGAATAGCTTATAGACCTTAGTAACCAATCCACCCTAGTTAGCCATTTGGGTTTTAAGTAAAATTTGACTTCTCACATCTTTCTCCACCTTTTTTCTTCTCTTTGCCTCCTACAAGGATCTAACTGTTTGAAGTTAGCTTCTAATGTATCAAACAAATCAAAAACAACAACAGAAGTACACTTTTTAAACACTTCACCCCAAACTACCGGTACGTTGTCATTTTAATTTGATTTTTTTTTATCAGGACTCTAATGATAGGGTTCATAAATTTAACATTCAATTAATTTTTAGCAACTTTCAATATTTTCATATGCACCCTTAGATCCATCAAATAATAAAAGATTGGCCCCACCTCTAACAAAAAAGTTATAAGTGGTACAAAACTTGATGTAGAAGCTTCCCCATATTGCTTGGACCCTTCCATACTCATCTGTTAGCACACCCGGAAATGTAAAACCAAAATCTGGAGTCAACATGTCATTGGTAAGATATTTTTCCTCTATCTGAATAATAATTTGATAGTAGATACGCTTATTTAAGTTCCAGAACCTGAATCGAGCTCAATCACTTCCATATTTGAGGCATAGTACCGTGGGATATTACTGGCTCTTATATTTAGTGCAACATAAACATTGGTAACAACAGATTTTTTGTATAATGTTTTAATGCCTATACTCAACCCCACGAGGTAAACAGAATCCCCACGTCGTAGTGTAGGTTCTGATGAGAAAATCTAATTAAATGAGTCACTCCCCCATATTGAATTATAAATCTAACGCCATAGTTTGGTTCTTTTCAGCCCATGCTTTCCACCATGAAATTTGTCCCTCATTTCTTACATGAGTTACTTGTCAATAAATAAGGAGATTACATCAAAAGGTTGGAGTGCGTTTTATACTCATCAAACTAATACTACTAGCCTTAACAAAAAGAAACAAAGAAGTTGGACTTTGGAGCAATAGAAAACCATTGAAATATATATATATATATATATATATATATATATTGCTTTTGGATTGTGCTGCAAGCATGGACTTGTAAAAGTCACTCAACTTCTCTACCTTTCATTTAATTTATATAGGTAGCATTCTATTTAAGTCACTAAAGCTGTATTTGCTCTCAGAACAACAACTGACAATGTCAGATTGATAGCAACAAAAGTTTCGAAAGTCAAACTTACCCGGAAGTAGCTTTGCCGCACGAATTGCAGAAGCACCAACAGGTCCCAAATCGGAGAGATTATATGAAACAAAAGCATAATTGTGAACAGGATGGAGAAATACTACCTGCAATTAGTCGGATATAGAAATAATAAATAGAAAAGTATTGTCCTTATTTTGCTAATTTGGAAGTTTACATTTTTAAAGTTGTATTGTATTAAAAATTTATACCTCTCCAGGAATTTCAACTGGGAAAGCAGCAAATGATAGCATCACATCGGCAGAAGATATTGCAACTGTATTCCTGTCAACAACAACTAATCCCATATCTTGAGAGTGATGTATTATGACACCAGTTCCAACGAAGAATGTTGAATGAATACCACCGAGCATGCACGATCGAGGATTAATCATGACAAGATAGTTCCACAAATTCACTTAGCATTATATATATTGATAAAAAAACAAGCTTTAAAGCAACAAAGAAAATTCTTGTATTTTATAATGGATTATATTCACAACCCTAGGCTAATAAAGATATCTAGGAAGCAATCAAAGCAAATTAAGACAAAACTCCTAAAATATCACCTCAAACTTCACCAGAGAAGGCTCGATCACGCGTCCAGCAAATGAAGCGTTTGCTGCAGTTACTGCCACTGTTGCACCTTGATAGTCCATCAAAACATATCTTGCATGGTGTTTGATTTCTCAAGCTTGGTTTCCCTGGTTTCAGTCAAGGAAAAACCAGCAGCAACACATCCATCAGTAGATAAATATTTATCCAATCTTTGTTCCTTCACACTCGCATCAGACGCATTTTGGCGAGATGCACTCTCAGAAGAATCTTTAGAATTGGTCTTCGTACTACCATCATTTAATTCCTGCTCGTTTTCTTGGTGCATATGCCCCACACAAGTAGGCTCATCACTTAGTATACCACGCTGGGTTGCAAGACTCCCAACATCTTTAACCCTAGACAACAGAAAAGGGCAATCAGGCAGAAAAGCAGGCTTTGCTATCCAGAGTCCAGTACTATCATCACGTGTGTATATCTGTGGAGGAGCATACCATTCATGGCGACCCACTGTGACCAAGACAAACTGCAGCCATTCAATGAATTTATGAAACAAAATCAGTAATGGTCTGAAGCATAAAAAGCTTGGTTGACTTGAAAATCTTATCAAGTGAGAAAAATCTATCTATTCCTAAACTCAGAAGCTGCATGAACTAGGGTCAATATTCATTGGTCACAATCAAATTAAATGTCAAAAATTGAACTAGGATTGTCATTCCAAAGTCATAAGCACAAAATCATTTATCCAATGTTGGAAAATGTAAGAAGATATGAATCAGACTCATACATATCAGAATATCAAAAGTAAACAGATGTTTGATTGCTATCGTACATGAGAAATATACATATGCTATACTTGGAGGCATGTGACTCTCAAGAAGTATCCAAAAATAAGGAAGATTCTATGTATTTTTTTTATAAAATTTTATAGAGAAATTTAAAGTTTCCTTAAAATTTGAAAACTTTTATTAAACAGAAAGAGTGAAAAATTTGTTAAGGTTTAATAAAATTGGTAATAGGATCTACATTGATCACAATCACAATTGGAAGTGAGTTGTAACATGCACCAAGAAAGTTGCTATAACAATTTATGGGTCATTACATTGGTCAAATTTTATGTCATTCCTGAAGAAGGTACTGTTCCAATCTTAGCAACAAAGATAATCCAATAGGACCTGCATGCTTGTAGGAGCGTCATGAGATGCTCTATTACAAGTTATAGTTTTATTAGCTAGATTCTTGTTTTTCCCGTAAGGCAAGGTTGTCAGATTGTAATTATGGTTAGGGCTCTGGTGGCAATTATAGTTTAACTTTTGCTATGTTTCTTGTTTGATTTGCAATGTTTTAGAATAATTCTATAATCTCTATTTTTTGGTGTTTTATGGTATACGTGTGAGGTTCAAAACTTGGTTTGACTTTAATTTGATTGTGCTTGGTGAACTACTAGTAGTGGTGAGTTGAGTGAGTTAGTGCTAATTTTAAGTTTGATTATGATTAAGTCCTTTTTGACTATTTTGGATGATATATTGTTGTTTGGATCCGTTTTAGAGAATTTTAATGATGTTTAAAGCTATTTTCAAAGGCTTCATATACAATTTGGAGCAATTTTTTTGTTACTTGCTAAATTAGCTAATATTGAAGTGTTTGGAGCACAATTTGAAACATTTGATTTCATTTAAATCATGGAGGTTTTGTTTATGGCATCTTATGGAGTTTTATTTTAGAAACTATTTAATAGTGTCTAGTGTGTTTTAATGGTGTTATTCAATTAATCTATTTTAGATATGCCATTGTTGTTTGGCATGAAAAGGCATGGTGGTTTTAGTTTTTTGATAGGTTCATGTTGGAGTTTGATGTGTAGTCCACTAAAGTTCATTTTTGGGCCAATAGAGATATAATTTGGTGAGTTACTACAAGAAGTAGTATTTCAACATTGTTCTAGTGCTAGCGGAAATGGTTTTTTGTAATAGGAAGGTGTTGAGTATAGTTCCAATTTTTTATAATTTTGCCAATAGCAAAATTATGCTTGTTCATTGCTATACACATTTGGCTTTGGTGGTTTAGATTACTAGTTTTGTTGTCTTTATATGATTTGGCACACTATTTAGAGATTTATGTTTTTACAATTTTGATTTGGTGAAGTTATCCTTAGTTTAAAGTGGTTTATACCACTAATTTTGCTGTTTTCATATAATTTGGGACATTGTTTAGTGACTTATGTCTATAGAGGTCTAATTTGACGAGGTTATCCTTGGTTTAAGGTGCATTATACCACTAGTTTTACCAATCTAGCATTAGATTGATTCATGCCTAGTTGTGCAAGGTGTTGGTGTTTTTGGTTAAGAGTTGAGAAAACTACTGAAACCTATGTCCAACTATAAGTATTAGGGTTTTTAGCTTAAAAGTTGAAAAAGTAGCTCAAGAGAAGCTAGCCAAAAGCTTCTAAAAGTTATTGGTATTTCTACAAGGTTTAGGGTTTGTGAATATTTCTATTCAAAGGATTGTTTGAAGGCTATCCATAAAGTTTGAAGTTTATCAAGTTCTTTTATAGTCATATTTTATTTTGTTTTTAGGAGTTCAAGTTTATACAATAAGCTTAGGCTTCTCAAGTTTCAACTTATAAGGGAGTGTTAGAATATAGTTGGAAATTATTTTAGGTTGACTATGTTATATTAGAAAATATCTTAGATTGATTATCATTGATCTACATTATAGGCTTGCTTGTCTTGCACCTAAAGCTAAGGGTATTACAATCTTTATGTTTATTAGTTGCATTATATTAATAAAACATTAGAATTGAGTCTTGTGTAATAATTTAGTCTTGTATTTCATTCAATAATTATTTAGTATTCTCTTATTAATTCTTTAAATTCTGTTTACTTTTTCTCCTTTTAAATCCTAACCATATTTCTTAACAATATTAATCAATTCAAGCAATATATTCACTATAACAAACTAACACTTCTATCACAAATTATGTCATGAAAATTAAAAAATTATGATAATTTTACCTCTTGCCATAGGAATAAAAAAATTCAAATAAATGTCCAAAAAATTAAAAAAATTATGCTAACGGCAAACTTTACCTATAAAAAAATATCACTTGTGCCACGAA
Source organism: Sindora glabra (assembly GCA_020226215.1). Taxonomy (NCBI): domain Eukaryota; kingdom Viridiplantae; phylum Streptophyta; class Magnoliopsida; order Fabales; family Fabaceae; genus Sindora; species Sindora glabra. The sequence goes on along the minus strand of CM035227.1, from coordinate 96,995,383 downwards.
TTAAGTTATGGGAACATAATCTCTGTGGCAAAGTATCACTTATGCCACAAAAGTAAGCTATAAGAATACATTTTTCATGACAAAATATCACTTGTGCTATGAAAAACTTATGACAAAATATTACTTGTACTACAAACTAAATTATGAGAACACATTCCTTATGATAAAATATCACTTGTGCTACAAATTATGTTACAACTACATATTTCTTATAACAAAGTATCACTTATTCTATCACATAAATTAGAAAATTTTATCCATAGGAAAGTATTACTTATGCCACTATGAATAAAATTATAGTTAAATATATCATTTTTGGTAACTATACATATAAAAAGATTATTTACAAAACAATGTAATATGCTAAAATATAGTAGATAATAAAAAAATATAAATATTTATATATTATGGGTGTTTATCAAATAGTTAATTCATTAATTAATCAATCAAATAGCCCCAATCAATGAAAATAAAAAGTTATAAAGTATAACATTTTTAATTAATTAATTCATAAAATATATGTAAAAAAATAGATCTATTTATAAATTGTATAGTTATGTACTTTTATTATTTTTCTTAAAATAATTGAAATAGGAGTTGAACCTCAAATATTAAGATATGTAAAAAAGAATTTAATTATTAAGCTCTTAAGCATTTTTATTTATATGTGTATTAAATTTAATATCTATTAGAATATAACTAATTTTTCATAAATAATAAATAATTATTTAACTTTCCATCAATTAAAATTATATAATAAAATTAATATACATCAAAAAATAAATATTATAATATATTAAAGATTGTATTATATAATTATTCAATGAATATAAATTCTATATGTACTAAAATTAAAAATTAATGGGATTAACATATACATATATATAATAAATACATATACAATAATTTTTTCAATTTATTAATTAGGATAATTTTTAAAATATTGGTTAAACAAAAAAATTTAAGGTATAAAATATTATAAAAAAATTATTGTTTATCACATCATATTGTTCTTAAAAAATGTGTAACAAAGAAGATATATATTATGAAAAAAACTAAAATTATTATATTATATATAAATAGTATAATTTGTGAAACAAGTTATAACAAGTTTTATTATTGACATATATAATAATAAGTTTTACATTCATTATTGTAATATTAACAAACTTTCATTAAAAAAATTGAAAATAATAATTATGTAAAATTAAGTATAATTTAATAATAATTAAATTATTATATTAAAATTTTTAAGTAAATTATATTTAAATGAGTGATATACATAAAAATAGTTTAAATTTTTATTTTTATTCCTTATTAATTTCATTTCCCATAGATATTTTGTATTAATTTCTTTCCTTCTAAATAATTATTTAATTAATTTAGTCTATTCATTTTATAATTTTATTGATAGGTTAATGACTTGATAAATGAAAGGATAAAAATTAAATATAAATAATATATAAAAATAAAATTAATACTACAAATTTGTAAAGGTTCGAATGACATAACTTATATTTATGAATAATAAAAATATATATTATAAATAAAAAATTAAAAGTAAGTAATTTATAATAATTTTAATTTATAATTTATAATTAAAATTTAAATATACATAATAGTTCAAAGTTATTATTTGCATGGATATTTATTTCATATAATTTAACTTTTATTGAAGAAATTTTAGAAAATAATAAAAACTTACTTGAAAAATGTAAAAATTTCACTTTTATTTTGTAATAAATAATAATTAAATAAAATATTAATAAAAGGATAAAATTAATTAATTAATTTTTTATGAGAGATAAAATTAATATAAGATATTTGTAAATAATAAATTTGATACAAGCAAAATTAATAATGAAATAAATGGAATGTTAATTTATAAAAAATAAATTTTAAAATAAAATTATAAAATATTTTAGTATTAGTGTATTTTTATTATATGTATTTATCAAATATTTTAATATTATATAATTAATGTCACATGAGTATAGTTTTACTTTTGAAGTCAATTGATTAATTAGAACTTCATATAAAATATATTGTATTATATTACTAAATAAGCAAACTAGTATAATGGTAAGGTATGACATTCCTTAACTTAGAAATTCAAGTTCGATTCCTCATAAATACAATTTGCAATTTCTAGATAGATTTCAATGATTTATCCTAACTTGATGTAGGTTAAAAGCATTAATAGATTTCAATATATGTGCAAATAAAATGATAGGATAACATTTAATTGAATTGACTAGATAATCAATTTAATTTGAATATATAAAAATTATTTTAACTAATTACATTAGTTTTTATAATTATTTTATTTTTTTACTACAGTTTTATTCGTGGTAATATGATTTACTAGCCACAGATGTGCCTTTTTTGCCACATTTGTACTCGTGGCTAGATACTCGTGGTTAGAAGAATCTATTAGTTACAAGTAAACTCGTGGTAAAAAAATTTATTTATGCCACAAGATCTTTTTTCCTGTGGTAATTTCCTTGCCACACTTATGCTCTGGGGCTATTCAACCAGTATTTCTGTGGCTAAATAGCATAACTATGAAAATTTTGATCTTATGTTATGATTTTGACTATAACATAAGTGTTAATTTGTTGTAGTAATTTTTCATCATTTCAAACAAAAAACCTTAGAAAACTCTAGTATTTTTTTAGCATTGAAATAGCTCAATCCTGTTTTGGCATTTCTATCTCTCAACATAAAAATGCCCTTGACATTTTAAAGGAGACATGCCTAGTGAATTCTAAACCTATGGATACTCCTATGGATCCAAATTTTGAACTATTACCTAATCTAAGCAAACCATTGTCAAATCTAAAAAGATATCATAGGCTTATTGGAAAACTAAATTATCTCACAATCACTCAATCAAACATTTCTTTTGCAGTTAGTGTGGTGAATTAGTTCTTTAACTCACCATGTGATATTCATTGGAATGCATTAGTTTGGATTATTTGCTACATAAAAGGAAATCTAAGAAAAGGTTTGTTATATGAGAATAAAGGACATACTCAATTGTTGTTTACTTAAGTGCCAATTAAATTCTCCAAATGACTGTCACTCTACTTCAGGCAATTATTATATTTTTTTTCTAGAAAAAATCTTATTTCTTAGCAAAGTAAGAAACAAAATATAGTGGCAAGATCAAGTGCAAAATTAAAGTATCGAGTTATGGCATTAGTTACATATAAACTCATATAGTTGAAATAGTTATTATAAAAGTTAAAATTTTATGCACCTAGTCCTATAGAGCTTGTGTGTGACAATCAAGCAACCTTGTAAATTACATCTAATATTGTCTTTCATGAAAGAACAAAACATAATAAAATCAACTATCACATTATAAGAGAAAAAGTTGTTATAAAAAAAATTGCCATGTTTTTATGAATTCTAGTGAGCAATTATGCTCACAAAATCCTTTCAAAGTCTAAGAATAAGCTACATATGTGACAAGTTTGGTGCATATGATATATATGCTCTAACTTGAAGGGGAGTGTTAAATAGTACTAAATATAATTGAATATTATTAATTGCATAGTAAATATATGCTATAAGTTAAAGTGATTAGTAAAAATTTGGGCATATTGATTAGCATTGAAAGGTATTGATTATGTTTCTATCATATAAAGAACTAAGGCTGAGATGTTTTTCTCAAGCTATTCTAACAATTTCAAGTATGAATAATAAACAACATTGCCACTATTAAGTAGCAATTGTTCCTAAAAGCTTGAGCTATTAAGAGAAGATCTAGGAATAGTTTTATTATAACTTTATCACACCCCTCTATGCAACAGCCTTTTAGACTTGAAGTGTAAATATAACATAGTCCTATCTTTCTTTGCATTGAAATTTAATTAGAAGAGTAGAAGCAATAGGAATTAAACCCTTGGCATTTCAATCTAAAAGGCTTTAATTTCATGTTAAGCACTAATTTTTCTTAAAAGTTTAAGCTATTAGAATAAGGCTCAAGTATGGCTTTATTATAACTTTAACATCCATAATTGGGGGACTTTATAGCAAAAAGTAAAACTAAATTTAGGTATATAGTAAGTAATTTTAATTAACTTAAGATATGAAATTAAATTGTGAGTTAGGTTCATAAAGCAACTATAAAAGGTAGCCAAAGAACTCCTTTTCTTGTATTAGATAAAGGTTAGGACTGCTGGAAATTGCGCATCATACATGCACAACGGAATAAAAATTTTGCACGATTTCCACCAAGGATCCATGCGAATTTAGAACGCCATAGATTAGGGATTAGGGTTTTTACCTTTCGGTCAAAAATTTTCTGTCTGCTACACAACAAATTCGATCTGTTTCTGTCTGTTTTTCAATCTAATCTACTCTCCAAATCAGGAACCAGAATAGAAACTAGAAGATCAGATCACCAGTGCAACGTTTAATGTGGCTGCACCTCTATGGTATCCACACAAACCCGCGAATCACTGATGAATGTCCACTACACACACCGGTTGGAATTGATCTCCTTTCACCTCGTAGTGCTAGCTACGCCTCTTCAGGGGTTTTGGTTAAGGAGAGGTGCTAGGATTTTTCTGTGCCTTTTGGCATACATGAATAATGATAAAAATCCTATTATTACCTAACAAGCCTATTTAAATAGGTGCATAGAAAAACCTAACCTATTTGGGCTTTATTCCATGTACAATTATAGGCTTACTATTGGGCCTTATAATTATGACATGAATTCCCAAATATTAAGCCCAAACAATTTGGTCCATTAATTCTAAATTCACTAGGCTCTAAGTGTGTGACCCTACAGGCTCTCATTACGTTGGCAATGACCATTGATCATATTAATGATCATAAACAATGATTGGTGTCTAGCAACATATTATTGTTACCCAAGTAATGAGAAAGTCAATGATTTGACTAAACCTTTACACGTGATCATCACCTATGTCCTTTTGTCCTATACATCTAGATTGAGCACAAGACGTGGACCGTGTCATTCCCGTATAGCCTAATCTTAAAGTTTCTTAATTCCTAAGTAAGCTGACTGAAACAAATGTAATCGACATCTCATGTCAATTCATCTGAGCATGGCCATGCATTTTCTCAGCTTTACTTAATCAAGGGGCCCATAGATATTGCTCCTGTTATATAGGAGGGACAAATCCCATCTTGATCACATAAATCCCTTCGCATAATATGTGACTTATCCAATATCTACCCTTACATTCACTCAACCATTAGTGACATAGAATAGTATCAAAATATGAAACTCACATGTAGGGAACCTTGGTGATCTCAGGTCAAAGGACCATATTAATAATGATCACTAAGAACCACTTATGATACTCATATAATGATCTGTGTAGTGTTCTTAATATGGGTCGGTCCAGTATATAAGTTCTCTAATTTGTACTCATATGTAAATTTAATATCCCATGTAAGTCTTCACACATGCTAGTCTTAACATATCAAAGCAACCTAATCCACAATGATATATAACTAGGGATATTTAAGAATACAATTATTCTAAGGTTATTATCATAATTGAATATATTACGCAAATAATATATATAATTATAATAATTGGAATTGCCATTAAAATAACATGATTTAAAATTATAATCACCAATATAATTAGTTTTAAGGCATATACACTAACAAGGACTTTATTAAAGGAGAAAACTAGTGCTTTGCTAAGAAAAGAGAAGTGTATGAAGCCAAAATGATTTAATCTAGCAAGCTTTTAACCATTAGTCTCTTCTAATTTCATCTTATTAGATATTTTATATGGATATATGTTAATTTCTATCTATAGGGTATTCTTGTAATTTTCTTTATTCTCATGGTGATTAAGGAGCTCACACTAGGACTTTCTATATGATCTCCCTTGTTTTCAAGTCACCAATTCCATATAAGCTTGCCATTACTACTAAAAACTTCACAACTAGTACTTCACTAACCTATATAGATAACTCATTTATTCAACCCTCAATTCCTAAGATGTAAACTATCATTGTTGTTCAACCCTTTTCAATTTGAAGTTCAATATTCTTGTTGACACTATCATCAAGTAAAGTCTCTAATTTCAAAAATTGAGTAATGACTTGTAATGAATATTAATGTTAAATATTATAAATGAAAAAAATGCTTTCATTCAACTTCATATAAAGAAATAATTTTGTTCAATACTCATACATATATCAATTTTTGAATTATTAGTTTTTGAATTCTAGAAACACATCATAGATATATCTAAAGACAATGCCTTTCTAAAGCCTGTGCACCTAAAGCATATAGCTAGCAAGGATCTTGTTTGGGACAACATCAACAAAGACTTTAATCTTAAAAGGAACCTTCATCATCAAAAAAAAAAAAAACTTAGAATAAGGTAGAAATTGATTTGAAGGGTTTATAACCATAAACTCAAAAAGATTTGCATATGTAAGAACTACATGGAACTATTAATAAAATAATTATGGTTTAAAAGGAAAGAATGATGGAAAGATAAAAAAGAATTGGGGAGAGAACATTGGTATATTATTGAATCAATAAGATGGCCAAATTTTTGCATAAGACATAACCTTAAAATATATTTATATAGACCTATAAAGAAATATAAATATAAAAAAACTTTACATCTATAACATATTCAAAACCTATGTTATAACCTAATTACTATGTATTAATTTCTAACACACTCTCAATTTGAAACTAAAAAACTTAAGCTTATTATGTCAATTTGAACTCTCAAAAATGAAATGCAACTAAATATAAATATGAAGAATATATCTCCCTATAAACCCAAACACTTAAAACCTTAAGAACAATGTTAAAACTTTAATAGATACTTTTTAGCCAACTACCCCTAGTTGGTCCTTTGACTTCTTTCCAATTCCTTTTGGCATAAACAATAAAACTTCCAAAAGTCTTCTACTAGCTTTCATAAAGTTATTCCCTTAACTTTTCCTAGCTTATCTTTAACAACCACCAACACATAACTATTAACTTAGGGTTTATTTGTTTACTATTTTTAGAAATAATTTTTTATTTTTATGTATTTCAAAATAAAAGTTCTTATTTGGTAACTATTTTCATGATTTGATTTTAATAAAAATTGTAACTCCAAACATGTAACTAAAAAAATAGAAATAAACTTTAAATATTTTCTTAAATTATTTTTTTAATTCTTTATCTAATAAAATGAAATCTTTCTTTATTTGCTCTACTAGCCACCCTTTATTCTTTATTTCCTTTGAATCTAAAAATAGTTTTTGCAAACAACTTTTGAGAATAGTTTGTAAAAATAAAACACATCAATATACACCTCAAATTGCTCCTGAGTTGTGCTCATTGTAGCCAAATATCAAAACAACCACTATAACACAAAAGAAACAAACTACCTAACAACTTAAAAAGACACCAAATGTCATTTCACCCAATTTAATAAGTTATAAATTACCTATCAATGCCATTTCCAACAATTCATTACTTTAATAATGAACTCAAAGATAACACTCAAAATCAAGCTTAAATGTAAGAATCTCTAGTTCACCATATCATAGGCCTTTCTAAATTCGGCTTAAACATAAAATATTAGTGCTCACATCATTTTACGTCTTCCACTACCTTATTATCCACCAAGTTGTGATGAGAAAAAAATGACTATGTTATTTCCTTCTATTTCATGTCCTTTAGTGATTTACATATGCTTAATTTTACAAAATTGACTTTATTTTTTAATTTGGGGTTACTTTTACAAAGTTCTAAATTTATTCAATTAATGCTAGATTTTAATATTATTTCTATTTTTTAGCTATATCTTGTGCTTTGAATATTTGATCAAAGTGATTTTATACCATTGGAAAGCTTAGATAAATACCTATAACTTTAGTAGTTTGGTTAAAGCCTAGTTTGAACTCTTTCAAGCCTTTATTTAACTGAGAAGCTAAAATCTTATCTCTATCCTAGCTAGAGCAACTTTGATTTTTAGGTCATATCTAGAGTTACAAAGGTCCAATTAATATAAAACTAGTGTTCAAATCTCCACAAGACTCAAGCTTACAACTTTGATGTTTATGATTTTCCTAAGTTACATTGTTTTAGTGATTTGATACTGGGTGGAATCCAAATTAGTGAGATTTTACTACTATAACTCTTAAAATTAATCACTCTATAAAAATTAGGTCTGGGCTTCTAAAAATTAAGAATGCCCTATCTTGTAATCTAAGAGACTTACAATCTAGATCCAATAGAGTTTTAGGTTAATTAGGTTAAATTAAAGGAGAAAACTTATTAGACACAAGGAGACTTTTACACATTTAGCAAGTAGCTTTTCTTTCTTTTCTTCTAACTTATATTCTTTAGCCATGGAAGCTAGTTTTTAGAGTTGATTCAAGGAGTTTGAAGCTTTCCTCTATTGAATTATAAGATTATAATTTGTAATGTTAACTTTTTTTAATTAATTTTTCTCTTTCCCTATTTACCTGTGCTAGTTTCTTCAAATTACGTATGTTGGATGTTGATTTGGTATAATTGATATTCACCATTGTGATTTCTAATGCTTTACTATTTTGATATTAAATTGTGATTGATAAATCATGATTTTACACATAGAGGAAAAGGGTTAAGGAATTAATTTATAGGTTTTTAATTTAATTTCTTAATTCAATCAAATTCTATTGTTAAATTAATTTTAATCTAGCTTAGAGATTATAACAATTACTTAATTTAGCTAATATTAATTAATCAAATTGTAGATGCTAATTTAGCATAGGATTCATGAATTATCATGGGAGTCCCAAGTAATTCAGAAGAATTAATTAAAAAAGTTAAATCCTAATTAATTAATGACTAATCTAACTAAAGCATCTTAATTCCTTAAATTGGTTGTTTCATTATACTAATATTCCTTCTTGCTATTTACTTTGCATTTTTGTTTTGTTTAATATGTTCAATTTAATTTTGAATCACAAAACCCCTCACAAATTTGATTTTGGTCTATATATTGCATTATGCATAATACAACATTTTGGATTGCATTCTATCAACATATTGCATCCATTATGTTGCATTTTGTTTTAGACTATTTTTGCATTTTGTATTCATATCTAATTTTGCATTTTATGTATGCATTTTACTTGTTATTCATAGTAAAAGATAATATAAAAGGGATCACTAGAAGTACGACTTGATTTGTACTACTATACTACATTATTTTAGCAAACTAGTTTTTAATCTAATTTTGGTACATTGCAATGTTCTAATCGAGCTACATCAATAAATTGCCTACTAACTACAGAAACGCATTAGGAACAAGAAATAGTACCACTTAGAACCTTACTCAATCTTAAAGATAATACTTTGGTGATAATCTAATACATATTAGAGATGAAGCTATTATCCCTAAAACCTTTAACTATTACAAAGCAATCCTTTTTAAGAATTAAAGTTATGAAATTGGAATATATGAGTGACCTATTCCAATGAAACTCAACAAAGACCTTTAAAAAATCTTTCTTTACTAACTTCCTAAAATTTTGAAAGATGCTAAAAAAGACCCATCAAGTCTAAGTGCTTATACTATATCTAAATTCCATATGACATTTCTAATCTTTTTTTGCTCAAAAAAGGCCTTTCTAATCTAACAACCTTCATGCCCATTAAAAAATGCCAATCTAAACCTTCAATAAATGAACAATAAGGATTATTTTCCTTATATAAGTAGCATTAAAAATCAGTATTCTCTCGTGCAATGGTTACTTGATTCCTCATAGTTCTACCACATTCCACTTTTAATTCCTTAATAACACTTCTATTCTTCCTACCTGTCATGACCGAAAACTAGGGGCCATGACTGGCACATGACTTAAGGGAAAAACATAATCATATAGGTCATGCTAGCCTAATACATTATAAGATAACCTATAACCTTTTTCAAACTCAAGTAGGCATATATCCAATACACAATCACTAATTTTTAACATACATATAGTCCTACATGGACTTTCTTATTTTTTAACATTCACCTATTAGTTCATATATTAACATAAAATCCATATCATTTTGTAACCAGACAATCCTTCATAATTATAACAAAAATACATACATGTAAATCAATAGAAGTTTGCCCTGCCTGTAGGTTTAATGGAGCACATCTAAGAGTATTCAAACTTTCATAACTTTAAAAAATTTGTAACAGTTTTATATCAAGCCTACATGAATAAAGTGTGGCTCATTACAAGAGAATATTCTTTTCTCTTTCTCTCTAAGGAGCTACAGACAATGGGCTTAAAGTTAAATCTCTATCTGAAAAATATTACAATAAAAAGAGTGAGTCATGAATTCAGTGAATAGATAATATAAACTTTCAATGGAAATAGGACAAATTATGGCATGAGTTTTTCCTTAGAAATAATTAAGTAACTTTTCAATACCAAAAATATATCATAAGAGTTATACAATCATTTTTGATAAAGTAACAATTGGAGTGTTCAATAGAAGTAGAATACTAAAATATAAGTTTCATGTCAAAAGATAGATAGTAGGTTCTTTAATCATAGTATAGGAAATCATCGTAAACATAAATTCATGGTAAAAATTTCAATACGATGTATTCATGATAAATAAATAATCAAAATTAAAGTTAATAAATTTTAAAATATATAAACCATCAAATTACACCTTTGGGTGGGAGATTTCTAGTTATAATTAACAAATATGAGTATTCAACTTATGAAATAACAATATCAAAAGAGCTTTCAGCTCTAAGGAAACTCATCAGCTACCATAAACCAATCCATATGTGTTGGTCGACACATGGGGTTAGCAACTCTCTTGCTAATTGGGGTTTGAACTAAGGTACACCTTAACTAACGTCATCACTACTGTTAGCTATAGTTTTTAACTAGTCTTCTCCCAAAACAAGTTTATAAAAATAACAAAACACTATGTATGTATATATATATATATATATATATATATATATATATATATATATATATAAGTAATAGTTATATGAGAAATTTATTGGAAATAAATTGTTTCACACATCAACAGTTTAAAACAATTTCAATCCATACTCCTTTTAACTATGAGTAGCTCATCAAGGCTCTCAACTATGACAATCAACATCTTTAATATCAAATCATTCCAAACTCATCAAAAATTAATTTTTACAAGCATATGTGAAACTTTAACACATTATCACTTCATCCACAATAACCTTTCAAAAAACATATACAATAAGATTCCAATAATACACCATTTCAAATAAGTCACATAAATCAATTTCCTCATCATAAGTCATTTTAGTACCATTCTTGATTACAATAACTCAAGGAACTTTTAAAGTGCTTGTCCTAAGTGTGCCTAGAGCTTTACATCTATGGAATTAAAATGCATAGAAAATAATGACAATTAATAAATTAATAAAATTAATATTTCAAAGTATAGAGAAGTTTGAAAAGTATATAAAAATGTGGAAATACACATTATCTACTCATAAAATAGCCAATATGCTCAAGTTTGATTTCTTCCTACTTTACAAACCACCAATGCCACTAGGAAGTATTTCTTGACCTTGTGCAAGCAATCAAACAATAATTCAAACATAAATAAACACTTAATTACATTATCAAGCTTTCTATCACAAAACTCCCAAATCCCACACTATATGCATAACCAAAGAACACACTAATCTTTACTATCTATTAACTAATTTAAGATAATATAACTCTTAATTAAGTGAATGAAGTTTGGGAATTACTTTATTAAGCAAATGAAAAGGATTTTTAGAACTTGTTACCCAAATCCCTAAAATTGGAACCACCAGGGGAAAACATAAAATAACATATACAATGCAAGAAGTGGAGAGAAAGTGGAAGAAAACGTGTGGAAATGTGAAGAAAAAAGAGCTATCTCGTGTGGTTAAATGTGGAAGAGGAAGAATAAGAGAAGAGCTAAAGGGAAAGTGATGTGAATAGTATTATATTAATATTTTCCCTTATATTTAGGTCCTTTAGGAGGTAATGATACTTGATTGGATCTATTTTGCATTAATTTGAGACTAATTGCATTAATTTGGGCTTAAATGAATTTCGGGCTTAATGCTAAATTTTTTATGCTATTTCAATATTTTGACCATAACTTGAGCTTTGGACATTGGATTTGAATAATCTATATCCCATTGGAAAGCTAAGAAAAATACATACAATTTTCATGTTGACCAAAGAACCCAGTTCTATCATCTTGGAGGTTAAAGATTAGCTTAAAATCGAAGTAGAGTTGCTGTCCAAACCCAGACCCGACCCAGTGGCAATAAATAATTCATATCTTGAACTCCAAGTGTCCAATTGATGCAAGGCCAAGTCCAATTATTCCCTAAGATCCATATCTAATCCTTCATGAAGCCCTATTGAAGAAATTGAGACATTTTGAAAACCAAAGAAGACGGATTAATGGCTCATTATTTCAACTCCGACTAGATTAAGCTGTCTGCAGTATTTTGGCTACAACTTTAGCTAGGAATGTCTGATTGGGCTGAAATTTTTTGGGTAGCTTCCTAAAATATTAGGATACAAGTTTGTAGTTTAGGTCCAGTCCTAATTATGTTTCTAGGGTTTAAAATAAATAGGTTAAAGAATCAGAACGTGAGACAGATAGAGAGCTAGACAGTTTCCTATTTTCTATTGTTCTTGTGTTTTTCTCTAATGGAAAGATAATTCTTTGAGTTGATTCAAGGAAATTTAAGGTTCTTCTTCCTTGGAATTATAAGATCTTGGTTTGTACGGCGGTAATTGTAATTGATTTTCCTTTTTCCTCATCTATCTTTTCTGATTTGCATGATCTAGGATATTGGTTTGATATAATCTTTGTTCAATTTAGTAAGTTGTGTTTTTAAATCTGAATTAGTAGTAAATTTTGGTTGATTAATCAAAATTTTTTGTGAGAGAAAAAAGGATGAATGATTAATTTAGGAGTCTAAATTAATTCATTTAATTTGGTTGAATTCTATCTTTAAATTGGTTTTGATCTAGCTTAGGGGTTATGATGATTATCTAACTTAGCTAATCTTAATCAATCAAACCCTAGATAATCATCTAGCTTAGAGTTCATGTTGTTGCAAGGATTCCTGATAATTCAAAGCTAAATAAACAATTGCAAAATCTAATTTATAATGATCTGTAATTAATTCTTTGAAGAAACCTTGAATTCCTTGAATTAGCTATTTAATTTCATTGGTTTCTCTCTGTTTTACTTCTATTTTTCAAGATTAAATTTATGCTTATTAATTATTTAATTCGTGCAACTAACCTCCTAATTTTGCATTTTGTTCTGCATGGTTTCTATTCACACATAGCATACAACATTGTCTCTAATTTTATTTCATTATAGCTTCTTTAGTCTACACATTTTGTGTTTGATAAATTGCATAAGTAGATAGCATTCTATTTATTGATAAATTGCATTCTGTTTAGGTAGCATTCTATGTTTGATAACATAATTAGTAAATAATCATAGAGAATTATTGAAAAAGATTTTTAGAGGTTCGACCTAATTCCCATTATTTTTGTTGCAAATATTTTTAGGAATCAAAAAATTTAATTTGACTGGTTCGATAATCGTGATCAAATTTTGGCGCCATTGCCGAGGATCTCTTTTCAATATACTCTCTTCAATTATTTACTAGTTGTGTTTTATAGCATATTAGCTTAATTCCTATTGCATCTAATTCTACATTCTTATGTGTTCTTGCCCCTTCTGCATTCTTGTCTATTTATCTATTTCTGTTGACTTTTTTGTTCTGCATTATATCATCCTATTTCAGCATTTTGCCTCATTCATTTGCACCATATATAAGTTGATATTAGGCTTAGGAATTAGTTTTTGGTGAATTATCAAGTTGCTCTTTATTTTCAATTTTGCTGAAGATTTATAGTTACTGTTCATTTGGTCATTTTCTCATAGCATTAGTTCCTCTTGCATTCCTCTCATTTTGATCATTCTACCATTGCATTCCATCCTCATCTAACATATTAAACTCCATTCTACATTTAGATTTACATGTCATAGCCAATTGGATTGCATTCCATTTTGCATCAATTGAACTGTACGAATTGAAGCCATAAGTTTTTCCTGAATGTGCATTGTGGTTCATAACTCACATATCTCTATAGTCTAACCTCTCATTCCACTTTAACATCACATACACCTCATATACAAACATGTCATGCACTTTCCTTAACATGTCATTGCATTTTAAGTAGTAAACCTCACTTCCTGTACGACTGAACCCCTATTTCATTGCCTTTCTAGTTTCATCTTGCATGATTTTATATAATCCCATTTTAGATTGAGTTAAAATTTTGCATGGTACTAGATATAGTAGAATAGGAGTTGCACACTAAATTTAGCAGCATTTCATTACTGTTTAGTCATTCTAACTTGCATTTTTCGTTTCTGGTGAATAGGAACTTTGAACTACAACCTATATATTCCTTCATTTTTTATATTCCTTCATTTTTTTTGCAAATAGACTTTTTTCCCCATCCCTCCACACCCCATAGGTTGGACACCCACCCTTAAATGCACCTTTAAATCCTTTTTGGTTAGTCACCTAGACCCCCTTCAATTTTTTTTGAAAATTTTTTGCAATCTCTAAATAGCTTCAAACTTGGTGTCAAGGTAAAACCCACCCCTAAGAACAATAATCACTAGCGGTAACCTCGTGATGTACCCCCTTTTTTAGCTAAATTTCACTATTTTCTATTTTTTTTGAATTTTTAAAGATTTTTTATTACATTTTTGGATTCCTCATGGTTAAATTAGTCAAGTAGAGATGGTTTGAAAATTTAAAAAAATGTTTAAATAGGTTAATTGAAGTTCCTATAGTCAGTTTTTGCATATATGCATGCATTTAGTGTTTTGGTGTTTTGATGCTTTCGTTTAGTGGTTTTGCTTATTTTACTATTTTTTCTATTTAGAGATTGTGTATGATAAGAAGAAATCCTACTGAATTGTTTGATTTTGATTTTAAGATTGATAGGATATTTCATTCACTTCGTAGGACCAAAAAAATAGATAGTTCTAAGCCCCCTTCTCATCCAGAAAATATGGCAAACAATAGGACCCTAAAGGAATTGGTTGCCCCTGATGTTACCTACTAACCTTTAGGCATCCAATATCCTGCATTAGATGCTAACTTTGAATTAAAGTCTGGACTGATACACTTGCTTCCAAGATTTCATGATTTTGCAGGTGAGGATCCATATAAGCATCTGAAGGAGTTCCATGTAATGTGCTCAACAATAAAGGCACAAGGCATTTTTGAGGATCACATCAAGTTGAGAGCCTTCCCATTCTCCCTTGCTGATGCTGCCAAGGATTGGCTATAGTACCTACAACTTGGATCCGTGACCTGCTAGAATGACATGAAGCAGTAATTCCTTGAAGAGTTCTTCCCTGCATCCAGAGTAGCTGCAATTAGGAAGGAAATATGTAACATCAGACAAGTGAATGGAGAGACATTGCATGAGTACTGGGAGAGATTCAAGAAGCTATATGCAAGCTATCCTCACCATCAAATCAGTGAATAGTTGCTAATTCAGTATTTTTATAAAGGCTTTCTCCCCATGGATAGAAGCATGGTTGATGTTACAAGTGGTGGAGCTTTAGTAGAAAAAACTCCAACGGCTACACGAGATTTAATAGCAAACATGGCAGTAAATTCTTAACAGTTTGGAATAAGGATCATGGCTGCTACAACCAAAAATGTGAATGAGATAAGCCTTCCATCCTATATAGACTAGTAGAAAATATAGCATAGAATTGATGAACTAACCTTTTTAGTAAGGCAACTGGCTGTGGGATAACACTAACAGCAAATAAAAGCCCCTCCACCTACCAGACTATGTGGCATTTGTTCTTGCACAAGTCATTCCACTGATGCCTGTCCAACCTTACAAGAGGATGATGGCCAATACCAAGCTTTTGCTACTGTAGTAGCAGTTTTCCCTAGGAAACCACTATACTAGCAACAGCCACAACAAAATTAGTACCAGCAGCAACAACCTAAATATGATCCCTTCTCAAATTACTATAATCCTGGCCATCCCAATTTCAAATATAGTAATGCACCAATACAGCAAACCAAACTAGCCCAAGCACCATATCAAAATAAAGCTCCCTTCCAACAGCCTTCCAAGCTAATTCAACAGTAACAAAACTTCTAGAACTAACAACCAAGCTGCTTCTCATCCTTTTCTCAGCCATCTCTTGAAGATTTAGTCAAGCAAATGGCCACTAATAGCCTGCAATTCCAATAGAGGGCAGATGCTATAATGCAAAACCTTCAGATATAAATTGGAGAGCTTGCTTCCACTATAAGCAAGCTTAAATCACAAGGTTCTAACAAATTACCCTCCCAAATAATTCCCAACCCTAGAGGTAATGTCTCTGCCATCATGCTAAAAAATGGCAAGGAAGTTCATGTTCCCAACAATCCAGAATCAGCATACCAACCGTAGAAGACTCCATAACTAGTAGCTGTTGAAGATTCTGCAGAAACTTCCTTTCAATCAAGCAAGAATTCATACAAACTAGAGATAATGCAGAAACTAGTAGAATTCACAAGATCACTTCCTTTTCCCAATAGAATTACATAGTCCAAGAGAAGAGAAGAAATTGACAAAGATAAAGAGATCCTAAAAACTTTTAGAAGGGTGGAAGTTAACATCCCATTGTTGGAAGCCATCAAATAGATTCTCAAGTATGCTAAATTCCTCAAGGAGTTGTGCATGTGAAAGAGAAAGCTTTCTGGCAATGAAAAAGTGCGTTAAGCTAGAATATTTCAGTTATTCTTTAACCAAATATGCCCCAGAAGTGCAAGGATCTAGGTACATTTGACATACCCTGTGTCATAGGCAACAACAGATTTAAGCATGCTTTGATTGACTTAGGAGCCTCCATAAACGTGATGCCAATATTTGTATTCTCCTCTCTACAACTTGGTCCTTTGAAGTAAACAGGAGTGATCATCCAGTTAGCAAATAGAAGCACTGCACAACTTGCTGGAGTTATTGAAGATGTGCTAGTTCAAGTAAAGGAATTAATTTTTCCAGTGGATTTCTACATTCTACCAATGGAGGATGAGTCTGTCAATAGCCCTGCACCTTTGATTCTGGGAAGACCTTTCCTTAAAATAGCAAAGACAAAAATTAATATTGATACAGGCATTCTTTCTATGGAAGTTGGAGATACAGTAGTGTCTTTTAATATCTTTGAAACCATAAGATTTCCTGCTGAGGACCATTCTATATTCCAAATAGAAGTGATTGATGAACTTGTTGTGAATGCTCTTAAAGACATACTTGCTGCTGAATTTTCCCATAATTCTGAATGTACCTACTGTGATGATAATAACGAATGTACAATATGTAGAGAGATTTCTACATTCTTAAGTGAAGAAACCAGTATTGTACCAGAAACACCAGAAGAAGTAGCAAAAACAAAAAAACTAGAAGAAGCAGCAATAGCAAAAGCAAGATTCTTTAACCAAGAAGCATTTCACCTTGCTGGAATGACTAGCACGAAATTGCTTCCCTCTGTCATCCGGCCACTAAAATTAGAGCTCAAACCTCTTCCAGATCATTTAAAATATGCATTTTTAGAAGAGGATGAAAAGCTGCCAGTGATTATAGCAAAGAAATTACAACTTGACCAAGAAGAGAGATTATTGCAAATTTTGAGAGCTCATAAACAAGCCATAAGGTGGACACTTACAGACTTTCCTGGAATTAACCCTTCAACATGTATGCATAGAATTCTTCTAGAAAAAGAAGCAAAACCAGTGAGACAACCACAAAGAAGACTTAACCTTTTAATTTTGGACGTGGTAAAGAAGGAGATTACTAAGCTTTTAGAGGCTTGAATTATATATCCAATTTCAGACAGCAAGTGGGTGAGTCCAGTCTAAGTTATCCCTAAGAAAAGTGGCTTAATAGTAATAAAAAACTAAAATAATGACTTGCTACCCACTAGAGTGCAAAATAGTTGGAGAGTATGCATTGATTATAGGAAGCTCAATTAAGCAACCAAAAAAGACCGATTTCCTCTACCTTTCATTGATCAAATGCTTTAGAGATTAGCTGGAAAATTACATTATTATTTTTTAGATAGCTACACTGGTTATTTTCAAATTCACATTGCACTAGAAGATCAAGAGAAGACAACATTCACATATCCTTTTGGCACTTTTGCTTATAGAAAGATGTCCTTTAGCTTATGCAATGTACCTAGTACATTCCAAAGGTGTACGGTAAGCATTTTTTTTGAATTTTTAAAAGATTACATTGAAGTTTTTATGGATAACTTTTCTGTTTATGGTTCTTTCTTTGATGCATGCTTGCATAATCTTTCTAAAGTGTTAGATAAATGCATTAAAACCAACCTTGTGCTAAATTTTGAAAAATGTCATTTCATGGTAGAGCATGGCATAGTTCTAGGACATATAGTGAGTAACAAAGGCATTGAAGTAGATCCTGCTAAGATTGATGTGATATTTACTTTACCTCACCCCACTTGTGTGTGGGAAGTACGTTCTTTTCTTAGTCATGTAGGTTTTTATAGAAGATTCATAAGAGATTTCAGCAAGATAGGTCTTCCATTATCCAAGTTGCTTCAAAAAGAAATAGAATTTAATTTTGATTAACCTTGTAAAGAAACTTTTGATAAGTTGAAGCAAGCTTTTACCACTACTCCTATCATTCAGCCACCATCTTGGGATTCACCTTTGGAATTGATGTGTGATGTTTCTAACTATGCAATTGGAGCTGTTCTTGTATAAAGAGTGGGCAAACAAGCTCATGTGATTTACTATGCTTTAAGGACTTTGGATGCTGCCCAAGCAAATTACACCACAATTGAAAAAGAAATTTTAGCCATTAATTTTACTTTAGGTAAGTTTAGATCATATTTTCTTGGTTCTAAGGTGATTGTGTTTTCTGACCATACAGCTTTGAAGTTCTTTTTTAAGAAACCGAAGGCAAAACCCTGCTTGATTAGATGGATGTTGCTTTTACAAGAGTTTAATATTGAGATTAGAGATAGAAGTGGTGCTGAAAATTTGGTACTTGATCATTTGAGTAGAATTTCAAAAGAGGTAGACACTCTTCTCATCGATGACACCTTTCCAGATGAGCAACTTTTTCAACTACTAGGTAAGGATCCTTGGTATGCTAATTTAGTGAATTATTTAGTTAGTAATGAGTTTCTTGCATACTACACTAAAGCTCAAATTAATAAGTTCAAGAGTGAAGCCAAGTATTATGTGTGGGATGATCCTTATTTATGGAAAGTTTATGCTAATCAAATAATTAGGAGGTGTATACATGATTTTGAGTTTCATTCCATACTTGCATTTTGCCATGCTCATGCTTGTGGAGGTCACTTTGAACACAAGAGAACAACAAGAAAAGTTTTAGATTATGATTTCTATTGGCCTACTTTGTTCCATGATGCTTACATGTTTTGTAAAAATTGTGAACAATGTTAAAAGATAGGAAATTTAACTTATAGACATGAGATGCCTCAATCTCCTATATTTTTTTATGAAGTTTTTTATGTATGAGACATTAATTTTATGGGCCTTTTTCCTTCATCTTTTAGCTTTGTTTACATTCTTCTTGCTATTGATTATATTTCTAAGTGGGTGGAAGCTAAAGCCACCAAAACTGATGATTCTAAAGTTATTATGGATTTTGTTAGATCTCACATTTTCAGTAGGTTTGGCATTCCACATGCTTTGATTAGTGACTAAGGGACTTATTTTTGCAATAAAACACTTGGGGCATTGTTGAAGAAATATGAGGTTTGTCATAAAATTTCCACACCATACCATCCTCAAACACATGGATAAGCAGAAATTTTCAATAGAGAAGTGAAGTTAATTTTGGAGAAAACTATGAAGCCTAATAGAAAAGATTAGAGCCTTAGATTGGATGATGCACTTTAGGCTTATAGGACCGCATACAAAACTCCTATTGGGATGTCTCCTTATCGGATTGTTTTTAGGAAAGTTTGTCACCTTCTGGTTGAGTTGCAGCATAGAGCATTTTGGGCCATAAAAAGATGCAATATGGATTTAAAGGCATGTGGAGAGGAAAGGAAATTACAATTACAAGAATTGAAGGAGCTTAAACTTGAAGCCTATGAGAGTTCTAGGCTTTACAAAGAGAGAACAAAGGCATTCCATGACAAGTCCATTATTAGGAAAAATTTTGAAATTGGCTAAAAAGTTATATTGTTTAATTCAAAGCTTAAATTGATGCTAGGCAAACTCCATTCCTGTTGGGATGGGCCATTTGTTGTTACTAATGTTTTTCCTCATAATGCAGTTGAAGTTTGAGACATGACATCCAATAAATTGTTCAAAGTGAATGGCCATAGGCTTAAGCTCTTTCATGAAAGAGTTCAAGATCAAATGACAGTGGAAGAATTGAAGCTAGCAACCCCAATCTATGAAGAATGATGAGGATTATGTCCAACCAAAGACATTAAAAAAGGGCAGTTTCTTAGGAGGCAATCCAAGCTCCTTTGGATTTGTTTCTCTTATCCTTCTCTTTTATTTATATGTCCTTTATCTTTTATTGATGATTATTCTTGATGATATTGATGTATTTTACATTGAGGACAATGTAAAATTTAAGTGTAGGGGGCACTTTATGTTTTTGTTGCTATTTCTATTGTTTCTGTTTCTATTTTTAATATTTGCTATTTTCTATTTTTGTTGTTTTACTGTTACTATTTTATTACTGTTTCATTACTGTTTATGTTGTTTTTAGTTTTAATTCTGCAATTTTTGTTTTTGCTGTCTCTATTTTTATTTCTATTGTTGTTTTTAATTTTCTTACTATTAGTTTTTATGTTGTTATTTTTAATTCTGCTACTGTTATCTTTTTATTTTTTGCTTTTGCTATTTTTAATGTTTCTATTTTCTATTTTTTTGTTCCTATTTTTAATTTCATTATTATTTGTAATTCTTCTATTTTCATTACTGTTTCTGTTTCCTTAAAAAAAACAAAACAAATATATATATATATATATATATATATATATATATATATATATATATATATATATATATATATATATATATATATATCTAAAACAAAAAAAACATCATTTTATTTTTCATTTTTTGAATGATTTTGAGTCATTTTTAATTACTTTCTATTGATGAAGATTTTGTATATTCATGAGTAGGATTTAGTTAAAGATAGACAAGATTCATAACATGGTTAAATGAATAATTTTTGCTTCTTGAAATTAATTGATATAGTGATAGATTTTGAATTGGTAGATTGAATTTGGTAGCATAATCCACCTTGTGAGATTTTAAGCCTTTTGTTGAAAATTCATGCTATATTCTTTCCTTCTTTTGTGATGTTTTTCCATGATTTATTTCTCTAGAACTTGCTTTAAATCTTATTGAGATTACATTTTGTACATGTATACACAAACATGATTAAGGCATTCTTTCTTTCTTTTAACCTAGAGCCATAAAGCCAACCTTAATGTTTTTACCTTTGTTAAGCTCCCTTGAGCCTTTATTGCCTTTTCTTTGTTAATTAACCTATGAGCATATTTTTCCAATTAAAAATAAATGTCTTTGCCTAACTTTAGGAATTAGTAGAGCATTTGAAAATTTATAAGATGGCCCATTGAATAAGTGTAGGGGTATGTGAGTTTATATGTTGTAAAAAGTTGTCATCAAAGGTTAGTTCAAAAAAAAGAAAAAGAAAAAAATGAAAAAAATGATGATGAAAAAGAAAAATTTTGAATTGAGAAAGAAAAGAAAAACACAAAGAAGTTAATGAGTGTTTGAATTTTGAATTTGGTTTATTGTGATTAGTGTAATTGTTTGTGAATTACCCATATAAAATTCAAGTGCTCTATTGATTTCTTCGGTTTTTAACCTTCCATATCCTTATTTTTCCTACCCTTACCTTGACCACATTACAATCATATATAAAGACCTTTTGATTTGTATCGTGCATGTGATTTAAGTAGTGGAGATTAGATGATTAGCAAGCTTATAGAAGAGAAATTTTATGAAATGAACTTGAGTGAAACACGAGCTTAAATACTTGAGAGAGTTGGAGAGTGAATTTTGTAAGAAATCTACCAATTCAATCTACTCTTTTTGAATGAAGTTGCTATGTTAGTTAAGTTTCAAGTTTTTCAAGGATCTTCTTCATGATATGTTATGTTTCTTATTGCCTTTGGTTGGTTTTTGCTTATGGATTTGTGAATTTGAAGTTATTAGAAAGTAAAATCTTTTGTGTTTTGGTTTTAAATAAATTTTTATCTTGTCCAAGGATGTGCAAGGGATAAGTGTGGGGGAATTTGATGTAAATAATATTATATTAATATTTTTCCTTATATTTAGGTCTCTTAGGAGGTGATGATACTTAATTGGATCTATTTTGCATTAATTTGAGACTAATTGCATTAATTTGAGCTTAATTGAATTTCAGGCTTAATGCTGGATTTTTTATACTGTTTCAGTATTTTAATAATAACTTGAGCTTTAGACATTGGATTTGAATGACCTATACACCTTTGGAAATTTAAGAAAAATAGCTACATTTTTCATGTTGACCAGAGAACCCAATTCTGCCATCTTGGAGGTCAAAGATTAGCTTAAAATCAAAGCAGAGTTGCTGTCTAGGCCCAAACCCGACCCAATGGCAATAAATAATTCATATCTTGAGCTCCAAGTGTCCAATTGATGCAAGGCCAAGTCCAATTATTCCCTAAGATCCATATATAATCCTTCATAAAGCCCTATTGAAGAAATTAAGTCATTTTGAAAATCAAAGAAGACAGATTAATGGCTCATTATTTCAACTCCGACTGGATTAAGCTGTCTGCAGTATTTTGCTTATAACTTTAGCTAGGAATGTCTGATTGGGCTGAAATTTTTTGGGTAGCTTCCTAAGATATTAGGATACAAGTTTTTAGTTTAGGTCCAGTCCTAATTATGCTTCTATGGTTGTAAATAAATAGGTTACAGAATCAGAACGTGAGACAAATAGAGAGCTAGATAGTTTCCTATTTTTTATTGTTCTTGTGTTTTTCTCTAATGGAAAGCTAATTCTCTGAGTTGATTCAAGGAAATTTGAGGTTCTTCTTCCTTGGAATTATAAGATCTTGGTTTGTACGGTGGTAATTGTAATTGATTTTCCTTTTTCCTCATCTATCTTTTCTGATTTGCATGATCTATTGATTTGGATATTGGTTTGATATAATCTTTGTTCAATTTGGTAAGTTGTGTTTTTAAATCTGAATTAGGAGTAAATTTTGGTTGATTAATCAAAATTTTTTGTGAGAGAAAAAAGGATGAATGATTAATTTAGGATTCTAAATTAATTCATTTAATTTAGCTAAATTCTATCTTTAAATTAGTTTTGATCTAGCTTAGGGGCTATGACGATTGTCTAACTTAGCTAATCTTAATCAATCAAATCCTAGATAATCATCTAGCTTAGAGTTCATGTTGTTGCAAGGATTCCTGATAATTCAAAGCTAAATAAACAATTGCAAAATCTAATTTATAATGATCTGTAATTAATTCTTTGAAGAAACCTTGAATTTCTTGAATTGCCTGTTTGATTTCATTGGTTTCTCTCTATTTTACTTCTATTTTTTAAGCTTAAATTTATGCTTATTAATCATTTAATTTGTGCAATCAACCCCTCCAATTCTGCATTTTGTTCTACATAGTTTCTATTTACACATAGCATACAGCATTGTCTCTAATTCTGTTTCATTATAGCTTCTTTAGTCTGCACATTTTATGTTTGATAAATTACATAAGTAGATAGCATTGTGTTTAGGTAGCATTTTGTGTTTGATAACATAATTAGTAAATAATCATAAAGAATTATTGAAAAGGATCTTTAGAGGTTCGACCTGGCTCCCACTATTTTTGCTGCAAATATTTTTAGGAATCAAAAAAATTAATTTGACTGGTTTGACAGTCGCGATCAAAAAGCATGTGTTCTGTTATGGTGCTGCTCGTGGTTTTTGTTTTGTTGCTCGGTTAGGATTTTGTTTTAATTGGGTCTATTTTTATTTTTAGGTACTAGGTCTGTGGGTTACAGTTTGGGGGTAGGTTTGACACTAGGTTAGGTCTGGGTTTTAGCACACTAGGTCATGAGTTTAACAACTTATTTATATTTCTACTGCTTAAGTAAATGTCCTCATTTCCCTTTTAACATTTTACTCTCCATTTACTTAAGATATAATTGTAAATAAGGAAATATCCCCCATTTGGATTCAAAAAAAATTAAAAAAATAAAAACTCCAAAGAATAAAAATATGAATTTTTCGTTCTAGTTCAAAATGTCAAATTTTGATAAATTTTAAAAATATATTCTTCTCAAAATAGTCATTTTAAGTCTCCAAAAATTCATTAAAAATCATTCTTTGATGTAAAATTATAAGAGGAACAATTACCAAAAATTTTTATTTTTAAATAACGCATATTTCATATAACCCTCTAAGGGAGGTACTCAATTTAAAAAAATAAATAAATTCTAATAGACTCAGCTTTATTAGTGGAATTAAGCTAAACAAGAATATAAATCAAATTAAATATTTTCAATAAGTTGGAAAAAATTCATTTAAGGCCATTTAAAATAATTTCAAGTTTATATCAAAACTATCTAATCATATTCTTACGCTATAGCAATTTTATGTTACTATTAATGGTAGGGCCGTTACATAACCAAAAGCCATTTTATGGAAGAAACTTGAATTTACATCCCTTTCCTTTATCCATTTAAATCTATTTTTATATCACTAACTAATTTCTTTATCTTAGAAAGTAGTGTCAAGCTCATTAGGAAAGGCAACTAATTATGTTGTAAACTATTCTCAACATCTTGAATATCCAAAGTAGCCATTTCATCAAGTATTTCCTTCTTCACATGCATATACCCAAAAACTTCTTTGTTTCTATTAACAAACTCCAATTATTTCATGAACACAAAACTTACCCATCCTTTTACTAGACATTTTGCCTACTACTCGTTAACAAGATTGAAAAAGGGATGATGTCCTAGCTGCATATTCTCAAATTTGAAAGGAGCTAGACCCCATTAAACCCTATTAATTTCCAACAACTTGATAAAATGGTCTAAAACTAGACATAATAAAACATCTTAAATCAATAGAAAACATATCCTTCCACTCATTAGTGATAAAAAAACTTGCCCAAACAAGAGGCTAACATTCTGTTTCTAAAAACTAACTATGTAAATTGAGCATTGGCTAAAGGAAGATCTCACAACCTACAATCTCTAATGAAACTATTAAAACCGTTCATACTAGAAGTAGTTCTAGAAACTAAAGATTTGACTTAAGGAAATAATAAACATTAAAATCACTACCCATACACCATGAAGGAAAACATAAGGCTATGTTTAGACATATTTTTATTTTTGTATTTTCAAAAAATATTTTTGGATTGAAAGAAAATAAAATGAAAGATGTTTGGTGTTGCAAATATACAAATATTTCATTTAATTATAAAGCTGACATCAAGAATTAAGTTCAGAAAATAGCTAAAAATTATTTTTATTTTATTATTTTTAAGTTACACATTTAGAATTATAGTTTTTAAAAATATATTCTAAAAATAGGTTACCAAATAGGTCTTTCTATTTTCAAAAACAAAAAAAGTAAACAAATAGGCCCTAATTTATTAAAAGTAAATAACTCCTCCTAAAAATAGGATCATAAACTTGGATAAGTTGAATCATAAACATAAAATGCCCGCTAAATCCTTTTCCCATTAAAATCAAGTGACATTAAAAGGCTAAAATTACCTTCCAAAAAATCAACTCTGAGTACCATATCCCATACTTATTATGTATTTGATCAAAATGTAAGTCTATATAATTATTGTACTTAGGTTTCCTTATGATTTCTACAATAATTAGCCTAAGCCTATTCCTAAATGTATACATAGTTGTAGTTCTAATTGATAAATGCACAATTGCACTTAAATTTTATGTGTTTCATCACTTATTTACTTAGTATCTTGTGCAATTTAATTGAAAAAGGATACTTAGATGCTCGATATTTTGTTTTCAGGTTTTGAAGTGACACATTTGAGCATTAGAAAAGGATCCGGAGCCAAAACCATACAAATTGTGGAGAATCGAAGTAAAGTTGCTCACCTGACAAAGAACACAGGGTATGGGAACCCCTTGTGGAATGTCGTGTATCTTTCTGGAATGCTTCGAAGCTTCACTGAGCTGCTCGCAGAAGAACACGGGGTACAACATAGGCCGTGTCATACCCCATGTATCATTCTGACCAGCCTTCGCAAAAGAACATGGGGTACAACATTAGCCGTGTCATACCCTGTGTATCATGCTGACAGCCTTCGCATAAGAACACGGGGTACAACATGGGCCATGTCATACCCCGTGTACATTACCCATATAAGTTTTGTGTGAAAATTAAAAAAGAAAGGGAGGAAAACCAAAAATTAGAAAGGGGAGCCGTGAGTAGAAACCCTAGGAGACCCAAAACTCACCAAGGGCAACTGCTAACCGTGGATTCAAGCAAATGATTGAAGATTCAAGCAAGGAATTTGTAGAGCTTCATGATTTGTTTGATTTCCCTCTCTGTTTTCTGATTTTCTGTTAGTTGTGTAATGACTTCACACTAAACCCTAGTGCTCAGCTAGGGGTGAACTTGTTCATGGATTTATGGAATTGATTTCTATATAATCTAGCTTGATTTAGTGTTGATTTATGGTTTGATTATGTTGTTTTGTACTTGAACAAACCAATACTTCCAGAATATTGGATTTGTGTTAAGGATTAGTTGATTCTAGGATGACCAATTAATTAATCGGACCTTGCATGATCATTGGGAATATCAATTAGACTTAGGAATTAAGCTAATTGGATTCTTTTGCACAGGATGAAATGTCTAAGAATGGATTCTAAAGCAATGTTAATGCAACCTAGATGAGTGATTACTAGAGAAATTCTGGGCACTTAATCTTTTAGTTAGTAGCTAGTAGCCTTGCAATGAGGTATAGCTTATTTTTAGTAATCCAGCAATCTAAATTAATAGTAAACCAAGTTAGAGGATTATCTTCATTCTATAATGAAATGTACAAGGGAACCCTAAGCTGAGTACACTTCCATCTCAATTGAATTAAATCTTTTTAATAACTAAGCTCTGTTTTGCATTTTATCCTTAATTCACAATATCAATTGATATACCTAGATAATTTGCCTCAAAATTCAGTTAGTATTCAACATTCAATCCCTGTGGAGACGATATCTTTTATACTATAATTCGACTAAACCCGTGCACTTGCGGGATCACGTCACTAATTAAATAATACAAGTTGAAAATTTCTCTATATGTTCTTTCTATTTTTATATGGTATCAAAGCTAAGTTATAGACTGAAAAAAAGCCCTAGTTTTTCACCCATTTTTTCTAACATCTATGCCATTATGCTACCGTGTCTGTTATCTCCAATTAGTCCTTTTTTTTGTCATCCATTCAACTCATAACCAGCGCCACCATTCTTGGCACCCTTTAACTAGCCAAACACTTGGAAATATCAAATTCTGGCCATATATGCGTCATTATAATCTGCCATTATTTTACTAATTTCTAGCACTAATCTAATCTCTTTGACACATAAGTCTTAACCAAGGCTACTACCATCAAAGTCCAACACAATATGCTATCATCCATATTGCCATACTTTTTAGACAATTTCATTTTTGCTAGTTTATACTTGTTTATGGTTTAATTCTCACACTTTTAGTCTCCAATCATGTTTAGTGAGAATTCCTCTGCAACATTTGATTTTTTTAGTACTTTTACTCCTCTAGCAATTGCTCATGTTGATGATTCTAGGTTTAAGCAATAAGATTCAATTATCAAATCAATCCTCTTTTGGTTACTCTCATTGCCCACAATGGTAATTCTATTACTTGCTATACTCAATCCATTTCTCTAGGAACAAGGGTTCCTAATTTAGGTACGTTTAACCATATGTCTTGTAACCTTTTTTTGTTTTCTCATTTTCATGCATCCACCTTTTTACCTTTTGTAATTTTAGCTGATAGATCCAAAATCATCATAGCAACTATAAGTCATACCAAACCTTTATATTTTATGCCTTTTGTAATTTTAGCTTATAAATCCAAAATCATCATAACAACTATAAGTCATACCAAACCCTTATATTCTATGCCTTTAATTATTTTCTTTATATTCCTCACTATCTTTTTAATATTGTATCTATTAGTAAACTTACTTGTATTTAAATTATTTTATCACCTTTAATAATGACTCTATTTCTATCCAAGATAAGGCACAAGCCAAATGATTGGATTAGGATGTCCATTAGAGGGCCTTTATCATCTCAATCTTCCTGCTTCCTATGTATCTTGCACTGTTATTGAGTTTCCTATTCTTCTTCACAACCATTTAGCTTATCTCAATTTATAAAAGTCTTAAATGATGGTTTCTAGTATTTCTATTTAATTATCTTTTTTTACAAGTTTTATCAACTTAGTAAACAATCTTAAACTTCATTCCCTAAAAAGGTCAATAATTAATTGTATCCCTATTTTTTTAGTTCATTTTAATATTTGGGGTCTTAGCTATATTATGTCTATTTTAGGCTTTTGGTACTTTGTAATTTTTATTAATAATTAACTATGTTGCACTTGGTTACATTTAATAAAAAGTTACCATAAGTTATTTTCTATTTTTGAATCTTCTTATGCTAAAATCAAAACTTAGTTAAATAAATCAATTGATGTGGTGGATAGTGATAATGCTCATTAATATTAATATTTCTCTATGGCATTTAATAATTTATCTTCTTAAGGAATTTTACATAAGTCATCTTATATTGTACCCTTAAAAAATAAGGTTACTAAATGTAAAAATGGACATTTAATTAAAACTACTCACACCCTTCTTATACATCATAATGCTCCCTTTTATTTCTAGCTAAGACTACTATTACTACTTGTTATCTTATTAACAAAATACCTTTTTTCACTCATTAGCACAAGGTTTTTTATTCAATTCTATATCCTGACCAACCATTTTGTGATCTCTACTTGTATTTTGGATTATACATGCTTTGCTTATAATATGACTCTTAGGCATGATTAATTTTTTTGCTCAATCTATTGAGTGCCTCTTTCTTTATATTCTTATACTTAAAAAGGTTACAAATGCTATTCTATAAACACTTGTTAGTGCTATTTGTTTGCTAATGTCACAATTTTTTAATCTTTTCTATTTACTCAACAACCTCCTAACATCTATCTGTATTTAAAGTGTTAAAATTTTTTATAGTGCACTTGTTTTTGTTTTGATTGTATCTATGTTTACCTCATCTTTTATGCCTCTACAAGTGTATCATGGATGCTTTTTACTATAGCTTCCTACTATTATTCTAGATACTCTTACCATTAAGTCTGCTATTGATTTAAATTCTCCTATTATTCTAGAGACTCTTGTTAACTCACCTTTTACTTTAACATTTCCATTTGCTATAGGTCTATCTTCTGATGATCAATTTCCTATTGCCATTAGAAAAGGTGTCTGACCTACTTGTAACCCTAATCTTATTTATAACTTTCTTAATCATCATCATTTGTCTTCATCATATTATGTCATTGATTACTCATTACCCTTTATTTTTATTCCTAAAACTACCAATAAGGTTAGGATGGGGTGGTAAGATAAATGGATACTTTGCATATTGATGGTGCAACACTCCAAATAAATTAAGAAAGTTTAAGAAAGAATTTTAATTAGAAAACTCCCTTTTCAACTTTTTTTTTCTGTAATTTTAGCTTATTTGCCTTAAGGTTCTAAATTTTGATTGATTTAAGCATTGGGTTATGTAATTTTTTGGCACTTTTGGCTAATTTATTGCTACTATAATTTGAAAATATCAAATTTTCAAGTTTTCAAAACAATCAAACCTAATTGAATTTAATTTTGGTTTCACAGCAATTTAAATTCATGTAAATAAGGTTTCTTGGTGTTTTAGTCATAAGGTTATTCTTATAGTGGAATGTGAAACACAACTAATTTGTTTTATAGATTTTGCACTTTTAACATTTATTAGATAGTTTTAATGTAGAGCAACATATTGCTTCTTTGATGTGGAAAATTATGGCAATATTGATATGGTTTTTTATTTTTTTTTAGCATTAGAATTAGATAGTTTTAACATTCAATGATGTCTATTGTTAGAAATTCTAACATTCTTGGTGCTTTTTAGTAAAATTTCATGAAGATTGATATGCTTATAGGGATAGCATTGGCAACATAAAATTTTCATTCAATCAGCATGGTGTTTAGTCATTCTATTTTAGGTATGTCATGGTTGTTTAACATGAAAAGGTGCTTTGATTTTATGTTTTCCAATATGTTAACATTAGAGTTTTATGCATTCCATTAGAGATTATCTTTAGGTCGGTAGATATGGATTTGAAGTAATAGTTTTTTTTATATCATTCCGATAGAAATGGTTTCAATGCTAGCAACGTTTAAGTATGGCTTCGATTGTTTGCAATTTTGTTATGAGCAAAATTATGTTGTTTAGTGCTATGCACATTTAGCTTTAATGGTTGAGACCATTTTTTTGTGTCTTTATTTGATTTAAAACATTGTTTGGAGACTTGTGTTTGCATAGGTTTTATTTGATAAGATTATCCTCGATTTAAGATGACTTAAACCACTACTTTTAATGTCTTCATATGATTTAGAGCACTATTTGGTGACTTATTTTTGCATCAATCTAATTTGGCAAAATTATCCTTAATTTAAGGTGGTTTACAACATTGGTTCTACTAGCTTAGTATTAAATTAGCTTGTGTGCATGGTGTTAGAAATTCTTTTATCTTAGATGTTGAGAAAACTTCTGGAAGTTGTGTCTAACCATAGTTGTTGGCATTTTTGGCTTAGAGGTTAAAGGAGCAAGGGAGCTTAAAGGATGCTAGTAGAAGACTTTTGGAAATTATTGGTAATTCTACCAAGGATTTGGGGTTTATAAATATTTTCATTCAAAGGGAGTGTTTACACATGCTATTCGTGAAATTTATCAAGTTTTGTTTTTTAGTCATTTTTTATTTTATTTTCAAGAGTTCAAATTTATGCAACAAGCTTAAGCTTAGTAAGCTTTAGTTTGAGGGGGATTGTTAGAAAGCAATATTAATAGTAAATTTACAATATTATATATTTATGTTATGGGCTTTCTTATCTTGCACTTAAAGTTAAAAGGTATTAGAATATTTATATTTGTTAGTAGTTTTATATAAATAGAGCATTAAAGTTGAGTTTTATGTAATAATTCACCCTTTTATTCTATTAATAATATTTTACCATTCTTTCCTTAATTCTCTAACTTCTCTCCATTCTTTCTTCCTTTAAATCCAAACCATGTTTTTTTAACAAAAACAAAGATTAAAAATATAATGAAACAATAATATCTTCATGTCTATATTTTATATTCATGTATTACTCATATTAAAATAAGTACAAGAGTAACCTTTAAGATCACGATCAAGTATAGAGTTCAAAAATATAAGCAAGTTTAAGCTATTATTTTATTATTTTAGATAGGCCAATCATTTCAAGCTTTTAAAAAGATCAAGACATATATAAAATAAAACATAAAAATAGGAAGTATTTATTCATTATACAAGTTAAATATGAAAAGAAAATAAAACTTTAAATAAATAAAAGTGGTTTAAGTTGAAATTACCAAGCATTCTTCAAATTTATAAAAATATTATATTAGCCCTAATTAGAATTAACCCATCATTTAGAAAGGCCTTAATCATAAGAATAAAAACTATCAAATAATTTCAACTAAGAAATCAATTACTTTTTATGTGTGTTACATTTCTGTATCAAATATTTGGCATTTTCAATTGTATGGTAGCAAGTATTGCGAAAAAATCCTTATAATAAAAAATGTTAAAAGAAAGACTTTGCTAATCTAATCCTCTTTTTATATTTTTTGATAACATATTGACAATTAAAGTACAAGTAGAATTCCATTCACAGGATCTTTGTATATTGAGTGGACTGAAACCTCTTTATTGTTCAAAAAAGTGGCATATGCAAATATAGGTCCTATAAATCAAAGAAGAGCAAAAAACATAAGAAATAGATTAGCAAATCATGAGAAATCTTGACATAACATGAGCATAAGGATATAACTATGTAAAAGCTTTGAATTTTTTATTTGCTTTTTTTAGCTTTTAACACCACATCCTTGGATATGAGTCAGCTAAAAAAATACAATAAATGTAAAGTGGTGTATAAATAGGATTGCTAAACTCATAATTTAACTTTTAGAATTGCACGAGTTAAGGATGTCACCCTCCCAAATAATGTCAATTCAATATGTAAAGTCAATTTATGCAAGGATCACATTGCATTGTAAGCTAAATTGGTAGAAGTGAGGTAATCATGCAATTCTACCATTTTAATTCTACTAAGTAAGGTAGTTTCTCATTTTTCTTTATTCTTTATTTATTTTAGACATAACATTCTCCCTTTTTTTCCTTTATATAGACAAAAAGCATAAAGATAAGCAATATAAATTCTCCAATATCATCTCAAAATAGCATTTTTGTGCTAAACAACACACAATCCTTTTCTAATAGTTTAATAATCCAACAAGATGCTTTGTTATAGAAAGGAGTGGCATTTAGTTTGCAGAATCATAATGTTATGAAAGATATGATTACTTGTGTTAAGAAATATGGCTAAAGTTTAAAGGGTAGACTAAAAAGACTAGAAAGAATTCAAGGGAGAAACAATGATAAATTATTGAATGAATAATATATTTAAATTGTTACATAAAGCTCAACACTAATGCTCTTTTTATATAGAATCTTATGAAACATAAAAACTACAATACCTTTGGACTTTGTGTGTAAAATTAGAAAGTTCATAACATAATCTAAAATTAATAATAATCAATTATGATATTTCTTAATATAGCATAAATCTCAATCTAAGATAATTTCCTAATATAACATAATTATAACACTCCCCCTTAAGCTAAATCTTACAAAGTTTAAATTTATTACATAAACTTGAATTTCTAAAATTAAAATGCAATAAAACATAATTGTAAATAAAAAGATAAATTTCAAGCATCACAAATGGCTTATGAATATTTCCCTTGAATGGAAATACTTACAAACCCTAAAATCTTAGTAGAAATATCAATAGTTTTTAGAAGTTTTTTGTTAGCTTTTTTTAAGTCACTCTTTCAAGTTCCTAGCCAAAAACAACATACCTATGGATGGATATAACTTCCAAATTTTTTCTTAACTTCTAAGCAAAAAGAATTACTAACACTTTGCACAAATGCCCTCTTAGCTATATCTAATGAGCATGTTCTAGGCATGAACTGATAATCTAAACCACTTTAAATAAAGGATAACCTCCCAAATCAAACTTGTGTAAACACAAATTACTAAACAATGTCCCAAATCACAAAAAGACATTAAAGTTAGCAGTCTAAACCATGAAAGCCAAATATGTATAGTACTAAACAACATAATTTTGCCCATAATAAAAAAATATAAAGCTACGCTCATAACATTTCACTAAAGTACATCTTCAACTATCCAAAAAACATAACCACATTTCATTAGAGTTCAAGACAAACCACCATAGAATTTACCATAGATAACCTTAAAAGTAGCTATCAATATTGTTTATAGAAATGCTAACTAACAATCATAAGATCCTACCATGCCTTGGACAGAAATTAACATCTCCAATTACAACTACTGCTAAAAAACTTTTTTGATGGTGTCATTAAACCAATAATTATTATCAAACCTCTTTAAAAACTTTAGCAACTTGTTAGGTCATAGCTAATTAACACTAGCAGCTTAAATAAAGGATAATCTCCTAAATTAGATTTATGTAAGCACAAGTTATCAAATAATGTCCTAAATCACATAAAGACACTAAAGTTAGTAGTTTGAACCACAAAAGGCAGACACACATAGTACTAATTAACATAATTTTGCCCAGAACAAAAATACAAAGCTACACTTAAAACATTTCATCAAAGTATGTCTTCAACTATAAAAAAAAAACATAACCACATTATATTAGAATTCCAACCAAAACAACTATAGAATTTACCATAGATGACTTAAAAATTGCTATCAATACTATTTGCAAAAGTGTCAACCAATAGCCATAAGGTCCTATCATGCCCTGGACAAAAATCAACATCTCCAATTACTACTATTGCTAAAAAAAACTCTCTGATGATGTTATCAAACCAATAACCATTGTTGGATATCCCCCAAAACCCTAGTAACCTATTAGGTCATAACCAATTAACACTAGTGGCTTAAATAAAGGATAACCTACTAAATCAAACTTGTGTAAACATAAGTTACTAAACAATGTCCTAAATCACATAAAGACACCAAAACTAGTAGTTAGAACCACAAAAACCAAATTTGCATAGCACAAACAGCATAATCTTGCCCATAATAGAAAATACAACTACATATTGTTGGAGTTCCATTCAAAACTATCATAGAATCTACCATAGATCACCCAAAATCTTTATTGATACTATTTGTAAAAGCACTAACCAACAATCATGAGATCTTACTATACCCTAGATAGAAATTAACATCTCTAATTTCTATTATTGCAAAAAAAAAACTTTTTAATGGTGTCATTAAACCAACAAGTATCATTAAACCTCTATAAAAATCCTAGCAACATATTAAGTCATATCCAACCAACACTAGTGGTTACCTCCTTAGCCATATAAGAAGAATTGTACTGAATTTTCTTTTTTACTATATTTTTTAATTCACCGAAATAAATTATAAAATAAATAAACCTAGATAAACAATAACTTTATATTTTTTCTTTCATTTTTTAAACTAAAACTAAAAACTCCACTCAAAAAATAAATAAACCTAAATTTTACATCGTTGATATTCTAACCTCTTTCAAGTTACTAGCACCAATATAACTCATAGGCTCATAGCAGATGATATCACTCTGATATCATATTGAGAAACATAAGTAAAGTTTAGAAGGAGAAGCAAAGAGACTAAAGAAAATTTAGAAGGGAAACACTAATATATTGAATGAATAAAATGATTGAATTGTTACATAAGACTCATTATTAATGCTTTATTTAGCTCCTACGATATATAAAGGCTCTAATATCCTTAGACATCAGGTGTAAGACAAGCAAACTCAAAATATAATCTAAAGTTACTAATAATCAATTTAGAATATTTGTTAATATAATATAATTGTTAATATAAGATGATTTCCTAACATAACGTAATTTTAATAACTAGAAATGTGATTTTGAAAAATGTCATGTGACTAAATTCCTAGAAATGTTACAATATATTTTAAAATATTGTAAGATCATAAAAATATTCTTATTGAAAATTTCATATACAGTTGCATTTAGTGATAATGGTGTTTGCTAACCAAGGTTAGAACTAAGCATTGCTTTAGAGAAGGCTATGATCCTCCAAAATTTTATCTAATCCAAAATATTACATTATAAATTTTTTAATTAATTATTAAAAATTATAAAAATCATATTTTCACAACTCAATTCCAATCATGATCGGTGTTGATCCTAATACCGATTTTCATAAGCCTTAATATTGATTCTTTTAATTTATTTTATAAAAAGTTTCCATATTTCTAGAGGGACTTGAAATTCATTTTAAAATTTTGCAAAAAAAAAAGGACACAGTCTCCTTTGTTTTTAGAAACTTTCTAAGGACTACACATTTAGGAGTTTTAAATTTATATAAAACAATACTATATAGTTTTAAATTTATACATAGATAAACAATTTATCACATGCAATACCAAACCAATAATATTTCTATGTCAAATATTGATCCTAATCTAAATGAAACCTAACTTTCAAATCCCTCAATTAGGCATCTTTGATCCTCCATACATGAGACATAGCTCAAATAAATTTCTTAACTTGAAAATAATGAAAATGAATTGAATAAGTCATAGGAACTCAATGAGCATTTATCTACTTCTACCTTGTAGGAAATTAGTATTATAAACAATAATCACAGGTTAATCATGTACTTAATTACAAAATATTAACAAATCTATTTTTTTATTTTCTAAAATATACGAAACCATGCCTCAAAATGGGAAGTCGCCTACATATGACTTAAACTCTATATCTTATATTATAATTCATAGAAATCTTAACTATTTGTTAATACACATCATCATAATTATATCATATATTACTCATTTTAGGTAGACATCAAAATCATAAATAGCCATATAGTTTAAACACAAATAAATCATCTTAATCACACCAAAAGTAATATCTAATCACAAATAATTTTTAATAACACATCATATCATACATGCAATTATAGTAAACATGCATGCAACCACTTTTTGATTTCAAGGTCAATTTCATACTTTCTCAACTGTTCACTAAGACTTTCCTATTCGACTCTTAAATCAATCTTATATCCTTCATAGTTGCTCACTGAGAATTTCTCATCTAGCTTTCAAAGCATCACTCCAATAAGGTTCACAATTTCCGTTGTGACTATTCTAGCACAATTTACTATTTTCAATACCATCCTTGGCAGGATTCATAGATAATATACATATGAAAGCTCAAATCTCATACTGCAATTATTTATAAAACTTAATTGCAAATTAATTAAATTCATTTTTAAACAATACTAAGCACATAGTAGTATATACACGAGTATACAACAATGTCATTATGTACTCCTATATGGCCATAATAAACAGATATAATTGAGCTCAAGAACAATTCATCAATAGTTAGTAATATTACTACCATGCTTCCACTACACACTCTGATCTAATAATATTCCCTTAAATAGCTAATTGTAATTATACCATAAAATTGAGTTTATGCATAAGTATACACATACCCACACATGCACACAAGAATATAGAGTTGATACTATCAATAAGAAAAATATAATTCACAACATTTAAGTTATATTTTTATTTAAGATAAAAATTTATGATGAGATATATACTTATCTGGTAGTATTTATTGGCTTTGAAGTCCTCTAAGCATTCATCTTATTCACTTTAACCTCTCATTCCTTATTACTTTATGGTTTACAAGAACAATTTATAAACACATGAAATTTACCTATTTTCTTTTCAATTCACTATCAAAATTCAATATCCCATGTTACACTTCTATTATCTCTATTCTTTTGTTAACCACTGGAAACTAGAAATATGTTATTTCATGGTAAATTAAAATTAAACCTTAACTGATGAAAAATATTATAGTTCATAGTTTTAAAAAAGCTTATTTGATGCTATTTATTTATCTTAGACCATCTAGCATTGAAAAATCCAAAATTCTCATATATGACATCTTTTCCAATCCAAAATATAAAATAATTAAAAGATTAAAGTCTAATGACCTAGGTACACCTTAAATATACTAGTCTAATAATTTCAAGCAAAAAATTCTAACTTTTATTAGCATTATCCAAAATAGGATGATAAAAGGGATTTTTTTTATTCCTATTCAAATCTATAAAATATTACAATGTACGCCTTAGGAATACTTTAAATCATATTGTTCTAACATTCCATATCATAAAATTTTTAATTTCCAAAGTCCTTATTATATTTCAAAAACATATAAATGGGTGTTTTTGAATCAAGCTTGAACCAATTGAAAATATCAAGGCATAATACTTCATATTCACTTAAATCATATTATCTTAGCATTTTTTTCAAAATAAAAAGCATAGTTTTCTCATGTATTATCATATATAGCAAAGCACACAAGTGATTTTCTTTAAATCATGTATAAATCTACCATGATAATAAAACAAAATATTCAATTTATATTCTAATCATTCTATTTTAACATTTTATAATAGAAGATATATATTTTTATTTTTTGAAAATATATAAAAATGAATTCTCATGGATTAAGTATGAAATCATCGTAAATATTAAGATTTTATGATATAAATGTGCTTATTGTCATCCACGGAGCTTAACAGTAGCTCATCGATGTCGGAAAGTGAAAGAGCTCACTGAAAACGTAAAGGAGTGCTACCTCAACCCCAACTTCGATTGGTGGCTTCATCATACTCCACAGAGCTCCTGAGCCAATGAAAAAATAGCCCTAGGCACGTGGTGGAGTAGGGTCACTAAAAGAAGCCATTCTACAAGTAGAATGAAGAAGAAACACACCAGAAAGGTGAGAAAACTTGATGTCCAAAGTTCTATCGCTTGCTCCCATCAGACCTCTTCCATTGCACTAATGAATCTCTGCTTGGTAGGGAAAACACACATAGGACAAGAGTAGCTTGGGCGGTGGTGATGTGACTGGCTAGAGAGGAAGATGAAAACAAAGGGAAAACAAGGTTGTCAGAAATGAAAGAATAAAAAAAAGGAGAGAGAAAGAGGTCGGCCAGTATTAATGTTTATTATTATTGCATTTTTATTATTTTTTTTTAGAGGAAACTGTAGATATTGGATAACATAAAATTGGGGAACTAACATAAAATAAAAGGGAAAGTTGTAGGAAATTATTCCATGCTTCTCACATGTTAAAGCTCATTTTTCTCATATAAAATTTTAGCCATCCAAAATGTTAATCCAATCTCAACTGTTTATTTATTTTAGAAGCCCATGAAACTAATTCTATTTAAATTCTTAACTCATTTAATTTAAATTTTCCCATATATTTGTAGTAACCTAATAAATTTAAAAGTCCTAAAATAGTTATTTTAAACTTTCAAAATTCTCAAATAATTTATCAAATTCAAACAAAGTACTTTATAAATCCATGCACTGATGTTTACTAAAAATTATTTCTCAACTTATGAGAAAATTCTTGTGAAAGTTATTTTAATCTAATCTTTAATCAATAATGATCATATATAAAAATAAATAATTTTTAAATATTATTATAGATATCATTTTTAATACTTTAGAACCTTTAATTAGAAAAATAAATTTAAAATGAATTATTAATTGAATAAATAAATAATTATCCATAAGCATCAAAATTTATAAAAATAAATAAATTTTAACTTGGGATATTACACATATATTCCCCTTCCCCTAAAGAAATTTACATTCCCTCTCCCAAAAAAAAATATTGTATATTTTTTATATAAAATGTCTATGTCTTCTTATTTTCTAAAAAATAAAGTTTAAGACAAGTCATTATACACTTTTACAAATTAAATAAGGAAAATGCTTATCATATTTGAGTTTCAATTACCATGAAGGTGATTGATCCAATGTTACAATGTCATGACTTCATTCTAAATGTCATAGATCTGACATATAAGGGCGTAATTTATAACTAATGAAGGGGTGGAAAATATATGAGACCACTAGTATTTTGTGGAGTTATGATGATGGACTTATTCTTCCAGCAATAGTTATGACTCAAAACTCTACAAAGAGGAAGGACTCTTATGATAATGTCCAAGGAAAATAGTCAACATGAGTTACCCATATTCTCTCTTCCTCATATCAATATATCTATATATATATATATGGCTTTTGACTATTGTCTAGAATCTAGATGAAATTCAATAACATTTTTAAATAAAGATAGAAGTTTGGTAAGTCTATTATGAATGGCTCTATTATTCAAATGTTATTTTTAATTAAATTCAAATTAACTTATTATGTTGTTTCTATGTATGCTTTTTTTAATTCTGAGTTACATACTTACGTTTAAAACCTTTAAATTGGATAACTATAACTAATAATCAATTTGACGCCTTTGAAATATATTTATATAACTTACAAATGAATAAAGCTATGTTTAATGTCAAAAAAGTGAATTTTGAATTTTTTGTAAATATAATTTTTTTTAATTTTATTTTAGAGTATAAAATTTTTTTGTTTGTAATATTTATATGTGTAGTCCAAAAAAAATTTTTAGTTCTGTCCCGTGATTATAAGGAATGGATAATCCTGTCTTCTGAATTCAAGCAGCCATTGTGTTTCATTATTATTATTATTATTTAAAATACATGTAATTTATATGTTTTGGAAGTTATCAATTCTTTATATAAAAAAAAATTGACAAAAGGCTTATAAAATTCGTATTAAGGGTAACATGGTACGATTCATATATTTATGATTTGTTTTCAATAAATCTCGTGTATAATACAATTTTTTTAAAGATGCTTAATTAAATTTACCCAAAAAGAAAAGATACTTAATTCAAAATGAAGTGAAAGCATCATGCTTTCTAGTGGTGT
Organism: Sindora glabra; assembly: GCA_020226215.1. Taxonomy (NCBI): domain Eukaryota; kingdom Viridiplantae; phylum Streptophyta; class Magnoliopsida; order Fabales; family Fabaceae; genus Sindora; species Sindora glabra. The sequence goes on along the minus strand of CM035227.1, from coordinate 96,954,994 downwards.
ATGTGACAAATCGCTAACATCAAACAACATTATGCATTTCATTTTCTGAAAAGAAAAACTTGAATCATCAGGGCGAAGAACAGTTAGGCACAAGATTCAAACAAGCATTTCTTTTGAGACACCAGGATAGCTTCAGTGTGTGGCTTATATTTTGATTTCGAGCAAATAAACATAAAGAAATTATCTATTGTAATGATGGCATCACTTAAATAGTCCTGTTTCTCAATTTAACTAAATTCTTAGGAGTGGCACTGCTGCTCCAAGAAAAACCGCCCGTGAAGTTTTAGCATCCACCCAGGCATAATGTCAAAACATTATACTGAAATCTTAGTCCTATGATACTAGAAATATTTCCATTAAACGGACAATTGATTGTCTAAAATCCAAATTCTTTATCCCTTCCACAATTTCAAAGCAATTAACCAAATACATTACCTAGACAAGAAACCAATAAATCTTAGTCCTATGATACTAGAAATATTTCCATTAAACGGACAATTGATTCTCTAAAATCCAAATTCTTTATCCCTTCCACAATTTCAAAGCAATTAACCAAATACATTACCTAGACAAGAAACCAATAAGGTTTAGCTTTTGGTTCGTTAGAACCTAAATCCATATTCTTTCAATTTATTCAAAACTTATTAAAAGCACCTGACTTGATAACATGACGATTAGTGAGAATAATCCCGCGACGCCTATCAACAATAACCCTAGTTCCACAGCTCTCACAGGGAAGCGAACTATCAAATGCCCGGCAATTGAGGTTCATAAAACAACTATGCATAGTGCTGAGTACTATTTCAACCAATTCAGTTACAAGGATAGCTGGATCTTCGGGTTATCAATGCAACCCTTCATATTGCTATATTTTAAATTTCAATTCTTTACATAAAACCTCCTTGTATTTGAAACCTTACAAATTACTCCCTCAACTTTTAAAAATAATGAAAATTTTTTACTATAGTTAAAAACTAACAGCAAGAAGCATATGAATTATATATGCTTTGGTTGTCTCCTTTTTGAGAAAAATGCAAAATAATCTTACCACCTATGAGGTGGATAGATTTTACCTTCATGAAACATGAAAACAATCAAATTATCCCTTAAAATTATACAAAACTTGAATTCTACCCCAACATTATTAAATTAATAAAAAAATATTAGGAAAAATTGCAAATCATTCATATCAATTATGGGATAGTTGCATTTTGCTCCAATTAACTTTGAAAACTTGCAAATCAAACCCTCAATTATATAAAATTTTTAATTAATACATATTATCTACTTAATTAACTCCTTCATTAAATTACATGATTTTTTTTAAAAAAAATTTAAGTGTGAATTATAATAATGACATATGTTAGATTATCACATCATTTTTTATATAATTTTTACGTTATATAATTAATTGAATTTAAATTGAATATATAAAATTTTAATTAAATACTTGAAAACATGTTATGAAATTGTGTGCAAAAAATGATGTAATAAATTAACATGTAATAATGTAATTCATATTTACTAGTATTATTCAACATTGGTTGTCACATTCTAATTTTTTTTTCTTTGAATTAGTCACTCATTCCATAGAATATGGATAAAAAATATTAAGTGAAGATGTAAAGTAAACACAAATATTATACTATACATGGAAAAACACAAAAAAAATTATTATCTTCATTTCACATAATCATATTGAATTTTATTTTAACACTACAACAATTATAGTAGTAATAAATAATAATTTCTATTTTATCCCTCAAGTTTTTTTTACAATTTATCTTATTTAAAATTTGATAATTATACAATTTATGAGTTATCTTTATTTTATTTCATCAAAATTTATAAATTGTTGCAATATTGATATTTAGACTAATACATCTATTTTTTTTTAAAAAGATTATATTAATTAATAAGTTTACTTTATTTGTTAGACACTTTTTTTTATGAATGTGCTGCAATTTTAAAATTTTCATATATAATCTTTTATCTCAGAAAAATTTTAGTTTATTTATATTGTTAAAAAATAATTAATTTATAAAATAAATTTATTTTTCACTTCTAATGCATTGAAATTGGCCTATGTTTAAATTCTAAGTTTATCTTTAGCTTTAGAGTTTGAAAAAATTAATTTTATTTATTATCTTCTCTATAATTTTAATATTATTTTTTTCACTTTTAATGCATTAAAATTGGCTCATATTCAAATTTTAAATTCATCTTTAGATTTACGTTTGAAAAAAATTGCTTTAATTTATTATCTTGTTTATAATTTTAATTATAATTAATAGTCATCATGAACTTAATTAATTATTTTATAAAATTATATAATTTCTTTATTAACTTTCTAAGCATGAATTATAATATTATTATGTGTTAATTTATTACATTATTTTTTATATAATTTTCTAACTCATTTTAAGTATTTAATTAAAATTCTATATGTTTAATTTAATTTCCATCAATTATATGACATGAAAATTGTGCATAAAAAATAATATGATAATCTAACATATAATAATATTATGATTCATGCTTCAAATTTTTCTAAAAAAATTATAATATTTAATAAAAAAGTTAATTAAATAGATAATATGTGTTAATTGCAAGTTTTATATAGTTAATGATTTGATTTACAAGTTTTGAAAGTTAGTAGAAGCAAAATGCAAGAATCCTATATTTGAAGGAGATAATTTACAATTTTTGCTTACATTTTTTGTTAATTAGTGAGGATAAAATTTAAATTTTGTATTGTGTCAGGAAGTAATTTGCTTATTTCCATTATCATAGGATAAAATCTAGCACCCCATAGTTAGTAAGGGTAATTTAAATTTTTCTCCTCCTTTTTATGCTTGGTCTAATAGTGTTTAAGTATTACACTAAGAAAAATCTAGTGCATGTAGTAAGTTATAATTATTTATATTTAAATAAAATAAAAATTAAATAAATATGATAAATTACATTAAAATATATAATAATACATATATGAATATAATCATATATATTTTGTTAAATGAAATAAAAAGGTAAAGAATATAAATTTAATTTATGAAAGAATAATAGAAAAGGTATAAATAAAGTCATTTTCTCTTGCTAAATTATATCTTTTAAACTAAAAAATAACACATATTAAGGAAAAAAGGAAATAACATGACAATATTACTTAGAATATAACTATAGTACATAACTAATACAGTGATGTATTAATGCACCACCAAATTCAATTATTAATGTGTTACATGTAATGTGTCAAATTAAACCTTGAAAAAAAATTAAATCTAACGTGCAGTTAAATCTAATAGTAGACTGGCACGTTATTACATCAACTAAGAGTGAGCATTTTATGTTGACCCAACCCTACCGAACTCAGTGAAAAAATTAGGCCCAAGTTAGGTCTAATTGACTTAAATAGTCAAATAGAGAATTTTTTCAAATTATTCAAGCTCATCTAGTTTAGGTCAAGTGCAAGGTTGCATATTTGTTTAAAAACAAACTCGTCCCAAATGGCATGAGCAATTTTTTTTTTTTGCTTCCATGACATTTAAATGATGTCATATTGAGACATTTATATAACTCTTAGGTTTCATTTTATGGCTTAGATTGCAAAAGCCAACCTTTCTAAACCTTAGCATTATTTTCTCCTCTATCTCCTTTTCCTCCCAAGGTCTCTTTTATAAGTTAGCTTTAGCCCTTAACTCTCCACCTCTTATTCCTCCCAGCCACTTTTACTTTCTAGTTTCTAACTTCCTCCTTATTCTTTAACTTCAATGGATTTTTTTGCATCTCTTAATCTTTTGTACGCTTTAATCCATCAAAACCATAGTCACATCATAGTTGGGTTCCCCTTGTTATTTTGGAAATTTTGGCTTTTGAAATCAATTAACACCCATTTAACCATCTTGATTTTGAATCACATGATGATCCCTTGACTTTATTATCTCTAAATGTAGAGTTAGTTTGCTTATCTCATTCTCTAGTCATGTTCTAAGTTAACATCTTGATTAGTCTCTTAGTCTTATATTTATGGCTAGCTAGTTGAAATGCAAGGTATAATACATTCCTACTTATCTTTTTATAGGGTTTTCAAATCTTTTCTATTAGATTCTTTCGACTCTTTTGCAATTTTCTCTTTATATTTATAACTGCAAGCATTTATATTCTTCTCAAAAAAATTTATTTGTTATTTTTAATTCTTTATATGATTTCAAATTTACTCAAATAATACTAGTTAGAATTGATGACTAATGAGTTTTTACCTTAAATTGATTGCAGAGCTATTTTTCACATTATATCACTAAAGTGTAAAGGTGAGTTTTCTGGGTTGTTTTTTTTCTATACAAGTTCTAGTTTTTGTGCATATTAGGATGATCTTTACCACATTAAAAAGTTTTATGCTATAAGTTAAAATTATATTTTTTTATTAATATTGTTTAATACCAATTTCTATTCTTGTCCTTATTGATGTTGTAGTTCTATCTTTTCATTTAAACATGGGTTTGTTTCAATGTTTATCACTTACACTTTACATGAATTTGTTTAAATATTTAACAATTTACACATGTCTATCTTTTTTATTTTTTGAACATGCACTAAAGAATTAGAACCATTTTCCTTTAGGTCTTGACAATTGTTTTGCATTGTTATTATTATTCTATTTTCATAATTTCTAGGTTAGTCTACATAATTCTTATTCTATTTATTGATTCTAGTGAAATAGAATTGAATGAACTAATAAAGTTAAAAAGTAGGAAAATGTCTAGTAGTAGCATCGGTAAATGATAATTATTCTTCTCTATATTTGTTTTGATCAATATTTTCCATAAACACATGACACAACTCCTCCTAACATGAGTTATTTGGGTTATCTTTTCTATACAAGTTCTCATCTTTGTGCATAGGTTTAGGATGATCTTTATCACATTGAACTAAAATTTTCATTTTTTTTATCTACATAGTTTAATAGTAGTTTCTGTTCTTGTTGTAATTCCTATTCTCTCTTTTCATTTAAACATGGTCACATGAGTTTGTTTAAAAGTTAATCAATTTACACCTTTCTATCTTTATTGTTTTTTGAACATGCACTAAAGAATTAGAACCATTATACTTTAGGGTTTAACAATTATTTTGCATCATTATTGTTATTTTATTTTCATAATTTCTAGGTTAGTCTTCACAATTGTTATTCTATCTATTGATTCTAATGAAATAGAATTGAATGAACTAATAGAGTTAAAAAAATAAGGAAAAAGTCTAATAGTAGCATTGATAAGTCATAATCATTCTTCTTTGTATTTGTTATAATCAATTACTTTAAATGACAATGAAAGTAGGTCTTGACAATTGTTTTGTATTATTATTGTTATTCTTCTCTATATTTCAAGATGATTCAAAATTGATTGATGTGTTAATGATTACAAGAATGCCTTTCTTTTTGGATCTTCCAAGAATGGAATGCATTTTTTCTTTTAGAAGATAAAATCATGGGAAGACATTGCATTTCTTGTTGGAAGGTGAAACCATGGTAAGCAAACTTATGTAGCATAAAAAATTATATTTTTTTGTCTCTAATGTTTAAAATCCATGAAAATTATCACAAGTGGTTTATTTTAAAACCAACAAATGGAAAAAAATTTCTTGTTTTGGCCAATAACAAGGATAGTCACTTTTTTTGTTTCACAACTTTTGCTACTTCTCTTTGATTTTGGTATTTATAATTCTAACTTGACTCTCTATGACTAAATGCATAGTTACTATATTCTTTAGGCAAAGTTCTAATCTCTTTTTTTTTTGTGTTCCCCCTAGCTATTCAAATAGAAAAACAAGTTTCATTTAGTCATTAAAATTTACATATTAAAGCAGTATGCAAAACAAGAAAGTAGAAATCTATTAAGTAACAAATTATTAGTTGGAAGATGCATGATTTTAGATTATAATTGCAGATGACTATATCTTATAGACTTTAATGAACTATGTGCAATGATTCTTTATTTAGCTTTTTAATTTAGCCATTGTTTCATCAGGTTACATTGATTCTTTCTTTAACCATTTAATTTGGCTATAACTTCATCAAGTTATAACTTTAGTTTTCTTTTATTTCCTTTAAGAGCACTACTTCTGCTTTTATGAAATTTTCAACTTTGCAACTATTAACCAAATCTTCTTTCTATAACCAAATATGTCATTTTTAATGATATTAATTCCACAAGAATATAAAAAATGCCGAGGATATATCATGTGTAAATGAAAAGTAGGTAAATAAAATTATCATACTTTTTAAATTAAAAAAATATAATTCTATAGAATCTTTAACTTTTGTTACTTACTTGCTTAATCAATAAAAATATATTTCTTATATAAGATGCTTGAATAATAGCCTAATTGACTATGACTATGTGCTCATGATATAAACACATTTACAGATGTGCCATAATTGGAAAGAACATCTTATAATGTAGAAAGTATTTTCAAATTGAAAATTAGCAAATTCAAATTAAAAGTTATGGATTCTTAAGTAAAAAGTTATGTTTAAATTGCTAATTACATCTACAAATTCAAATTAAATTTCTATTAATTTTTTGATGTGCAGAAAGTATTTTCAATTTAAAAATTAGCAAGGATTATAGTATTTTTAACTATTAACTAATATTAACCTGTTGTGTTTGTTGATGTTCAATATGTGTAGTATGTTTATTAAATTACCAATCCTAACTTCCTATCCTTTCTTTTCTAATTTCTATTATGTATATCCAGGTGTCAAGCAACTTTTTACATAGTGCACACTATAGTTGTAATTTAATGGAACTAATTTTTCTTTTCAATTATTGTCTTTCAAGTTAAAAATATAGAGGTTACAATCTCACAATTTGGAAACATTGAATCACAAATAGAGGCTATGGAAAACCCTACTTCAAAATTAACAAGATCTTTAAAGAAGCTAAAACCAAAAGGGACTAGTAAAGATACAAATTGTCCCCTACGTAAGAATGCTAAACCAAAAAAACAAGAAAGCCTACCACCATGGATCAAAGAAGAAGGTTTTATGCTTGGAACACTTTGCCTTAATGCCAAAAAATAAGGTAATAGTACTTACCATTGCATGTATTCATTGTGGTAAGAGATATTTATGTGATTCTAAGGATCATGGTATCATTAACATGAATAAACATCTAAATGTTTGCCTTAAATTTCCTTATGCTTTATTGTTTAATCTTAAACAAAATCTCATAGGTTTTAAACTAAAAAAGGCTGGGGTGGGACTAGTATGGTAACTAAAATTCAAGTGTGTGATGTAATAACATGTAGGAAAGCATTGGTTGCCTTTGTAATTATTGATAAGTAACCATTTAGGATTATAGAGGGATATGGTTTCAAGAACTTTTATAGTAAGTTACAACCCCAATTTTATATCCTTTCATGTCGTACTATTGCTAGGGATTGTTATCAATTACATATAAATAAGTAGAAAAAAATTAAAAGCATATTTGTTAAGTAATTGTGCTAAGGTATGCCTCACCACAAATTATTATATTTCTATCCAAAATTTGAGTTATATGACACTCATAGTACATTTTGTTAATAATGATTGGAAAATTCAAAAATGGATTCTTAATTTCTATTTGATTCCTAATCATAAAGGAAAACCATTAGTAAATACATTGAAATGTGCCTAAAATAATAAGGATTTGAAAAGGTTTGTATTGTCATAATAAATAATGCTTCTAATAATGATGTTGCAATTGCATACTTGAAAAAAGAATTAAAACTCCCAATGGTTTAGTGTTACATGGCAATTTACATACATGTTATATGTTATGCTTATATAGTTAATTTGGTTGTCAATGAAAGCTTAAAAGAATTACATTAAATCTATTGCATGCATCCGTAATACTATTAGATATATCAAATCTTTTTTATCTAGGTTTGCTAAATTTAAAATATGTTTTGAACATGCTAAAATTGAGTGTCAAGAAGTAGTTTGCTTAAATGTCCCCACTAGTTAGAATGATCCTAGTTGTCTTGAATACTTTGATGAAAAGATAAAGAGCCCCACTTCTTTGGATGATTGGGCTGATGCTAGGGTCTTTATAAAATTTCTCAAAGTGTTATATGATATGACTATGGATTTATCCAACTCATTCTACACCACATCCAATTATGTTTTTCCTTAATTTTCTCTAATCCACTAAGCTAGTTAAATTAGCTTCAAGTGATGATGTCGTGTTAAGTGGCATGGCCATTAAAATGAAGAAAAAATATGATAAGTATTTAGAGAAATTAAAAAAATTAATCCACTTCTTTTTATTACTAATAACTTAGACCTAGCTATAAGATTGCCTTATAAAGAGGTTTTTTTATGACATTTATGATCCTATAACTTCATATGATATGACATTTAAGATGAATTAGATTTATAAAGGCTATATATATGGTATTACAAGTTGTATGAGCTAAAAATATACCTCATTTAATGTGGGTCAATTAGCTCAAGTGGGAGACAATGATATTTAAGAGGACAACAAAGCTCACAAAGCTAAAACTATTTGAAAGCAAGAACTTTATTGAGGCCAAGAATGAGGTGGAAAAGTATTTAGTTAAACTATGTATTAATGAAGGTAAAATTTTTTATGTGTTTAACTGGAGGATGGCTAATATTTCTAGGTTTCCTATTCTTTCTTGTATTATAAAATATATTCTTATTGTTCCAATGTCCATTGTTGCTTCAGAATCTACTTTCTCTACTGAGTATGATGTATTAGATGTGTTTAGATCATCATTGTCATCAAAAATGGTTGAAGCTTTGATTTATAGCCAATATTAGTTATACCTAACATTATTTTCTAAAAAAGAGCTTGATTTCATTGCCAAGTTTGAAAATCATGATAAGCTTAAGGAAGGTCATAAATTACTCCTATTATTTTCTTTATTACTTTTTTTTTTGTAAAATGTGCTTTGCCTCTTTTTATTTATTGCAACTTTCATTTAAAAAAACTTGTTATAGAGCTTGCTAGTGGTGGAATATATAAATATGGTGGAGTTGGATAGTAATAAAGCAATAGAGCAAACTTAATAAGTGGTCAAGAACAACAACCAATAGCTATTAATCAAGGTTCTTAAATGAAAGGTGATATTTTTAATATTTCATGTTTCTAATTATTCTATATTTAACGATAGTTTTCTAAGTTTAACTTAATTTTTTTCACTTCCTCATTACATGCTAGAGTTTATACAACTAACAACTTAGATTTTCAGTTAAAGAGAAGGAAATTTCAAAAAATGAGCTTACTCTTAAATGGCTATTAGCTTTTTTATTTCTTTGTTAGTTTAAGTTGTAAGTATAGTGGTATTAGTTACTAATACCTATGAAATGCCTTATTTAAATTTTTGCAATATTTTTTATATCAATTTTGAAGTGTGATGTTTAAATTTAAATATATATATATATATATATATATATATATATATATATATATATATATATATATATATATATATATATCTTTTTGTCTATTTTATCACATATCTTTTTAATGTTTACTCATATTATTTACAATTCAAATGTTAATAATATAAAATAAAAATATAACATGATCTATTTTATTTTAAGTATAAAAATATTTTTGAAATAATCTATGATTTAAGTAAATCATATTTAAGTGCATTTTTTATTTTTAATTCTTATAAATTTTTCATGTTCACTTATATTACTTATATCTCATATGTCAATATCACATAATAGTACAAATACAATATGATATATTTTATTCTAATTATAAAAATACTTGAAATAATTTAAAGATTAATTTAATTGATTATATTTAATCATATATTCTATTTTTAACCTTTATATTTCTTTGTAACCTACCCATCATTTCTCTGCTTTCTATTAATTTGTTCGATTGTGTATTTGTTATTTTTCTTTTTTCATGTCAATTACAATTGTTTACAACTTTATATACTAATATCACCAAGTAATATAACATGATATATTTAATTTTATTATAAAATATTTAAAATAAGTTAACAATTTAATATAGAAAGTATTAAATGAAATATTTAACCACATATATTATTATATAATAAAGGTTTTCAAAAATTAAAATCAATCTTTATTTATAATTTGTATATAATTTCTTGAAATCAATTTTTAATTATTATATTTCAAATTAAATTACATCAATTAGTATTTTAGTACTACTTAACAACTCATGCATTGTTTCATTTCTTTTTATTTATACTATTATATTTATTTATTGTATGTTTTTTTAAATTTATTCCTATTATATATAGCTTAAATGTTAATATTATTAAAAAATATATGCATAACATGATATAATTTTATATTTTGACAAAAAATTTAAATATATTTTAAAATTTAATTTAATTGAAATACTTAACTGCATTTTTCTAATTTTAATTTCATATTTCTTTACTATTATATCTTTTAATTTATTTGCCTGATTGCAAGTTTTCTTTTTTATTATTATTATTTACAACTTAAATATTAATATTATAAATTAGGTAAATAAATTATGATACATTTAATTTTATTATAAAAATACTTCAAATAAGTTAAAGATTTAATATAGAAAAAATTAATTGAGAAAATTAATTACACAATATATTATTTAGTAAAAATGTTTGAAAATTAAAATTAAAATTTATTTATTTATTTATTTAACACTTTCTTAATATCAATTTTTAAATATTATATATTACAAATTAAATATATATTATTGAATTTTTATTAAGTTTGTAAATTCACACGCTCCTTTACTTTTTTTTAGTACTTTATTCTATATATTTTTTAATGTTCTATTTCTATTGTTTATAGTTTAAATACCAATATCATTAATTAGTATAGATATAATATAATATAATTAAATTAAATTACTTAAATGCTTATTTTATTTTTAATTTTTATATTACTTAATATATTTTAATTTTAACTTTTATATTACTTAACATAAGAATCACATATTGCTCTTCTTTTTATTTGTTTCATTGCATATTTACTTATTTTCATTTTATATTATCAATCCTATTATTTATTATTCAAATAATAATATAATTATGAATTGTAGTTAAAACATAATATAATTTATTTTTATGTTAAATAAATTTAAAATTTAATTCAACAAACTACTTAATTATATTTTTTTGTTTTTAGTTCTAATATTACTCTATAGGTTGCCGGTTGTCAATCTTTCTTCTTTTTTTATATTTTATTACATATTTTTTTTATTTTTAGCACAACTATTTATCAATTAGACATTAATATTACAAAGAAGTATCAATATATAAAATAATAAATTTAAATTTTTATAAGAACATTTTAAATAAGGTTAAAATTTAATATAAAATTTTTTATTTTAAATAATTACTTACATATTCTATTATTTGATAAAATATTTAAAAAATTAATTAATTTATGTAAATTGTATCAATGTTATCTTGATATTATTTTTTAAGTGTTATATTTTAAATTATATAGAAATTAATTAAAATTTTATTGAGATTTTACAACTCATATATTATTTCACTTGCTATTATTATTTTTTTATGTTCATTAATATTATTACAACCTATATTCTACAATTTGAATTTAATTAATTATTAGTGTAAATCAATTTAATATTATTACTCATTAATGTATTCTCATATTAAAAAATTTAATTACTATTATTTTTTAATGAAGTATTATTTTTTTATTTTTTGATAGTGCAAAATATTTTTTACACTATCAATGGATAAATTTTAAACTTTATACACTAATATCATCAAATAATATAGATAAAACCAAGATATATTTTTATTTTTATTATAAAAATATTTAAAATAAATGAAATATTTGATGTTACTAATTTACTTAACTATAAATTACATTTTTAATTCTTATATTAATTAATAGTGAATTCTTATAATCTTCTTTTATTTTTTTCATTATATATTTTTCTTCTTTTCTTTTTCCAACACTACTTATATTATTTGTAACTCATATTCTAATATCATTAAGAAATATAGATATAAATTAATATATTTTATTCTTTTATTATTTTGTTTTAAAGAAATTGAAGATTTAATTTTATTGAATTATATAATTATTTATTCTATTCCTAACTCTTATATTACTTTACAATATATTCATTCTTTTTCTTCCTTTTATTTATTATATTGCATATCTTTTATTTTTTGTTTTTTCATGTCTATTTCTCTTATCTACAACTTAAGCACAAATATCCTTAAATTATATATAATATGACATATTTAATTTTATTATAAAAATATTTTAAATAACTTAAAATTTTAATTTAAAAAGTATAATTGAAATATATAGTTAAATATTTTAGTTTTTAATAAAAATATTAATAAACTAAAATTAAATTTATTTATTTAAAATTTATCAATATTTTCTCTATATTAATTTTCAAGTATTATATTTTAAATCAAATATTTTTTTACGCTTTACATATTATTTCTACTCCCTTTATCTTCCATATTACCTTTTTTTGTGTTTTTCTATTTATTATTAGATATTAATATTATTGAATAACATGAATGTAACACGAAATTTTTATATTAAAAAAATTAAATAAATTAAAATTTTAAATAAATTAAATTAGGTAAATTCATATCATATTTTTTAGCTCTTATATTACATTTAAAAAATTATCTATAAATTTGATTATATCATTGTTAAATAAACATAATAAGTTGCAATTTAAAATTTGTATAACTTTTTATTACATACTTATTATTCTTATGTGAAAAAAATATATATATAATCTGGTATATCAAATGGGTTAAGAAGCTAATCCCTTACTTTATATACGTAGAAAATAGCCTTTCCATTTTCCATTTTAATTCATTTTTTGACTAACCTGTTAGTGTAATAAGGACATAATATTTCAATTACCCGGTTAATATGCTTTAGTGTTGTGATGCTTCTGACACGGTACCAGCGATCATGGATCTAATTTTGGGCTTTCATAAAATGGCCGGATTTTAGACTTAGTATTTCGGCTTCCATAATATGGGGTTTGTACTTCGTTTTTTATTTCTAATAAACAGCCACATATTTTTCTTATTGTTATTGTTGTTTCATTTCCATTTTTCTTCCATAACATTTTTTTAAAAATGTTATTGTTGTCTTGTGCTTCCTTTTGAGCGTGTTGCTTTTTTATATTTTTATTTTAATTGGTTATGAATTTGGGCTTTCATTTTTTAAATCCATTAATTATTATTATTATTATTAAACAACCAGAAGATGGATTTATTTCTTCAATAAATTAAATACGTCATTTTTTTCTTACCTTTTCAACTTGATTTTCTTGCCTAATGTTTCTCTCTCTCTTTCTCTCGCTTCTTTTTTTTCCATGCGTACACTTTTTTCTTTTCTTTCACAAAGTTTCTCTTATTTTTATTTATTATACTATTCTATTATATTATATGCATATATGGATCATTTATTTATTTTTATTTTTTTAACCGATCTATATTATTTACAATTTAGATGTAATATACTTATTCAATATAGATATAATATAATATATTTTTTATTATAAAATATTTTAAATAACTAAAGTTTTAATTTAATTGAATTGCTAAAATATATATTTTATTTTCATCTCTTATATTACTTTACCATCTTTTTATTTACTTCATTCCATGATTTTCTTTTCTTTTTTGTTTTAATGTTCACTCTTATATTTTACATTTCAAATGCTAATATCACTAACAAATATATATTATTTTTATTATAAAAATATTTAAAAAAATTTAAACTTTTAATTTAATTAAATTACTTATATTATTCTATTTTAACTTTTTATATTACTTTATAATTTATACATTATACCTCTTCCTTTTATTTACTTGGTGGCATGTTTTCCTTCTTTTATTTTTTTATATTACTCATATTATTTACTTATTTACAGTTTAAACATTATTATCATTAAAAATTATATATTTTATTTTTTTATGAAAATAATTTAAATAAATTAAAATATTTATTTTATTAAACTATTTAACTATATGTTCTATTTCTAACTCATATATTACATTACAACTCATAAATTGTTTCTCTTTTAAGACTTATGTTTAAAATTAAATATGCATTGACTGAAATTTCATTAACACTTTACAACTCATGCATTATTTCACTATCTATTTTATTGCATATTTTTCTGATATTCACTCTTAATATTTATAACTTAAATATTAATGTCACTAAGTAGTATATATATAATATGATATATTTTATTTTTATTATAAAAATATAATAAATAAGTTAAAGAATCTTAAAATTATTTAAAATTAAATTAAATATTATTTATTTAAATTTTTTAATATTTTCTTGATTTCAATTTTTAACTATAATATTTCAAATTAAATATCAAGTAATTGAAATTTTATCAAAACATTTTAATTGTACACTATTTTACTTTCTTTTATCTATTTCATTATAATTTTTTATTTTTTCTTTATATTTCACATAGGTTATTTATGATTTAAACATATTTATCAATTAATAATATGGACATAATATAATATATTTTATTTTATAAAAATATATTATTTAAGTTAAATATTTAAATTAATTATATTATTTAAGTATATATATTAACCCCTGCATTACTTAATATTAGAGTCACATTCCCTTCTTTTTATTCATTTAATTTCATATTTTTCTTCTTTTTATTTTTCATATTCACTATTATTGTTTATGAATTAGATATTAATACCACAAACAAATTTAATATAAGAAGTATTAATTGAATCATATAATTACATATTTTATTTTAATAAAAACAATAAGTAGTATGACTACCATATAAAATATTTTTATTATAAAATTATTTTAAAGATATAATTAAATTTTTTGGCCTAAACATATAATTAAATTAAATTATCTAATTATATATTTTATTTTTAATTTTTATATTGCATTTCATAAAATTACTATTTACAAACTTAAATATATGATTATAAAATAATTATAATAAGTTAAATTTTTATATTTTTTAATTCTTTTATACATATTATTTTAATGTAGAAAATAATTATATGCCTGTGCAAAACATGTGTTAAGACATTAGTTCTATTAATAACCCACCCTTAGAGACCTTCTGGTTTTGTTTTGATAGTTTTTATCTCCAAAGTTTTTAACAAGTATTACATTATACATTCTTATAACATAAGGAAAAAGTTAGTCAAACTATACCCGATGACAATTGTTTATAGAGTCCTATACCATCACATTTCTAATGTCTTATCAACTAAAATCATAAGCATGGCTAGTAAGTTTACAAATTTACTCTAAATATTTGAAAAAATAATTTATAAATCAACTATTGCCTAACTAACAAAATAATAGGAAGTTCCTAAGAAGGTGATATCCTCTATTGAGATAGAGGCGATAAGGGCACATCAACCTAGGTATCTAAAAGGTAAACCATAAAAAAGTAAGTATAGAGACTTAGTGAGTTAACATTTTACTTAAAAAATTAAATTTATAAAATAATGATTAAATAGTAACATATTTTTTTTAATAGAATAAGATGCCTTCCTTATGGACTTATTAGGGTGTGAACAAATGAAATACATGCATAGCATCATAATGAAGTTTGGGTCACCTACCATGGGAGGTTTGTACAGAGTATACCAAAGATAGCATATATATATATATATATATATATATATATATATATATATATATATATATATATATATATATATATATATATATATATATAGTTATTCAAATAAGTAATTCTTCTTATAACTCTCAATCATTTGTACCTCTTTATAAATTCATCCTTATCTTTCCAAGGTCTACCTAATCCTTCATAAACCAATACTCAAATCTGATACATAAGTTTCATCATTTACAAGATTCTCCTCTTTATCATTACTACTCAATCTAGCACATACATAAGCAAAGCATAAAAATTTCCATCCTAAGTAAGTTGCCAAACTCATTTATCACAATTCAATCTATAATAATATCATTTATCCTCATACAACAAATATATAAGGTATAATGTTGTTAAAATCCTTACAACATGTAAAAAGAAATGTTGGGTGAATTGATTAGGGAATTGATTCTTCCATTTCCAATGATTTCTATCAAAGCTAAATTGATTTAAGAATTAATTAAAGCCTTATGGAAACTTTTTGTTAAGGTTGAATCAATTAAGGAATCAATTCCTACCATCTAGAGAGCTCTTCAAAAAGGTGTACAAATTTATGACATAAGTATAATTTGATTATGTTTCACAAGCAATGCAACACATATTCACATGTATGGATTCACAGCTTCACATAAGTTTTATGATAAGCATGTTCTCAAGTATAAATTTCATAGCATTTCACACATCTTCATAAGTATAGATTTGCAACATCCCATTACTTATGTGGTACAAATATTCGTGAGGATTAATTTCATAGTATTTTGCACATATCCATAGGTATATATTCATAGTATCTTTTATGTCATGCAACATGTATATTCATGAATATAAATTTCATAGCATTTCACACATATTCATAAAACAATTGCAACCATTTGTTGGTTAAATGCTAATATGCAAATTAAAAGGCTAAAATAATAAAAAATAAAAAATGAACTAGAGCTGACTAAAAACCTTTACCTAAAAAGTGAGCTTTGTCTTTAATCACTACTGTTGTTAAAAAATCTTTTGCTACTAGTGATTGTCTAAGATGATGATAAAAAAAACATAACAAAAAATAGTGAGATTAGATCTTGTTAGAACCCCTATCAAACTTCTTGCCAGAACCAATAATAGATGTCACTAGATAACAAACTTGGCAAACCTTAGTTATTGTTGCAATTAAACTCTTTCATAACTCAAAAGCACATAATAAAATAAAAGAAATAGAGAGCTTAAATTTTTACACCAACAACTCAACCTTTTCTAGGTTGCCAGAAGCATAGCACCAAATATACCCAAGGTGAATGGTACTTGCTTTGATACTAGGATGAGAAAATTAATTAAGGTATAGGTAAAGGAAAAATAGAGAGTGGTTAGAAAGAATTAAGGTAAGAATGTTGTTAGAAGGTTAAGTTTGTCCAATTCACATAGAAATCTTACATGTACTAATTTTTTCTTCTTTCAAATTTTTTAAGGATTTCTTACCCTCTTCTTTAATCTTCTTTTCTCTATTTATAAAAATTTCTAATTCTATAAATAAATATATTTTTCCAGAACTATAATCCTAAAGATCCAATAACAATATACATAATGGAAGTAATTCTTCCTAACAACATTGAAAGCCAAGTAGTTTTTCAAATTATCCACACAATGAAATTATATGTAGACCTAGAATGCTACAACAAAATATCCTAAGTCTAAACTTCTAAGATGTTTTTCATAGATTAGTTAAACTTTCTCCTTATACGATACTGCATTACAATGCCTTAATTATATTTCGATGCCAAATTGCAGTGTCAAGATCAAAACGTAGCTCCCATGTAGGCCAATAGTGCAAATCTTGCTTCAATGCCAAGATTTCTGAGTCCCCATGAAGATCGATTGTCCTTACACGAACAACCACACCATGCCTTAGCACCTACCCATTCAATGGGTCAGTATTGTTTACTAATTATAATGACAAAGTTTGATTCAATCTAGAGACAGATATATTCTAATTAAATCATGAAGAATAATTTTCAACCTAAGTGATGTGTACCTTTATTTCATTAACAAAAGCATCTAAATTTGGAGTTGGTTTTCCATTAATTTCAACTATCCATTGAACACAAGATAGGCCATATCTCTCTGCTAGACTACCATGGTACCACCTATAAATTTTTACAAATTTTAGGAAGAGAAGGGGAATTTTTTTTTTCCAATAGTATGGAAAGAGTTGATGTTTGGTTTGGCAAATGCAAACAAATAATTCCTGGACCTCAAATTTCAACAAAGAATAACTTATCAGGAATTTAGGCATATTAATTAAAACTTTAAATCAAGTAATCTAAAATATAGGCAAAACTCAATTATAATAGCTTGCAAGCGTAAAATCATCATGTTTAAAATAAGCTTGCTAAACTACTATAGGTAGTTGAGCATAGAACTTCTTATATATATATTGATAAAGGATAGTACAGTAAGTAATTTCATTAAATGAAATGGAATAGAACTATAGGAAGAAGGATAAGAATATAATTTCTTCCATATAGATATCCCAACTTGCCATTAACAAACCCAGGTAATATACCTTTTTAAAGCATGAAAATTTTGTAAGGTAAAGAAAACCATACCATGACACGTATACCCCATGTCCTTCTTTAGGAAGAATTCCAATAGCACGCACAACAAGATGAGGATTTTGAACACCACATCCACACCAATTAATAGTACGAGTTGTGCCAGTCCCATCCCTAACATCCATTCCAACAAGAATATCAATTTCACATTCCTGAAAAACCATGCAAATTAATCATTGAGACACTATTTACTAGCCTAAACACAAATAACATAACATAAAAAATTGATTATCACTACCACAAACCATCCTCTAATAAGATAGGAAATGGTAAACTAAACAAAATAACATAAAAATAAATGCAAAGATAAAGTTCTCATGCCTTCTAAAAAATAGTCATATGAAGCTTTCCATCATCGGTATCAAATTTGTCTAAAGCTTGGCAAGCTTTTTCAATATCACGAAAGCATGTTACTTGTTCTTTGTTGATTGCCAAGATCATGTCTCCATGTTTTAAAAGGTTTTCAGCTTTTGAACCAACCAAACAACTTCTAACATATAATACTTCACGTCTTACTAGGTCTTTGTTAATGAGTGTCCACAATTGTTATGAATAACCAACCATTTATTATTTTTATAGAAAAAGAAAGCCTAAGGAAAATGTTTACATACTCTTTGAATTTAGCCAAACTTATTAAGAAATTAAATCCATATGTTCAAGGATGACAATCAATGAATTCTATTTGATATTAGAAAGGAAACAAAATTAAATCATGGTTTCTATTTTTTTTATTAAGAAAGATTAGAAATACATAAATGGAGGATAGGAAATCCTACTGAAGAAAACATATGGAAATCCAAGCTACTTCTTTTCAGAAGGGATAAAAAAACTTGAAATTCCAACTAGCGTGTATATTACTAAATATTGAAAAGCAACAACATACATTTTGGTCTTACTTTAAACATTCCTTTAAGTGAAGATGGAAAAAATAACCAAGGGAGAAAAAAGGACAACATTTCACTAACAATGATGTATAATTATTGTTCTAAAACTAATAGTAGAAAATAAATCCTTTTTAAACCACTATCACTTGTGCAATACAATCATCATAATAGCACATAATGTATAGCAAGACCTAAAAGGATTTTACAATAATATGTAAAGCAAAATAATTATTTTTTAAGATTTTTTTACTTGTTGGCAATATAGGGGAAAAAACACAATAACCTAAAATTGTACATGGTATGGTGCATATGAACACAAGCAACTTTCCAAAGGTTTTCTTATTATTTCCAAAGCCACAATATCTAGATAATATTGAATGATTTTAATGAATATATGGTCCC
The DNA here is from genome assembly GCA_020226215.1 of Sindora glabra. NCBI lineage: Eukaryota > Viridiplantae > Streptophyta > Magnoliopsida > Fabales > Fabaceae > Sindora > Sindora glabra. Next base: position 96,935,416 of record CM035227.1, on the reverse strand, counting down.
TCATAGAGCACAATTATGTCAAATGATCCATGTGGACAATCTAATTGTATAGGCCATATTTTTACATGTTTGGTTGTTTGGTTAGGTGGATAGTTCATCAATACATAGAAAGACACCATTTTACATTTTTCTAATAGCTTAATACTTATCTTCTAATCAAGCAATGACAATTTAGCTATGATGTCCAAAGCACAATAGAAGGTCATTTCCTTGTACATGGTTACTTGACTAATCATTATTAAAAAAAGGTATACACTCTTTATAATGATATGGCATATATAAACCATTAAAAAAGGATAAAGAATAATAAAGTTAAAAAATAGTCTTTTTAATTAGAAAATAATCGAAGCACTTCCAATGACTGAGCATAAGAAAAATTTTTACAATTAGATTATGAAAGGAGGTAGGATCAATAATTACAGATAAAGAGGAAAAAATTATAGCAAGAAGATCTTTACCTGGATCCAATAATCACTTAATCCAAAACTCCGAGCTATTGATAGTAACCTTGGGAAAAGATCAACCTCTAAAATTCTAACAAGTGGCATAGGCCATTTGACGCCATTTATGAGGATAGGTGACCCATTTGCACCAAAAATAATTTTGTCAAGAACTTTACTTATTGCATATATTGTAATACCCTTCACAAAATCATCTTTTGATTTATTATCCTGAAGATATGAACTAAAATAATATTAAAAAATATCATCATTTTCATTAAGTCAATTGCCTTTTAAATACAAATAGAAATTGTATGAAAGGTTTACATCAACTAGGAGTGGCAATTTTCAACACAACACGAGTTAAACGGATTCGGGTCAAGTTCGGGTTAGGCTTAATCGGGTTCAGGTCATAAATGGATCGACACGTTCGACCCAAATAAATTTTGTGTCGAATTCGAGTCAACATGTTTCAAACTCATTTAAGTTACACGGGTTATTAAATGAGTTAACCCGACCTATCAACCCATTATATAATATATAAATTTATTAATTATTAATTTATATAAAATAAAAAATTAATATAAACAAGTTGATAAATGGGTTCGGGTCAGGTTAAACGGATTATGTTATTACTTTATAAATATATTATGTATATTCGAGTTAGACGGGTTGTGTTAGGTTAACCCGTTGTTTAATAAACGGGTCGGGTCAACCCGTTTATTAAACGGGTCGTGTTCGGGTTGAGCATAAATGGATTCGGGTTATGCCCAACCCGACCCGTGAACCCAAACTACCACCCCTAACATCAACATTCATTAAAGTATGCTAAAAGAGTGTTGTCCATGTGTACCGATTGTTAACAAACTTAATCAAAAAAATAACATGAAATATCTAATTAGAAATGAAATATAAGCATAAAGATCCAATTCTAAACCTTTAAAACATAAGAATCTATACAAAAATGACGTGATCCTATAGAAGGCAATAGAACAATTTAACCTCGAAAAACTAGATTTAAATAAAAAGGAATAACAGACAGACTATAGCAACCAATCCACCCTAGTTAGCCATTTGAGTTTTGAGTAAAAATTGACTTCTCACATCTTTCTCCACCTTTCTTCTTTCTTCTCTTTACCTTCTATGAGGATCCAATTGTTTGAAGTTAGGCTTTAATATATTAAACAAATCAAAAACCACAATAGAAGTACACTTTTTAAACACTTTACTCTAGACCACCAATAGGCCAATGTCATTTTAGTTTTTTTTTAAAAAAAAATCAAGACACTCATGTTAGGGTTCATAAATTTAACGTTCAATTAATTTTTAGCAGCTTTCAATATTTTCATATGCACTTCTAGATCCATCAAATAATAAAAGCCTAGCTCCGCCCAAGTTCTAAGTAGTACAAACCTTGGTGGAGAAGCTTCCCCACATTGCTCGAACCCTTCCATACTCATCTGTTAGCACACCCAAAAATGTACAACCAAAATCTAGATTCAACATGTCATTCGTAAGATACTTTTCCTCTATCTAAATAACAATTTGATAATAGATACGCTTATTTGAGTTCCAAAACCTGAATCGAGCTCAATCACTTCCATATTTATGGCATGGTATCGTGGGGCATCATTGATTCTTATATCTAGTGCAACAAAAGCATTGGTAACAACAGATTTTTTGGATAATGTCTTAATACGTCTATTCAACCCCATGAGGTAAATAGAATCCCCATGACATAGTGCTAGTTCTGTTGGGATCAGGAGCCATACGAGCACAGCGAAATAAACCGATCCCATCCATCGGATCCATGTAAAACATTAAATTAGAATAAGGGTTCATTCAATACCTTTGTTAATGACTCTAGAACTCAGTCGTTGATCACCTTTTCAACTTCCTTTTGGGCGAAGACTCTGAAGTATCCACACGAACCCGTGAATCACCGATGAATGTCCACACAAACATCGGTTGGAATTGATCTCCTTTCACTTCATAGTGCTAGCTACGCCTCTTCAGGAGTTTTGGTCAAGGAGAGGTGTTAGGGTTTTTCTGTACCTTTTTGATATGCGTGAATAATGATAATAATATCAACTATTATTACCTAACAAGCCTATTTAAATAGGTGCATAGAAAAACTTAACCTATTTGAGCTTTATTCCATGTACAATTATAGGCTTACTATTGGGCCTTATAATTATAACATGAATTCTCAAATATTAGGCTCAAATAATTTGGTCCATTAATTCCAAATTCACTAGACTCTAAGTGTGTGACCCTACAAGCTCTCATTACGTTGGCAATGACCATTGATCATATTAATGATCATAAACAATCATCGGTGTCTAGTAACACATCATTGTTATCCAAGTAATGAGAAAGTCAATGATTTGACTAAACCTTTACACGTGATCATCACCTATGTCCTTTTATCTTATACATCTAGATTGGGCACGAGACATGGACCGTGTCATTCCCGTATAGCCCAATCTTAAGGTTTCTTGATTCCTAAGTAAGCTGACTGAAACAAATATAATCGACATCCTATGTCAATTCATCTGAGCATGGCCATACATTTTCTTAACTTTACTTAATCAAGAGGCCCACAGATGTTACTCCTGTTATATAGGAGGGACAAATCACATCTTGATCATATAAATCCCTCCGCATGATATGTGATATATACAATATCTACCCTTGCATTCACTCAACCATTAGTGACATAGAATAGTATCAAAATATGAAACTCACATGTAGGGAACCTTGGTGATCTCAGGTCAAAGGACCATATTAATAATGATCACTAAGAACCACTCATGACACTCATATAACGATCCATGTAGTGTTCTTAATATGGGTCGTCCAGTATACAAGTTCTCTAACTTGTACTCATGTGTAAACTTAATATCTCATATAAGTCTTCACACATGCTAGTCTTAACATATCAAAGTAACCTAATCCACAATGATATATGACTAGGAATATTTAAGAATACAATTATTCTAAGGTTATTATCATAATTGAATATATTACGTAGATAATATATATAAATATAATAATTAAAATTACCATTAAAATAATATGATTCAAAATTACAATTACCAATATGATTAGTTTTAGGGCATATACACTAACAGTCTCCCACTTGCACTAAAGCCAATCATCCATGTATCTAATACTTATGGATCTCATATGACTATCATGCTTTTGCTGCGTTAGGGCTTTTGTCAATGGATCAACGACATTATCATCAGTCGGTATTCTGCATATCCTGATATCATTTTTGTCAACAATATCTCTTATGAGATGATAGCATCGGAGTATATGTTTGGATTTCTGATGAGATCTAGGTTCCTTGGCTTGCGCAATGGCTCCATTATTATCACAATAAAGCTCTACTGGGTCAGCAATACTAGGAATAACTCCAAGTTCAATGATGAACTTCGTAATCCAAACAGCCTCTTTTGCGGCATCTGACGCTGCAATGTATTTAGTTTCTGTTGTAGAATCAGCCACTATCCCTTACTTTGAACTCTTCCAGGTCACAGTGCCACCATTAAGGCAAAATACATAACCTGACTGCGACCTGAAGTCATCTTTGTCAGTTTGAAAGCTAGTATCAGTGTAACCATTTACAATGAGCTCTTCCTTACCTCCATAAATCAAAAATATGTCTTTAGTTCTTCTTAAGTACTTAAGAATATTCGTGACAGTTGTCCAGTGACTTTCACCAGGATCTGATTAATATCTGCTCGTCGTGCTTAAAGCATATGAGACATCAGGACGAGTACATAACATGGCATACATGATAAACCTAATCGCAGATGCATAAGGGATCTTACTCATACGCTGTCTCTCATACTCTGTGGAAGGACATTGAGTTCTTGAGAGACTTATGCCATATGACATCGGCAAGAATCCTCTTTTAGAATCTTGCATGCTAAACCTTTTTAGCACTTTGTCGATGTATGTACTCTGACTTAGACCAAGCAATTTTCTCATTCTATCTCTATAGATCTTGATACCTAATACATAGGAGGCCTCACCTAAGTCTTTCATAGAAAAATAATTTTCTAATCAAGTTTTTACAGACAGTAGTGTAGGAATGTCATTTCCAATGAGTAATATGTCATCTACATACAATACCAGAAAGACTATTGTGCTCCCACTAACCTTCTTGTACATACAGGGCTCATCTTCATTCTTGATGAAACTAAACTCTTTGATCGCATCATCGAAATGAAGATTCTAACTCCGAGAAGCTTACTTCAACTCATAAATGGATCGTTGCAATTTGCAAACTTTTCCAGCATTTTCAGGATTTACAAACCTTCAGGTTGTGTCATGTACATATGCAGTTTTGACATACATTTGCCAGATTTCATAATCATAATATGCTGCTATAGCTAGAAGAATCTTGATGGATTTAAGCATGACAACTGGAGAAAAAATCTCATCATAGTCAATACCATGGATTTGTTTGAAACCTTTTGCCTCGTTCCTTAAAGGTACACACATTACCATCCATGTCAGTTTTCTTTTTGAAAACCCATTTGCACCCAATGAATTTTACCCCTTCAGGTGGATCAACCAAAGTCAAAACTTGGTTTGAAGACATGGAGTCCATCTCTGATTTCATAGCTTCTAGCCATTTCTTAGAATCTGGCCCCATCATAGCTTCTTGATAGGTTGTGGGCTCATCTTGGTCCATGAGCAACACATCATCGTGATGAGTCACGAGAAAACCATATCTCTCAGGCTCACGATGTATCCTATTAGATCTACGTGGGTTCTGTGTTACATGAGCAGGTTCTTCCACAACTGTTTGTGGAACCGGCTCAAGTTCCATCTCAAGTTCAATATTTTCTCATTGATTTTGAATTTCTTCAAGTTCTATTCTTCTCCCACTAATTTTTTTAGAGATAAATTCTCTCTCTAGAAAAACACAAGTTCGAGCAATAAACACTTTTTGCTCAGTTGGATTATAGAAATAATATCCTTTTGTTTCCTTAGGATATCCAACGAAAAAATATTTATCAAATTTGGGTCCAAGTTTATCAGAAGCCTGACATCTTACATAAGTTTCACAACCCCAAATCTTCATAAAAGATAAATTAGGACGTTTCCCAGTCCATATCTCATATGGTGTCTTTTGAACTGATTTTGACGGAACACGGTTTAGTGTGAAAGTTGCAGTCTCTAGAGCATGTCCCCAGAAGGAATTTGGAAGGTCAACCTGACTCATCATTGACCGAACCATGTCTAATAAAGTTCAATTTCTCCTTTAAGAAACACCATTCCATTGAGGTGTTCCTGGTGGAGTGAGTTGTGATACAATGCCACACTCTTTTAGATGATTAAGGAACTCTCGGTCTAAGTATTCACCATCTCGATCTGATCGAAGTGATTTAATACTTTTACCAAGTTGGTTTTGTACTTCATTTTTGAACTCTTTGAACTTTTCAAAAGATTCAGACTTGTGTTTCATAAGAAACACATAACCATATCTACTGAAATCATCAGTAAAAGTAATGAAGTACTGATAACCTCCTCTAGCTTGTGTGTTTAAAGGTCCACGTACATCACTATGTATAAGGCCCAATAAATCACTAGCCCTTTCACCTTTCCCAGTAAAAGAGGCTTTAGTCATCTTACCTAATAAACATGACTCACATACCTCATATGATTCGAAATCAAATGAGTCCAAAAATCCATCCTTATGAAGTTTGGAGATGCGTGTCTCATTTATATGGCCTAAACGACAATGCCAAAGATAGGTTGGATTTAAATCATTAGTTTTGACCTTCTTCGTGTTTATGTTATAGATTGGATTTTCAAGGTCCAGAACATAAAGATCATTCATTAATTGTGCACTGCCATAAAATATTTCATTTAAATAAATAAAGTAACATTTGTCCTTTATTATAAATGAAAAATCTTTCTTGTCTAAACAAGAAACAAAAATTAAATTTCTACTAACAGTAGGCACAAAATAACAATTGTCCAATTCTAAAACTAATCCACTAGGTAAAGATAAATAATAAGTCCCTACAACTAATGCAACAACTCTTGCTTCATTTCCAATGTGCAGGTCCACTTCACCTTTGGCTAATGATCTACTTTCTTTAAGATCCTGCACATTTACACAAATGTGAGTACCACATCCAGTATCTAATACCCAAGATGTAGAAGTAGATAAATTAACCTCTATAACATAAATACCTAAGTTGGAAGTCCCACTTTCCTTTTGCTTCTTAAGTTCTTCCAGATAAATCTTGCAATTTCGCTTCTAATGTCCTGATTCTTTACAATGGAAGCATTGCCCTTCCTTGGCCACGCCACCTTTGGGCTTTAGTGCAGAGGAACTTGACTTGAACTTTCCATTAGTCTTGTCCTTTTTTTTTTTATTCTTGGCCTTAAACTTGCCCTTTCCTTTGCCCTTTTGAACCATCATAATGGAATTGGGCTTGGACTTTTTCAAGTTCTGCTCAGTAGTTCTTAACATGTTAAGCAATTCAGGCAAAGTCTTATCAAGTTCATTCATGTTGTAATTCATGACGAATTGACTATAGCTCTTAGGCAACGATTGCAGAACTATATCAGTAGCCAATTCTTGCTGCAAAGGAAAACCCAATCTTTCAAGGCTATTGATGTACCCAATCATTTTAAGCACATGTGTAGCAACGGGTGTTCCTTCAGCCATCTTACACTGAAACAATGCTTTAGATGCATCATATCTCTCATGTCTTACTTGCTCTTGATAGAGCTGTTTAAGATGATCAATCATATTGAATGCCTCTATGTTCTCATGTTGCTTTTCAAGCTCAGAGTTCATGATAGCAAGCATGAGACAACTGACATCCAGAGCATCTTCTAGATGCTTCTTATAAGTATCCTTTTCTGCTCAAGGAGCATTAGTAGCAGGCTTATCTGGAGTAGGTTGCTCTAGAACATACTGCTTTTTCTCATACTTGAGGACAATCCTTAAGTTTCAATACCAATCGAGAAAATTCATCCCATTCAGTTTATCCTTCTTAAGGATAGATCGTAGTGATAAGTTTGATGCATTTAATGTCATGGTTATCTACAATAGAAAAATATGCAAAATGAGAATCATGTATTTTATTTATTTAATAAGGTCTTTTATTAAATAATACTCCCACTATTTTTCTCAAAATAATAGCCCTCATTATTATTTTGGAAAATCTTATTGTCAAGATTTTCTAGTGAGCCAAGATCCATATTTTATCAAATCTTGAGTTAGCTTTGGCTAATCACCCAAGATATGGCTATTTACATAGACAACCCCTTATCAATTACATCTTATGCAACTCTTAGATAGTTGGGTGAATAACACTTATACCAATTCATCTCATGAATTTATAACCAACTTTATACCTCTAGGCCCCAATCCTATTGGTGTAGCCCAGTTAAGTCAAGACCCAATAATTAGCAATTTAGATATCACTATTATCCCATTGCATCTCACCAAGATAGACTTTAGGTACTTTGCTTTAGCAAACCCACCTATAATCAATCAAGATCTTGATGAGTGCTATTATTGGAAGGCATCTTTGTTGACTTAATATTTTGTTTGAGGGATTTTAATTTATTTGATCTCACCATTATATACTTAGTTTTATTAAGCATGCATCATATACATCTAGCATAGGTATCTCATATATTCATCATATGCATCTCATACATAAAACATAAATTAAGCGTAACATGATTAGGGCCCAACCTAAGTGATATTCTAGAGCTCAAGAATATCAAATAAAACTAAGAAAGAAAAACGTCTTCTCAAGAATTTTCTTCTTTCTTCATGGTTTGATCTCCACTTCCATTATTTCCTCTTCAGGTGCTCCAATAAAATTATTACATAATAATAAAGAAACCTCGAGTTACATTCGAGGGGAGTAAGATGAGAAGAGAATGTACAACTAGAAGTAATAGAGAGGCACGACACGCAGGCCGTATTTTAAAATTGCAACAAAACCAAAGGCCATAATCATGCACCATACATCAAGCAATAAAACAACATGATAGGTGAAACATATATCCAAATATATTTTCAATATCAAAATCTGAATTAATTAACTAACTACTTAATGTCATGCTATGCAGAGAATTTACGGCGGTCCCGCTAGCCGATTAGCGGGCAGGGCCAAGGGGCAGTGCCCCTGCGAAGGGGTTAGGAGGCGGAGCCCCCGCCCAAAAAATTGATTACACCTAACATTCAGATTACAATTCAATTTATCAATAATTGACATTCCCCTTTAGCTAATCAATTCAACAATTATTGACACTCAAATAACAGGTTTACAAATCTGATTTATGACAGAATCATAATAGATAAATTTTAATCATATTAAAATAGATCCAATTAATTCACAGATTTTATACAAAACAGATTCAACAATCAATTTCATGAAAAATCAGATTCAGCCATTAAGCGCAAGGTATATCACATATACAAAAAAGATTAAAGAAGTTAATTTGATTAATTCTTATTCATAACAAAATCTGTATTTTAATCAAAAAATGTCTTTCATATATTAAAACAGATTCACGTAATTAATTCTTTTAATTTTATTTAAAACAGAACCCAGAAATCAGTTTCAAATTTGAATCAAAATTCAGAATTATTACAACAGATTTAAATTTAAAAAGAAACCCAGAAATAGATTCAAGTTTCAATCAAAAATCCAGAAACATATTCGAATTCAAACCAGAAACAAGAATTAATCACAAAACACATTCAAATTTAAATCAGAATTCAAAATTAGGTTCAAATTTGAAATAGAATCAGAATTAATCATATTAAGTTTTCTTGAACCAAAATTCATGAAATCAAATTTGCCCTAATCCTAATTAGGAATCATTGAAGCGTGATATACAGAACAATTCATCAAGCATCATAATCACGCAATTAGCAAACAAAATCCTAATTCAACATTTTTACAAGTAGCTCTGATACCACTGTTGGGATCGGGAGCCATACGAGCGCAGCAAAATAAACCGATCTCATCCACTGAATCCATGCAAAAATGTTAAATTGGAATAAGGGTTCATTCAATACCTTTGTTGATGACTCCAAAACTCGGTCGTTGATCACCTTTTCAGCTTCCTTTCGGCCGAAGACTCTAAAGTATCCACAGGAACCCGTGTATCACCGATGAATGTCCACACAAACACCGGTTGGAATTGATCTCCTTTCACCTCGTAGTTCTAACTACGCCTCTTCAGGAGTTTTGGTCAAGGAAAGGTGCTAGGATTTTTCTGTGCCTTTTTGAGGTGCATGAATAATGATAATAATATTAACTATTATTACCCAACAAGCCTATTTAAATAGGTGCATAGAAAAACCTAACCTATTTGGGCTTTATTCCATGTATAATTATAGGCTTACTATTGGGCCTTATAATTATAACATGAATTCTCAAATATTAGGCTCAAACAATTTGGTCCATTAATTCCAAATTCACTAAGCTCTAAGTGTGCGACCTTACAGGCTCTCATTACGTTGGCAATGACCATTGATCATATTAATGATCATAAACAATTATCGATGTCTAGCAACACATCATTGTTACCTAAGTAATGAGAAAGTCGGTGATTTGACTAAACCTTTACACGTGATCATCACCTATGTCCTTTTATCCTATACATCTAGATTGAGCACGAGACATGGACCGTGTCATTCTTATATAGCCCAATCTTAAGGTTTCTTGATTCCTAAGTAAGCTGATTGAAATAAATGTAATCAACATCCCATGTTAATTTATCTGAGCATAGCCATGCATTTTCTTAGTTTTATTTAATCAAGGGACCCACAGATGTTACTCCTGTTATATAGGAGGGACAAATCCCATCTTGATCACACAAACCCCTCTGCATGATATGTGACATATCCAATATCTACCCTTGCATTTACTCAACCATTAGTGACATAGAATAGTATCAAAATATGAAACTCACATGTAGGGAACCTTGGTGATCTCAGGTCAAATGACCATATTAATAATGATCACTAAGAACCACTCATGACACTCATATAACGATCCATGTAGTGTTCTTAATATGGGTCGGTCCAGTATACAAGTTCTCTAACTTGTACTCATATATAAACTTAATATCTCATATAAGTCTTCACACATGGTAGTCTTAACATATCAAAACAACCTAATCCACAATGATATATGATTAGGGACATTTAAGAATACAATTATTCTAAGGTTATTATCATAATTAAATATATTACACAGACAATATATATAAATATAATAATTGAAATTGTCATTAAAATAACATGATTCAAGATTACAATCACCAATATAATTGGTTTTAGAGCATATACACTAATAGGTTCTGGATAGGAAAATCCAATTAAATGAGTCACTCCCCAATATGGAATTATAAATAACTGAATGTCACAATTCAAGTACTATCCAACCTCTGCTCGTTAACAAACTATCTATACCTTAAATTCTTTTTAGCCTTTGCTGTCTACCTTTAAATTTGTCCCTACGTGAGTTACTTTTCAATAAACAAGGAGATTACCACCACCAAAAAGTATATGCAGTAGCTGGAGTGAGTTTTACACTCATCAAACTGATACTACTAGCCTTAACATAAAGGAATAAAGAAGTTGGACTTTAAAGCAATGGAAAACCATTGAAATACTTTCGTTTTTTTTTTTGGCTTTTGAATTGTGCTGCAACCATGGACTTGTGAAAGTTAGTCAACTTCTCTACCATTCATTTAATATACAGGTAGCATCCTATATAAGTAACTGAAGCTGTATTTGCTCTCAAAACAACAAGTAACAATGTCAGATTGATAGCAACAGAAGTTTTGAAAGTCAAACTTACCCGGAAGTAGCTTTGCCGCACGAACTGCAGAAGCACCAACAGGCCCCAAATCGGAGGGATTATATGAAACAAAAGCATAATTGTGAACAGGATGGAGAAAAACCACCTGCAATTAGTAGTATATAGAAATAATAAATAGAATAGTCCTTATTTCGCTAATTTGTAAGTCTACATTTTTAAAATTCTCTTGTATTAAAAATTTATACCTGTCCAGGAATTTCAACTGGGAAAGCAGCAAATGATAGCATCACATCGGAAGAAGATATTACAACTGTATTCCTGTCTACAACAACTAATCCCATATCTTGAGAGTGATGTATTATGACATCAGTTCCAAAGAAGCACGCCGACTGAATACCATCAACCATGCACGATCAAGGGACATGAACCTGCAAAATTTCATGGTATTAATCATGACAAGATAGTTCCACTAATACACCTACCATTCTGTATATTAATAAAAAAACAAGCTTCAAAGCAATAAAGAAAAATCGTGTATTTCGTAATGGATTGTATTCACAGCACCAGGCCAACAAAGAAATCTACGAAGCAATCAAAGAAAATTAAGATAGAACTCCTTAAATATCACCTCAAACATCACCAGAGAAGGCTCGATCACGCGTCCAGCAAATGAAGCGTTTGCAGTAGTTGCTGCCGCTGCTGCACCTTGATAGTCCATCAAAACATCATCTTGCATAGTGTTTGATTTCTCAAGCTTGGCTTCCCTGGTTTCATTCAAGGAAAAACCGGCAACAACACATCCATCAGTGGATAAATACTTCTTCAATCTTCGTTCCTTCACACTGGCATCAGACGCATTTTGGCGAGATGTATTCTCAGAAGAATCTTTAGAATTAATCTCCATACTACCATCATTTAATTCTTGCTTGTTATCTTGATGCATATGCCCCACAGAAGTAGGCTCATCACTTAGTCTACCTGGCTGGGTTGCAAGATTCCCAACATCGTTAACCCTAGATAACAAAAAAGGGCAATCGGGCGGAAAAGCAGGCTTTGCATTCCAGAGTTCAGTACTATCATCACAAGTGTATATCTGTGGAGGAGCATACCATTCATGGCGATCAACTGTGACCAAGACAGACTGCGGCCAATCAATGAATTTATGAAACAAAATCAATAATGGTCTGAAGCATAAAAAGTTTGGTTGCCTTGAAAAGCTTACCAAGTAAGAAAATCTATCTAGTTCTAGACTCAGAAGCTACATGAACTGGGGTCAATATTCATTGCTCATAAAGAAATTAAACGTCAAAAATTGAACCGATTCTATCATTCCAAAACCATAAGCACAAATAATCATTTATCCAACATGACACTGATGTAAAATAGCCAATAACGTGCATAAGACGATAGCAATAATAACAGACTATGCAATTTAAGCAACAACTTCCGGATATGCCTTCAAAGCACAAGTACAAATTGCTAAAAGCATTTTCTATTGTAGCTAAAAATCATATAAACCAGAAATATGGCAACGTATCGAAAATTGAAACAAATGGCTTCTATTGAATATCATATATATAAAACGGAATCAACAATCAATAAATTCTTTCTTCTCCATTAAAGTACAATAAAGTGAAATTGAAGTGTAAATATGAACTATCAAGGTGAAAATGGAATAGCAACTTTATCTAACACTTTTTCTGATAAAAGATGAAATTATATGACTCTAGGACATTAAAGAAAACAGGAGGTGACTAGTAACCCTAAAGAATATACATCCATTTAATTTTGAATTTAAAGTCACTATGACCTTTCTTCTATAACGATCTGTGCGGGAAATATACTCCAATGGAACTCGAGCAACCCTAGATAACTTGGAAAGAATCGATATTAACTCCTCAAGACAAGATATTTCTTCACCAGCAAAATTCATGACTAGTGCATAACGAGGAACTCCGGCTCTGCCAAGTATGTATCTACAAAAGGTAAATATCACATCTCCATTAAAAGGAAAAAGCAAGTACCACAACCTGGAGCAAATGTATCGTCCGAAGGTTTCTAGCATATTTAATGGATTAATGGACCATGCAGGGTTCCAATATGTGATCTGCACATATGTTCATGAAGTTATTGGAGGAGTGACATTAGAAGCAACGGCCACGTGTAAATTTCTCGTGATGTTAAAGACTTTAAAGAACCAACAAAAACTATTGTAACAAATTAATCTTGCAGAATAACCAGAGACATTGTATGAACAAGCCAATAATTTCACTTGTCTTTATTTATGATCTTAGTAGAGTACGAATTATCCACGCCTCATCTATGAGCTATAAATAATTGTAACTTTTGGAAGTCAGTGTTAATCTAGAAATACATACCCTGGATGTGGCACATAAACAAGGCCACAATTGATACGGAAGTTTCTAGCCTGCATTTGTGAAGATTAAAAACAAAAGTTTAGTAAGTCAAGTTGTTTAGAACTAACAAGAGGCAGAATAAACAAAACTTCAGGCGGAGGGAGACCAAAACATATTATCACGAGTGTAGAAACAAGAACAAATGTAATGTATTCTGCATTAGCTCAGGACTAAGAATTCAGAAAAAAATATTTATATGAGAAGAGATACCAAGTATAGTCTAACTACCTGATGATAAGAAAGAGGATGAATTACTGCACCTCTAACTTCGAGAAAATGATTAGGAGTTATTGAGTGAAGATCTTGCACCTGAAATTGTTAAATAATATTAAATATAATTGAATAGTGTTACTTGCATTGTAAATATATGCTAGAAATTAGTGAGTGATTAGCAGAAGTCTAGGTATATCAATTAGCATTGAAGGGTATTGATTGTATCTCTATTATATAAAAAGCCAAGGCTAAAATGTTTTTCTCAAGCCATTCGAATAATTTCAAGTTGGTATTAGAGCCCTCACATCAACGGACTTTACTTCTGCTATTATTTTCTCTACCCAGAATTTGATATCAACCCCTAAATTAAACCTAAACATTCCCAAACACAAACCCAAACATAGACCTACCTTCCAAATCAAATCCAAACACAAACCTAAATAGATTTTCCATCTTTTTAACATTCTACATCTACAAGTAGAACAATATGCATTCCACATTTCTTTTTTCATGAAGTTTGACTTCTATTTGTTCTAATTCTTTGCAAATTTTTAAAACCACCACCTAAATTAACATCTCTCACAAATTTCTAGCCAATCTTGATGGCATATTTCATCAGTGCACCACCTTCCTAGAAGTGCATGATGTCCATGTGCCACTATCCCAAGTGTGTATGAGCTACAAATGCTACCACACATCAACCACAGCTTCTTGTTGATTCCATCGCCTTAGCTTGTCAATCCAAGCACCAGACTTCCACCTTTTTAATCCAGACCGTGGTTAAAATCTCCTTCTTTTTCCCCTTTGTTTTTGTGGATTGCATCTTCTATCTATAACCTAAATAAAACCAAATTTCTCTTGTTTTTGAACCTAAAAATCCAACCAAATCACCTAGAACATAACATTTTCTCTTCCTAAACCCCTTTGAACTCATAATCCTTATTTTAACTTTTTTTCTACCTTTTTTCTAACCTTCATGAGACCTTTTTTACCCCTTATCATGTCTACTTCTAAACCTGACAATTTTGCCAAAGTTGTTAAATCTAATCTTGAATCATCTGATCAGACTCTTCTCTAACTTAAATTACTAAGAATTTCTTAAAAGGACAATTTCTTCAATACAAGTCATCCAAACAAGAACAGAGGTATTATGTATCCATTGTAGACATAGGTAATTCTATTTATTGCTTATCTCATTTTACATCTCTTAATCTGTAGATTCTTATCTTCGGAGCTTCTGATCACATATCTGGTACTGAATTTCTTTTTACTTATCCTGATTACACTATTGAATCCTTTCCTTCAATTACATTAGCTGATAGTTCCAAAATAGCCTCTCAAGGTATCGATTAGGCTAAACCTCTCCCTTCACTGAATTTATAGTCTATTCTTTACATGTCCGATTCTCCTTTTAACTTAATTTCTATTAGTCAACTTACCTTGACTCTCAATTATTTTGTAACCTTCTTTTTTTATTCTTTTTTAATATAGGATTAAGGTACGAGGAAGATAATTAATACCAGACATGAGTCGAAAAGGCTTTACTATATTTAGCTGACATCATCAATTACATACATTACTATAAAGTCTCCAAGATCAGCAACTATCATTTAAGTCACTTAAGTCTTTCAAATCTACAAAAAATAATTTCAAGTCTTTCAAATTTGAAGTCCTTAAATTATGAATCATGTCAACTTAGTAAACATATTTATTGTTCTTTTTCTAATAAAGCTTCTAGTCAGCTCAGTTTTTATTTTCTTTAATTCATTCTGATGTATGGGATCCTATTTATGGCAGTTTTATTTTAGGTTTTCAATATTTTGTTAGCTTCATTCTTAATACATTTGATTATATTTAATGAAGGATCATTCTAAATTATCTTTAAGTTTTAAATCTTTTGTTTTTAAGATTTGTAATTAATTCAGAAAAACTATACGAGCACTTCATAGTGAGTATTTTTCTATATCTTTTGTTTCTTTCATGTCATCACAAGGCATCATTTATCAATCAACATGTCCTCATGCTCCACAACAAAATGGAGTTATTGAAAGGAAAAATCATCATTAGGCCAAAATTGCACAAACTCTTTTATTGCATGTGAATATTTCTTTTCATTTTTAATGCGATGTTGTCTTAAAAGCTTTTTGTTGAATTATCATATACCTTTATTTGTTTGGAAAATCAAATTCCTTATTCTCTGGTGTACCCAATTGAATCTCTATATAAGCTTTCTCTTTATGGTTTTGGGTCCACTTATATTATTCATAATCTTATCCTAGGAAAAGATAAATTATCAACTTATTCTATAAAATGTGTTTCTATGGGCTACTCCAAGCTACAAAAAAGGTACAAATGTTATTCTCTAACTTTAACAAAATATTTCACACCTATTGATGTTACCTTTTATTTTTTGAAACTTCTTATTTCTTTTCTTCTTATGGGGAGTTTATCCCTATATTAAAGTTTTACCCTTTTAAGTCATTGATTTAATATAGGCTCCTTTAAGTCCACCATAAGAATAATCTCTTATCACTTATCAATGATGTCCTCAACCAATCTAGCCTTAAATAACTGATGATACACCTATTGACTCATTGCTTGATTCCACAGACTCTCTTATCTCATATCCATTGGATAATATTTTTATTGCCTTTCATAAAAGTAGTCATCCCACTTGTAACTTTTATTTATAATTTTTTGAGTTATTATCCTTTATTTGCGCTCCCATTCTGCCTTTATTTTTGCCTTGTCCTCCATTTCTATTCCTAAATTTGTATAGAAAGCTCTTTCTCACCTAAAGTGGCATCAAGTAATGTTTGATAAGATGTTAGCCTTAGAAACTAATGGCATATGGGATAGTGTTCCTTTACTTTCTAACAAATCTACTATTAGATATCATTAGGTGCATATTGTCAAATACAAGGAAAATAGAATGGCTAAAAGCTAAACTAGTTATCAAAGGCTACACTTAAATTTTTTGCCTAGACTATCATGACACTTTCTCTCTTATTGCCAAGATTGTATCAGTTCGTTTGTTTTTATCTCTTGTCACCATTAATTATTGGTCTCTACATCAACTAAATATCAAAAATATCTTTTTATATGGGGATCTTGAAGAAGTCTATATAAAGTAATCTCCAATATTTATTACTAAAAGGGGGACCAATCTAGTTTGTTGATTGAAGAAATCTCTATATAATCCTGAACAATCCTTTTAACCCTGGTTCGGAAGGTTCAGTAAAGTCACTAAATATTTTGGTATGAGCCAGAATGAAGCAATCACTTTATTTTTTATCATCATTTGTTTACTTCTCAATCGATGTATCTTATTATTTACATTGACGACATAGTTATTATAGGAATTAATCAGATTGGTATTTGTTAGAGCATATTAGAAAATTATCTCAAGTTAACTATGTTATATTATAAATTTTCTTAGATTAATTATCATTTATTCTAAATTATTGGCTTGCTTATCTTACACCTAAAGTTAAGGGTATTAAAGTCTTTATATTTATCAATAGCTCTATATAAATTGAATATTAAAGTTAAGTCTTAGGTAATAATTCAATCTTCTATTTCATTTAATAATATTTTAGTATTCTCCTCTTAATTCTTTAGTTTCTTTCTATTCTTTCTTGCTATAAATGCTAACCATATTTCTTAACATGGTATTAGAACATTACCATCCACCATAAGTTTATGAACTATACCACTACTAGCAACCTTAAAAAGGTTAAAATGCTAATGATGTAGAATTCAAATTTTTTTTTAAGTGAGTTTTTTTAGTTTTGGTTGAAAAAATAAAAAAAGTATAAAGTTATTTCTTTAAGCTTATTTATTTTCTAGTTATTATTTTTTAAGTTTTGGATGAGAGAAAAAGGAAAAAAGGAAAAAAATATGGAGTTACTATTCTAGTAGATATTTTTAGGTTCATTTATTTATTATTTTTTATTAAGTTTTTCTATATTTTTTATGAAAAGAAAAAAATGGTTTTTGGTGATAAAATAAAAGAAAAGAAAAAGAAGACTTTAACATCAGCCAAGATAGGAATAATGTTTTTATTAATTGCAAAAGTAGGTAAAGGTAGTGAACACCAATGACTATACAGAAACCTTTTAGAGCAAGAAGGTCAAAATAGAAACTATTATACTCATTATTTAAGTAATTCCAACATAACTTAGGGATAGTTGCTAGTTAGAGCAAGAGGGTCAAAATAGAAACTATTATACTCATTAGTTGCTAGTTGTTAGTTAGTGATGCTCTAACACTATTGGCAGCAAGTTTTAAGTGGTCAGTGGTGGTTTTCAATGGTGATTATGGTTAAGCTCAACAAAAGGGCTGTAGGTTCAACATCTTTATCGAGCTATTCAATATCTTTCATGATAGGTTTCATATAAATTATTACTATTTAGAAACAAACCTAAACCAATTAATGAATCTAGTTCAAGGCCTTTGTTTTCATCATTAACAAAAAGATCATATTAGCCTTAGCATGAAATGCACCAAAGAGGTTACTATAGTAATTTGCAGGGCCATTGCCTTGGTTAAGCTTTATATGATTCTAGAAAAGGGTATTATTCCAATCATAGCAATGGAGGCAAACCAATAATTAGACCTACATACTTATAGAAATGTGATGAGATACTCTATTGCCAGTTATTGTTTTATCAACATAGCCTTTGATCTTCCCACAAGGCAAGGTTGCAAGGTTATAATTGCAATTAGGGCTCTAGTGGCGATCATGGTTTGGCATCTACTATGTTATTTATTTGATTTACAATGTGTTATAATAATTTTGTAATCTCTATTTTTCTAGTATGTTATGGCACGGGTTTAAAGTTCAGAACTTGGTTTGACTCTACTTTGGCTATGCTTAGTGAATTACTGCCACTGGTGAGTTAAGTGAGTTAGTGCTAAGTTTAAGTTTAATTATGATTAAGTCTTTTTTTACTATTTCAAATGATTTATTGGTGTTTTGGTGCCATCTTTCTCTCTAGATTGGTTTTAAAGAATTTTAATAATGTTTAAAGCTATTTTCAAAGTTATTATATACAATTTGGTGCAATTTTTTGTCACTTGCTGAATTAGCTAGTATTGAAATGCTTAGAGCACAATTTGAAACATTTGATTTTATTTAGATCATGGAGGATTTGTTTATGGCATCTTATAGAGTTTTATTTTAGAAGTTATTTGGTAGTGTTTGACATGTTTTAATGGTGTTGTTTGGCTAATCTGTTTTAGGTATGCCATTACTATCTAACATAAAAAAGTATTATGGTTTTGTGTTTTTCAGTGTGTTAACAGTGTAGTTCACTAAAGTTCATTTTTTGGTTAATGAAGATGTAATTTGGTAAGTCACTATAAGAAGTAGTATGTTCAACATTATTCCAACATTGACAAAAGTGATTTTTGTGCTAGGTAGGTGCTAAGTATGGCTTCATTTTTTACAATTTTTCCTATTAAAAAATTATTTTTGTTCAATGATATACATGTTTGGATTTAATGGTTTAAACTATTGATTTTGGTTTCTTCATATGATTTGCCACACTATTTGGAGATTTGTGTTCGCATAGGTTTGATTTGAAGAGGTTATCCTTAGTTTAAGGTGGTTTAGTTTACTAATTTTGGGATCTTCATATGATTTGGCACATTTTTTAGTGACTCATGTCTACAAAAGTCTAATTTGATGAGGTTATCCTTAATTTAAGGTGCATTACACCATTAGTTTTTGCCAACTTAACATTGGATTGATTCATGCCTAGTTATGCAAAGTGTTAGTGTTTTTGGTTTGAAAGTTGAGGAAACTTCTGAAAGCTATGTCTAACCATAGGTGCTAGGGTTTTTAGCTTAGAAGTTAAAGAAGCAGCACAGAGGAAGCTAATAAAAAACTTCTAGAAGCCATTGATATTTCTATCAAGGTTTTGGGTTTGTCAACATTTTCATTTAGGAAAGTGGTTGCAAGCTATCCATGAAGTTTAAAGTTTATCAAGTTCTTTTATAGTCATGTTTTATTTTGTTTTTAGGAGTTCAAATTTATGTAACAAGCTTAAGCTTTACAAGTTTTAACTTGTGGGAGAGTGTTAGAATATATTAGTAAATTATCTTGGGTTGATTATGTTATATTAGGAAATATCTTAAATTAATTACCATTAATTCTAAATAATGGGTTTACTTATCTTGCACCTAAAATTACGGATATTATAATCTTTATGTTTATTAGTAGTACCATATAAATAAAGCATTAGAATTGAGTCTTATATAATAATTCAACCTTCTATTTTATTCAATAATATTTTAGTATTCTCTCCTTAATTCTCTAACTTCTTTATACTCTTTCTCTCTCTAAATCCAAACTATGTTTCTTAACAATATTGACTAACTCAGGTGGCATTTTTTTTTTCATTTCAAACAAAGGACTTATGAAAACTCTAGCATTTTCTTAGCATTGAAATGGCTCAATCCTATTATGGCATTCCTATCTCTCAACATAAATATGTCATTAGCATTTCAGATGGGACATGCCTAATGAATTCTAAATCTATGGATACTCCTATGGATTTAAATATTAAACTATTACCTAATTTAGGTAAACCATTCTCAGATCCAAGAAGATATCATAAGCTTGTTGCAAAACTAAATTATCTTATAAGCACTTGATCAGACATTTCTTATCCAATGAGTGTGGCCAATCATTTTCTTAACTCACCATGTGATATTCATTATAATGCAATGGTTCAAATTCTTTACTACATAAAAGGAAATCCAGGAAAAGATTTGTTACATAAGAATAAAGGACATGCTTAAATTGTTGCTTACTCAAATGCTGATTAAATAGATTTTGCAAATAATTGTTATTCCACTTCTAGAAGTTATTACATTCTTTTTGGAGGAAATCTTATATCTTGGAAAAGTAAGAAGTAAAATGTGGTGGCAATATCAAGTGCAAAAGCAAAGTATCAAGCTATAGCATTAGCTACATGTAAACTTATATAGTTAAAATAGTTGTTACAAGAGCCAAAATTTTATACACCTACTCCTATAAAGCTTATATGTGATAATCAAGCAACCCTATATATCACATCTAATCATATCTTTCATGAAAGAATAAAACACATCAAAATTGATTATCATATCATAAGAGAAAAAGTTATTCCAAAGGAAATTATCACTATATTTGTGAATTCTAATGACCAACTAGCCAATATGCTCATAAATCCCCTCCAAGGTTTAAAAATAAGCTACATATGAGATAAGCTTAATGTATATAATATATATGCTTTAACTTAAGGAAAAGTGTTAAATAGTATCAAATATAATAAATAGTGTTAATTGTGTAGTAAATATATACTATAAATTAAAGTGATTAGTAAAAATTTAGCCATATTGATTAGCACTGAAGGGTATTGATTATATTTCTATTATATAAAGAACCAAAGCTATGATGTTTTTCTCAAGCCATTTCAACAATTTCAAGTATGAACAATAAACAACATTTCCATTATCAAATAACAATTATTCCTAAAAGCTTAAGCTATTAAGAGGAGGTCTAGGAATGTTTATTATAACTTTAACACGTCCCTTCATCCAATAGCCTTTTAGGCTTGAAGTGTAAATATAGAATAGCCTCATCTTTCCTTGTGTTGAAATTTAATTAGTACTTTAATATCCATAATTGGCGAAGTCTACAGTAGAAAGCAAAACTAAATTTTGGTGTGTATATATATAGTGAGTAGTTTTAGTTAACTTAAGATGTGAAATTAAATTGCAAGTTAGGCTTATAGAGCAATTATAAAAGGTAGTAAAAGAATTCCATTTCTTGTGTCAAGTAGAAGCTTGGGCTTTATCAAGGGAGAAAAGCAGTGCTTGCCAAGAGAAGACAAGTATACAAAGCTAAAAAAGATTAAACTAGCAAGCTTTTAACCTTTAGTCTCTTCTAATTTCATCCTGTTAGATATCCTATATGGATATATATTAGTTTCTATTTATAAGGATAATCTTATAATTTTATTTATTTTTTCCATTGTTATTAATATTTTGATGGTGATTAAGGAACTCTCACACTCAGATTTTCTATCTAATCTCCATTGTTTTCAATTCACCAGTTCTATATAAGCTTGCCATTGCTACTAAAAACTCCCACAATCACTAGTTCACTAACCTATATAGAAAACTCATTCATTCAATTGTTAATTTCAAGGAAATCTAACTATGAATTACTTGAAAGATATGATTTAAGCAAAATGCTTCTCACCAACAAGTTGACTGTCGTTATTGTTCCAACCTTTTTAATCTGAAGTTCAATATTCTTATTGACATTATCATCAAGTAAAGTCTCCAGTTTCAAAAATTGAGTAATGGCCTGTAATAAATATCAATGTTAAATACCACAAATAAAAAAATGCTTTCATTCAACCTTAAATAAAGAAATAATTTTATTCAAAACTCCTAAGCTATATCACAATGGAAAAATAGATTATTGTTGTTTCTGAATTCTTATAACACATCATACATATATTTGAAGATAATACCTTTCTAAGGCTTATGCACCTGAAGCATATAGTTAGCAATGATCCTATTTAGAATAACATCAATAAAGACTTTAATCTCAAAAGGCACCTTAATCATCCAAAAAGACTTAGAACAAGGCAGAAATTGATTTAAAAGGTTTATAACCATAAATTAAAAAGATTTGCATGTGTAAGAACCACATAGAACTATTAATAAAATAATTGTGGTTTAAAAGGGAAGAAGGATGGAACGGTAAAAAGAATTAAAGAGAGAACACTAGCATATTATTGAATCAATAAAACAGCCAAATTTTTACATAAAGACATAACCTTAATGTCTATTTATATAAAGCTACTATGAAATACAAATACTAAAAGACTCTAAGAAATACAAATACTAAAAGACTCTAAGCCCATAGCATAGTCAAAGCCTATACTATAACCTAATTATTATGTATTAATTTCTAACACACCCTCAATTTGAAACTAAAAAGCTTAAGCTTATTATGCCAATTTAAACTCTAAAAAATGAAATGCAACTAAACATAAATATAAAGAATATATCTCCCACTAAACTCAAACTTTCAAAACCCCAAAAACAATGCCAAATCTTAAGTAAATACTTTTTAATCGACTACCCCTAGTTGTTCCCTTAAGCTTTTTCCAATTGCTTTTAGCACAAATAACATAACTTCCAGAATTTTTTTGCTAGCCTTCATAGAGTTGCTCCCTTAAGTTATCCTAGCTTATCTTTAAAAACCATTAACACACATGGTTGAAATTACACTAAACAATCACTAACACCCTTAGTTGAAATTACATCAAAAACAAGAACAAAAGCAAACTGCCAAAACAATCACAAAATAAGGGTCTATTTGTTTATTGTTTTTAGAAATAATTTTCTATTTTTATGTATTTAAAAACAAAAGTTTCTACTTCGTAACTATTTTCATAATTTATTTTTAAAAAAATTATAACTCCAAATATATAACTTAAAAAAAGAAAAAGAAAATAACTTTTAAATGTTTTTTTAACTTATTTTTTTTGTTCTTGATGATAATTTTATAATTAAATGAAATCTTTCTTTATTTGTTTTATTGACCACCTTTTATTCTTTATTTCCCTTGATTTTAAAAATAGGTTTTGAAAATAACTTTTGAAGATAGTTTCTAAAAATAAAAACATATCAAGATATACCCTAAATTACTATCAAGTTGTGCTCATTGCAACCAAACACCAAAATAACCACTACAACACAAATCCTAACAACTTAAGAGACACCAAATGTCATTTCACCAACTCTAACAAGATATATACTAACCATCAATGTCATCGCCAACAATTCACTACTTTTAATAATAAACTTAAAAATAATACTCAAAATCGTCTCTTATGCAACTTACACTAAGGCAAGCAAAGAATTGTTGGGCAAATTGTAACCTAAATTACCCAACGTCAATCTTCACCTAATTGTAAACAACAACAAAAAAATGCAAGCAATGAATTAGCAAAATTAAGCTTAAATAAAGGAATCTCCAGTTCACCATATCATAGGCCTTTTCAAATCGAGCTTAAACATAAAACCTTGGTGCTTACATCATCTTACATCATCCACACCTCGTTAATAGCCAAAGTTGCATCAATAAATTGCCTACCAACTATAAAAGCACTTTAGGAATAAGAAATAATGCCACCTAGAACCTTACTCAATCTTGAAGATAATACTTTAATGATAATCTAATATGCAATAGAGATGAAGCTATTGGCCTTAAAATCTTTAGCTATTACAAAGTAATCCTTCTTAAGAATTAAAGTTATGAAATTGAAATTAATATTTATTTTAATGACCTATTCCAATAAAACTCAATAAAGACCTTCAAAAAAATCTTTCTTCACTAACTTCCTAAAATTTTGAAAGATACCAAAGAAAACCCATTAAGTCTAGGTGCTTATATTATATCCAAACTCCACATGGCCTTTTTAATTTTCTCTTCCGCAAAAGGCCTTTATAAACAAATAACCTTCATACCCATTAAAGGGTACCAATCCAAACCTTCAATAAATGGACAAAAGGATTATTTGCCTTATATAAAGAGCACTAAAAATTAGTGTTCTCTCTTGCTATGGCTACTTGATTTCTCACAGTTTTACCATATTCCACTTCCAATTCCTTGATAACACTTTTATTCTTGTTACTAAATGCTATTTTATGGAAGAAACTTGAATTTACATCCTTTTCCTTTATCCATTTAAATCTAGTTTTATATTAGTCATTCATTTCCTTATCCTAGAGAATAATGCCAAACTTATCAGAAAAAGCAATTATCCTTAATTTCTAACTAGTTTATAAATTATTTCTTAGCATCTTGAATATCTAGAGCAACCATTTCATCAAGTATCTCCTTCTTCACATGCATATACCTAAAAATATCCTTGTTTCCATTAACAAACTACAATTATTTCATGAACACAAAACTAACCCATCCCTTCACTAGACACTTTGCCCACCATTATACCTACATATTCTCAATTTTAAAAGGAGTTGGAGCCCATTTAATCTTATTAATTTCTAATAAGATGATAAAATAGTCTAAAATTGGACACGGTAAAACATATTGAATCAATAGAAAACATCCCCCCACTTATTAGTAACCAAAAACCTATCCAAACAAAAGGCCAACATTCTATTCCTAGAAACTAACTATATAAATTGAACATTGGCTAAAGGAAGATTTCGCAACCTATAATCTCTAATGAAACTATTAAAACCCTTCATATTAGAAGTAATTCTAGAAATGCGGAATTGGACTTAAGGAAATAACAAACATTAAAATCACCACCTAAACATGACAAAGGAGAATATAATGTTGTGTTTAGATATATTTTTATTTTTATATTTTTAAAAATTATTTTTTTATTTTTAAAAATTATTTTCAAATTAAAATAAAACAAAGAATAGAGGGTCCTCAGTGTTGTAAATATAAATATATTTTATTTAATTATAAAACTAACTTCAAGAATCAAGTTCAAAAAATCAAGTAAAATTTTTTTTTATTTTTATATTTTTAAGTTAGATATTTAAAATTACAATTTTTAAGAATATATTCTAAAAATAAATTATCAAACATGTTCTTTTATTTTTAAAAACTAAAAAAATAAATAAACCCTAATTCATTAAGAGTAAACAACTTCTCCCAAAAAAAAGACTGTAAACTTGGATAAGTTGAACCACAAACATAAGATACCTATCAAATGCTTTTCTTATTAAAATCAAGCAACATTGAAAGTTTGAAATTACCGTCTAAAGAATTAACTTTGGAAACCTTACCATATCCTATGCTTATTATGTATTAGATCAAAATGTAAATATACATAGTTATTGTACCTAGGTTTTTTTAAGATTTCTAGAATAGCTAGTCCAAGCCTATTCTTATGCTTAATTTTTCCAGTAGGCTAATAAAATGTAGCTAAGGGAGTGCCAATCTTGCAATTCTTCCTAAGGACTTTGCATCCTCATCATCTTATGACGTGATAAGGATTATGTGCTCATGTATATATAATTGTAATCCAAATTAGAATAATACAAATTAAAATTTTATCCATATGTTCTTTCCATTTTTATATGGTATCAAAGCTAGGTTATAAAAGAAAAAAAAACCTTAGTTTTTCACTAATTTTTTCTAGCATATCTGCCATTATGTTACCATATTTGTTATCTCTAATTGGTCCCTTTTCAACCTCCATTCAACTCACTGCCAAAACTATCATGCTCGATAACCTTTTGTTAGCCAACCACTGGGAACTACCAAATTCCGACCATACACTTGCCATTACAGTCCGCCATTATTTCACTAATTTCTACCATTAATGTAATCTCCTTAATACATAAGTCTTTACCAATGCCCTTGCCATTAAAGTCCAATGCCATGCATTGCCACCTATATTGTCATAATTTCTGGATGGTGAATTCTAAGGTGTCCCTAAGGGTTTGGTACTCAAAGTGGTGGCAAAATACAAGCCACTTGATGAGATTACTAAGTCATTACTAAAATTTTTGTGATCTCATCCAATGGCCTATATTTTGCCACACCATCCTGCGTACTAAATCCTTAAGGGCACCCTAACAAGCACTTTTTTGGATGATTTTCTACTAGTTCATGCTTGTTTATGGTTTAATTCTAACATATTTAAACTTCAATCATGTCTATGAGAATTCCTCTACAACATTTGGTTCTTTTAGTACTTTTACTCTTTTGACCATTGCTCATATTGATGATTCTAGGTTTGAGTAATATGATTCAAGTATTGAATTAATCATTTTCTAGTTACTCTTGTTGCCTACAATGGTAATTTTATTGCTTGCTATACTCAGCCTACTTCTTTTGAAGCAAGGGTTCTTGATTTAGATGCCTCTGACCATATATCAGTAACCTTCTTATTTTCTCATTTTCGTGCGCCTATCTTGATAAGAAAAATCTTTAATTTTTTATTTTCTCCTATTTTATATCTCTTAGATTTTATATGTGCTTAATTTTATAGAATAGGCCTTATTTTATAATTTTAGATTGATTTTATAATTTTCTGAATTTATTTAGTAAAGGCTAGATTTTAACACTATTTCTATTTTTTAGTCATATCTTAGGCTCTAGATCTTGGATTAAGGCAAACTTTTTATTGATGGAAAGCTAAAAGAAAGATATAAAACTTTTATGTTTTGATCCAAGCCCAATTCGGATGTTTTGAAGGCTAAAAGTGGCTAAGAAGTTAAAGGCATCACTCTGTCTCAACTAAACTAATTTCTATATTTGGGCTATATCTGGAGCGACAGAGATTCGATTAAGGTGAAATTAGTGTTCAAATTTCGTTAAGACCTAGGCCTACAACCTCAAATTAAAATATTAGTGAAACTCCATCATTTTGGAGGTCATTCATCAGATGGAAGTCAGACTAGTGAGATTTCACTGCTGAACCTTCTAGAAGAAAATGCTAAGTTTTATAATCCTAATAGGAGTAGGATTAGAAAAGTCTTAATTTATTTAATCCTAAGAGGACTAGGATTAGGATCCTATGGGTTTTATCAGATATAAATAAAGATGAGGGAATGGGCAACAATCACATAATCATACAATATGATTACATACAATTAGCAACATAGTTTTCTTTCTTCTTCTTCTAGCTTTGGTCTTCCAACCATGGAGAGCTAATTTTCTAAGGTTAATTCAAGGAGTTTGAAGCTCTCTTCTTGAGGATTATGAGATCATGCTTTGTAATGTTGATCTTTTTTAATTAATTTTTCTCTTTTTCTATTTAATTGTGCTAAATTCTTGAGATTTCTTATGTTGAGTGTTGATTTGATATAATTAATGTTCATACTTGTAGTTTTTGAATTCATTATTGTTTTGTTATGAAATTATGATTAATAATGTTAGTGTATATGCCCTAAAACCAATCATATTGGTGATTGTAAATATGAATCATGTTATTTTAATGGCAATTCCAATTATTATATTTATATATATTGTCTGCGTAATATATTTAATTATAATAATAACCTTAGAATAATTGTATTCTTAAATGTCCCTAGTCATATATCATTGTGGATTAGGTTGCTTTGATATGTTAAGACTAGCATGTGTGAAAACTTATATGGGATATTAAGTTTACACATGAGTACAAGTTAGAGAACTTGTATACTGGACCGACCCATATTAAGAACACTACATGGATCGTTATATGAGTGTCATAAGTGGTTCTTAGTGATCATTATTAATATGGTCCTTTGACCTGAGATCACCAAGGTTCCCTACATGTGAGTTTCATATTTTGATACTATTCTATGTCACTAATGGTTAAGTGAATGCAAGGGTAGATATTGGATATGTCACATATCATGCGGAGGGGTTTGTGTGATCAAGATGGGATTTGTCCCTCCTATATAACAGGAGTAACATCTATGGGCCCCTTGACTAAGTAAAGTTGAGAAAATGCATGGCCATGCTCAGATGAATTGACATGAGATGTCAATTACATTTGTTTCAGTCAGCTTACTTAGGAGTCAAGAAACCTTAAGATTGGGCTATACGGGAATGACACGGTCCATGTCTCGTGCTCAATCTAGATGTATAGGACAAAAGGATATAAGTGATGATCACGTGTAAAGGTTTAGTCAAATCACCGACTTTCTCATTACTTGGGTAATAATGATGTGTTGCTAGACACCAATCATTATTTATGATCATTAATATGATTAATGGTCATTGCCAACGTAATGAGAGCCTGTAGGGTCGCACACTTAGAGCTTAGTGAATTTGGAATTAATGGACCAAATTGTTTGGGCTTAATATTTGGGAATTCATGTTATAATTATAAGGCCCAATAGTAAGCCTATAATTATACATGGAATAAGGCCCAAATAGGTTAGGTTTTTCTATGCACCTATTTAAATAGGCTTATTGGGTAATAATAGGATTACTATTATTCTTTACGCACCCCAAGTAAAAGCATAGAAAAACCCTAGCCACTCTCCTTGACCAAAATCTCTCTAGAGGCGTAGCTAGCACTACGAGGTCTAAGGAGATCAATTCCA
This sequence comes from Sindora glabra, assembly GCA_020226215.1. NCBI lineage: Eukaryota > Viridiplantae > Streptophyta > Magnoliopsida > Fabales > Fabaceae > Sindora > Sindora glabra. Next base: position 96,906,418 of record CM035227.1, on the reverse strand, counting down.
ACCGGTGTGTGTAGCGGACATTCATCGGTGATTCACGGGTTCGTGTGGATACCACAGAGGTGCAGCTACATAAACGTTGTACTGGTGATTTGATTTACTGGTTTCCATTCCGGTTCGTGATTTGGAAGCAGATCGGACTTGGTGTAGCGGTCAGAAGAATTTTGCCGAAAGGTATAAACTCTAATCCCTAATCTATGGCGTTCTAAATTCGCATGGATCTTTTGGTGGAAATCGTGTAAAAATTTTATTCCGCTGTGCATGTATGATGCGCGATTTCCAGCAGATAAATCATAGTTTTATGCATAGAGATAGAGGGTTGATGTAATATCCCTAGACAATGTGTGTACATATATATATAAAGGGCACCCAAATGAAAAAAAATTTCAATTTAGTATTCAAAAAGCTTTGAGAAAAACTAAGTAACATAAGTGGATTGTTTAAAATTCCTTTTGGACTAACTTAGTATATTTATCCAAGGCCCAATAAGTATTATTAAAAGTCCAAGAATAAGCCCAAGGACTAAATTAAAAATCGGCTAAAAAATTTCAGGTAAAAGCGAACTTTTGAAAAGTTTTGGGGTCAAATTATAATTTTTTAAAAAACTTAAATTTTGGCCCATTATTTTATATTAATTTTGGACAATTTTTTGCTGAGGATAGCCCAGAAAATTTCGTCCTTAGCTGCTGCAAAACAGCAAGGGAAGTATAAAAATTTTCATGGATTTTGGGCTAAATTACAAAAAAGGCCCATTTTCTCAAAACTTGTAGAAAACCTAGAAACCTTGAGAAACTCCATTCAGCTCCTTTTTCTCCCTCATTTGCACGAAATTTAAGCTGCCATAGGAGACCTTTTCAAGCTTTTAACATAATCAAACACATAATCAAGCCAAATCAAACACAAAACTTCACGTTCTTGCTACTTGTTTGCTTGTATTGCTAGGAGAAATCAACCAAAACTTAGAGACATCATCTTTCTTCTCTTCAAATCAGAAACCTTCTCTTTTAGGGAGCAACTTAAAGCCTTGACATAATCAAGTTTGGAGGTGAGTGACAATTCCTTACCATTTCCTTAGAATTTTGATTCAAGAATTGTAAGACTTTGAACTCTAGATTGGTGAATTTGTTAGTTTGATGTGTGGCCATGCAATTAAAGGCATGGTGCTGTTCTGAACTTCTAAACATTCATTTTGAATGTTATTATCATGATATTAGCATGAGGAATGCATGAGAATACTAATTTTGATGTTTGGAAGCAGTGGTGAATCCAAATCATGAGAACAATGGTTGATGGAAAATTTCTGGAAAACTTAGAACAATGACTCTGAGTACACGAATTTTCTGGGCTTCATAGAGTTGCTTAAAAATTAAAAACTAAACATTTTATGGTCTCTTATGATGTTAGAATCAACATATAATTTATTTAGAATTTCTAGAAGAAGTTAGGATTTCGGAATGGGTCCTGGTTAGGGAGTGGTCCAGAATTCCAGAAACAGAACGCCCGGGTGATTGGTGTCGGGTTTTAAATTTCTTGAGGAAATATATGGCCTTTAAAAATCCTATAAAAATTTATGGAAACCCTTCCATATGTTTATTAAAACATATAAAAATTTTGGGTCAATTAGAGCTCATTAGCCTATTTAATAAATTTATAACATTTTGGGGCTCCAGTGCTGCCAAATCTGGAACCAACTTGAAAAGGTGAACTTGAGCGAATTTTTGGGAAAATTCAGTAGGGATTCTGAGAAAACTTACAACATAAAATTTGTCATTTATGATGTTAGTAATAACATATAAATTAATGGAAAATTTTAGAGTTTACCTAATTTGGTAAATACAGCCAAACTTTTTATTACTCTCTGCTGGCTCTGTTCTGGGCCAGTGAATGAACAGTATTAGAGTGTAATAGATTCTAAGCCTAAATTGAATGGTAGTTAGTTGGCATTGCACTATTAGGGCTTTAGTTGAGTATAGCAAACTTTGACAATTTATTTGGAATTAATTAAACATAGGTCGAGGACCGAGTGAAAAAGAGTATAGTATAGGATTGATAAATTCTAATTAAAATATAAACTAAGCCATTCTATCTAAATTCTTGGAATGTGGATGCATTATTAGAATGTATATTGTTCGTGTATAAACTTAAAATGATTATTTTGCATGTGTATGTATTATTTGGCTTGATTAGGATGAATGTCACCTAAATGGCTAATAGTACGTTTGACCTTACTATTGATTATTGGATTATGAATATGCTTATAATAGCTATTATATTTTGAAATATTATAATGTTTCTGAATTCCTCTCAGATATAATATGTGGGGGAGTATTACATCATTCTAAAAGAAGAAGAGGCATTGTAAGGGTTGGAGGGATAAAGATGGTGGCTTTGGCCTAGGGTGATGGGAAATAAGGTTGAATTGATGATATAGGGGGAAACCCGTACCTTATTAGCAATTTGTTAATATCCAATCTAATCATTTCTTCCTTATATATTTTAGATGAGATTCTGAGTGGATGATACTGAGTAAAAATAAATTAAATCTTTAGTTATAATTTATAACCCTATAATAAAAGGATAATTGTTACTCACTGAGTATTTTATATACTCACTCCTCATTGATGTTGTTTTGTTTTATAGATATAGAACATGGAGCTCCAGTGAAAGACTGATATGCTGCATAAAACCTTTTAATCTCCATGGGGTATAATGTAATAAAAGATTACTATTTTGAGTGGTCCATTATACAGTTAAAGTTTATGTGTATTACTAAATAATTTTGCTATGCTACTGTATATTGATATCATATATTAATTTTTCATTGCACGTGCAATGCAATTTACTTTACTTTTATTATTTGATACTATCATATTCCCTCTTTAGTATGAAACAGCCAAATATAGTTTCTTATAGGCTTGTAAAGATGTCTTATTGGTTGGATACCTGTTGGATGTCTTTACGTCAGTCACGATACTTGAAATTGGGTCATGACAGTTGAGGTATTAATTTGGAGATTTCTAATTTAATTTCTCAAATCAACTGAATTCTAATTATAAATCAATTTCAATCTAGTTTAGAGATTATAACGATTGTTTAATTCAACTAATCCTAATTAATCAAATCCTAGGCAATTTTCTTGCATAAAATTCATGAATTATTGCAAGGATTCCAGGTAATTCAAAGTTAAAGAATTAATTAGAAAAAGTCAAATCCTAATTGATCTATGATTAATCTAATTTAGAGCTCTCAATTTCCTTGAATTAGCTATTTAATTTCATTGAGTTTCTTCCAATTTTACTTCTACTTTACTTTTATTTTGTGTTTATTCAATACATTGCTTTTACATTAATTTCGTGCAACTAACCCCCTAATTTTAATTCTATTCTACATATTGCATAATATAGCATTCTGCATTTAGCATATTGAATTCTGTTTTTGCATACATTCTATTTTCATTATATTATCATTCTGTTTGCATTAGTTCTTCACATTTTCATTGCATAAATAATTTAATAATTGTGCATATATTGTTAGAAAATCATTTAGAAAAAATAAAATTAAAGGATCACTAAAGGTACTACCTGGTTATATCACTATTTTACATTATTTTTTAGCAACCAGTTTTAATATAATTTTAGTGCATTGCGGCGTGCACATCATATCTCTTTACCTTTTGTAAATTTAGCTGATGGATCCAAAATTAATATGGCAACAATAAGTCATGCCAAACTTTTACCTTCTATGCCTTTAGACTATGGTCTTTATATTCCTCACTATCATTTTAATATTGTATTTGCTAGTAAACTTACTCATGATTTAAATTATTTTATCACCTTTAATAATAACTCCATTCTTAACTAGGACTAAGGTACAAGCCAAATGATTAGAGTAGGATGTGAATCGGAAGGATTTTAACATCTTAATCTTCCCACCTCCCATGTATCTTGCACTGCAATTAAGTCTCCTACTCTTCTTCACAACCATTTGGCCTATCTTAGTTTATCAAAGTTTTAGAAGATGGTTTCTAGTATTTCTAATTTGTTATCTTTTTCTTGTAAGTCTTATCAATTTAGCAAATAATCTCAAACTTCATTCCCTAAAAAGTTTAATAATTAAGTTACATCCCTAATTATTTTAGTTCATTTTAATATTTAAGGTCCTAGTCATATTGTGTTTATTTTAAGCTTTTGGTACTTTGTAACTTTTATTGATAATTACTCATGTTACACTTGTTTACATTTAATAAGAAGTTGTTATAATTTGTTTTCTATTTTTAAATCTTTTTGTGTTAAAATTAAAATCCAGGTTAATAAATCAATTCACATGGTGTGCAACAATAACACTTATTAATATTTCTCCATGCCATTTAATAATTTGTCCTCTCAAGGAATTCTATATTAGTCATCTTGTATTTGTACCCCTAAAAAATGGGATTACTAAATGTAAAAATGAACATTTGATTGAAAATGCTCGCACCGTTCATAATGTTCCTTTTCATTTTTGTGCTAAGGTTGTTATCACTACTTGTTATCTTATTAACAAAATGCCTTTTTTCACTCTTCAACATAACATTCTTCATTTAATTCTATTTCCTAACTAACCATTTCATGATCTCTGTCCTTATATTTTTTGTTACACATACTTTGCTCATAATATGACTTTTAGGCATGATTTATTTCTTGCTTAGTTTATTGGGTGCATCTTTCTTTCTATCCTCACACTTGAGAAAGTTATAAGTGCTGCTCTCTAAATATTTATGATAATATTTGTTCGTTAATGTCATGTTCTTTGAATCTTTTCTTATTGGTTTCATAACCTCCTAACATCTGTCTATATTAGAAATTTTACAATTCTCTATAGTTCACCTATTTTTGTTCTAATTGTACATGAGTCTACCTCATCTTTTATGCCTCTACAAATGTATCGTAGATGCTCCTCATGACAAATTCTTACTATTATTCTAGATATTTTTGCCACTATACTTGCCACTATTCTAGATTCTCCTATAGTTCTAAAGACTCTTGTTCACTCAACTTGTATTGTAACATCTCCATTTGCTACAAGCCTATCTTCTGATTATCAATTTCCCCTTGCCATTAGAAAAGGTACACAACTTGCTTGCAACCCTAAACCTATTTATAAATTTCTCAATCACCATCATTTATCTTTATCATATTATGTTTTTGTTTAGTCATTACCCTCTATTTCTATTCTATAACCATTAGTAAGGCACTTTCACATCCAGATAGGTGACAAGCTATGTTTGATAAGATGACGACTTTGTATACTAATGGCACTAGTGATTGATTCCATTAACCCCCAGGTAAATCTTTTGTTAGCTATCATTAGATTTATATTGTTAAAGTTAGTCCTGATAGATATGTTGATCAGCTTAGGGCTTGTTTAGTTATTAAAGGGAACACATATGTTTATAGGTTGGATTATAGTAACACTTTTTCTCTTATAGCCAATATATCTTCAATTCATTTATTTTTATCCATAATTGATATGCAAAGTTGGCCATTGCATTAATTAGACATTAAGAATGCCTTTCCTCATAGTGAGTTGCAAAAGGAAGTCTATATAGAGCAACCATTTAGCTTTGTTGCTTAAAAGGAGTTAGGTATTGTTTACAAAATTCATCACTTACTATATGATTTGAAACAATCTCTATGTGCTTGGTTTGTACATTTTGGCACTATTATTTAGGAGTTTGGCATGATCTGATGTAAGTTTGATCACTTTATTTTCTACAAGCAAACCTGTCTTGGATAATGTATTTATAATATTTTCCATATTAACAATATCATTATCATTTCAAGTGTTCAAGATAGTATTAATCAATTGAAGACACATTTGTTTAATCATATTTAGACTATAGATTTAAGGCTTTGAAAACACACTTTTAGCATTGAAGTTGCATAGTCCAAGTCTAGTATTGGCATTTCTTAAAGGATATATGCCTTAGGCATCTTGAAGGAAACTAGTATGTAAGATTATCAACTAATAAATTTGTTAGTTAGTAATTAGTTTGAGTTATAAGCTTATAAACTAAGATGAATCTTAGGCCTATTGTAACCTTATTGTTATACATACTCTAATATAAATAGATGTGTCTACCTCATTATAAAGCATAACTTCAAAAGCCACTTTCTTTTAACTTAATATCTAAAGCCTTTTACATCTAGAAATCTCACTCCTACCTAAATTTAAAAAAAAAACCTTTTCTTTATCTTCACTTTTTTATTTTTCAATTTTTTATATATGACTAGATTATGAAAGTTCAAGTGTAAAGAATATAATCTTTTCAAATAACAGAGATGTACTTTGGTAATGTTTCAAAAGGTGCTTGAAAAATCTAGGTTAACAAACTAGCAAATGAAAGGCTAATGGTCTTGATAGGAAGGTGCATGTATTACATGTACTAATTTTGTGAAGGCATATTAAGCATACACACCAAAGAGTTAGCTAAAGCAAAAAGTGATTTCTAATGATAGGCTTTTTCTAGCAATTTTTCCAATGAACTATGGACATCCTTATATGGTTAATTTTATGGTTTGTGGTTCTAAACATAATATTTTTAGAATTTTTCTTAACAATTTTAGAGGTTTTTCAATCAATTTTTTGAGATTCTTCTATCATGGCTACTATTAATTCTAATTCTGGCCAAAACAATAAGAAATTAGGTTAGGAAAGGAGATTCCATTGTTTCCTATTACTACTTTAGAGAGCTTGGACATATCAAGAAGTAATATTCCAAGTTATTTATGAAAATATACAATGATCTCAATTTATACAATTATGACAAATAATTTGGCATAAGAAACTAAAGATAATTATAATATAAGTATGTCAAAAATTGAATATACTGAATATTTGTAGTTCTAAGTCTCTTAGCAACCACTTTGTACTAAATTTATTACTACATTGGATTAAACAGGCAACCCCTACATATTATTCCCATTCTAATTCTAGATATGTCATTAATTTTGGTACTACTAATCATGTAACAAGTCATATAGGTATCTTATTTTCTTTTCAATCCACACCTTTCTCACGTGTTTCTTTTAGTCAATAGGTCTAGTGCTTCTATTGTTGTATATGGTATAGTAAACATTATCCTCGACATCTCTTTGTCTTAAAAGTTATGTCTTCCAAGCTTTCCATTTAACATACTTTTAGTTAGTTAACTGACATGTACATATAACTATAGTGTTTTCTTTTATCTTAATTATTGTATTTTTTAGGATCTATAGATGAAAAAGATTTTTAGTAAAGGATACAAATTTAGTGGCTTATATTATCTTAAAGAAAATGATTCCTAACCAATTACTACTATTGCTACCATCATTCCACATTAGCTACAATTTTGCTTAGGTTATCCATCCTTATTAATTTTACAGAAGTTATGTCTAAATTTAAGTACTATTTTTAGTTTGAATTATGAGTCATGTTGGTTTGCTAAATACCATTATTGGTCTTATGTTTCCTGAGTCAATAAGAAGGTCCCATCCTGATTTTACTTAGTATGTTCAAATGTTTGAGGGCACTTGCCTAATTATTTCTAAGTTTAATTTTTATTATTATGTTACTTTTGTTTATGATCATTAAGGAGTTACTTAGCTTTATTTAATGAAAAATTATATAGAATTATTTGAGATTTTTCATACTTTCCATGCTAAAATTTTGAATCAATTTAAAACATCTATACATCATTTAAGTAATGATAATGCTAAAAAATATTTTTCTACACAATTTGCATTTCATTTGTCTCAACAAAGAATAATTCATCAATCATTATGTGTAGTTTCTCCATAATAAAATGGAGTAGCTGAATAAAAAAATTTATTGGGATCGGGAGCTAAATAGTTACAGCAAAAATTAACCGATCTCAACCAAAGGATCTATGTAAAATATTATATTAGAATAAGGATTCATTCTATACTTTTTCAGATGATTCAAAAGCTCATTCGTTAATCATCTTTCTCGACTAACTTTTGGTTGAAAACTTCGAGGCATCTACATAAACCAGTAGATCACTAGTGAACCTCCACGATCACTGATTAGAATTCTCTTCCTTTTGCCTAGTAGTACTAACTACACCTTTCCAAGAGTTATGGTCAATGAGGGCTACTAGGGTTTTCTATATTTTGGGATGTATGAAATAATCAAATATTATTACTTAACAAGCCTATTTAAATAGGTGCATAAAAAATTCTAACTAATTGGGCTTTGTTCCATCTATAACTATGGGCTTATAATTAGACCTTATAATTATAACATGGAATTCCTATATATTAGGACTAAATAATTTGATCCATCAATTTCAAATTCACTAAATTCTAAATGTGCGACTCTACAGGCTCTCATTATATTGGTAATGATCATAAATCATATCAATGATCATAAATAATAAGCAGTGTCTAGCAATACATTATTATTACCCAAATAATAAAAAAGTCAGTGATTTGACTAAACCTATATATGTGATCATTATTTATGACCTTTTGTCCTAGACATCTAGATTAAACACGATACATGAATCGTGTCATTCCCGTATAGCCTAATTCAAAGGTTTCTTAATTCTTAAATGGGCTAACTAAAGTAAATGTAATTGACATTTTATGTCAATCCATCTGAGCATGGTCATACATTTTTTTAGCTTTACTTAATCAAAGGGCTTACAAATGTCACTCTTGTTATATAGGAGGGATAAATTCTATCATGATCATATAAATCCCTCCGCATGATATGTGACATATCCAATAACTACTTTTGCATTCACTTAACCATGAGTGACATAGAGTAGTATCAAAATATGAAACTCATATATAGAGAATCTTAACGATTTCAAGTTAAAGGATCATATTAATGATGATTACTAAAAATCACTCATGACACTCATATAACAATCCATATAGTATTCTTAGAGTAGGTCAATCCAATATACAAGTTCTCTAACTTGTACTCATGTGTAAACTTAATATCTCATATAAGTTACCACACATGCTAGTGTTAATATATCAAAGTAACATAATCCACAATAATATATGACTATGAGCATTTAAGAATATAATTATTCTAAAGTTATTATCATAATTAAATATATTATACATATAATATATGTATAAATATGATAATTAGAATTGCCTTTAAAATAACATGATTCAAATTATCAATCATCCATATAATTAGTTTAAAGGTATATATACTAACAAAATCATCACTTAATGGAAGTTCCAAATGCTTTATTATTTCATATGAAGTGCTTAAGATTGTTTACGCTAATGCACTTTTCATAGCCTATTTTTCTATCAATTGAATACCTTCTTTAATTCTCAATGATTGGGTACCATACTCTATTTCGTTTCCTTATAGATTTTTATTTCCTTTCACTCCATATATTTTCTTATCGTACTTGTTTCATTTAAGATCATTGTCCTTAAGTATATAAACAATAAAGTTTGTCATTTTATTAAGCATGTTTATTCCTACAGAATGCAAGTACTAGCTATAGCATCTTCACTTGATAATGTTAAGCCCTATAGAGTTGTACCAATTATTGAATCACTATCAACTTCATCTCCCCTACCAACTTCCTCCTCATTTGGTCCTTTTCCTTTGCTATTTAATCTTGATATCCCTGTTGCCTACTGAAAGAGTTCTTATAATTATATTCAAAAAGGTAACACTAATCACTTTTATCTTATTTCTACCTATATGTCTTATTCCTCACTACATGTCTCCTCACAATCATTTATTGTCTTGTCAGATTCTATCATTGTTTCTAACTTTCTTAAAAAGGTACTCCTTCATTCTAGGTGGTTTATTACTATAGCGAAAGAAATAATGGCTCTTAAAGCAAATTAAATGTGGAATAGTATATATTTACTGAATGGTAAACATTTTATAAGGTACAAGTGGATGTTCATCATGAAAGTCAATCCAAATGGCATTATTGCTTAATTGAAGGATTATTTAATGGCCAAAGGGTATTTGTAGACTTATGGTGTGGATTATTCAAAAACTTTCTAGTTGTAATAACAACTCCTGTTCAGCTATTTATATTTCTTATTATCTCTCATAACTAACCCCTTTATTAGCTTCATGTTAAAAATGTCTTGATGCAAGTTAATTCATTTAAGGAGGTGCATAATAAGTAACTACCTAGGTTTGTAACTCCATAAAAGCATGGAAAAGTATGTCAACAAAAAAAATTATACATCCTTAAGCAATCTTCTCGAGCTTACTTTAGAGATGTAGTGAAGTGGTAACAAAATTTGTTATGAAGAAAAGTAATCATAACCATTCAATGTTTTCCAAACACTCAAATTCTAGTTGTACTTTTCTACCTATCTATATGAAAGATATTGTGATCACTAGTAGTGATAAATTTTGTATTTCAAGTTGAAAGCTTTTCTTCAAACCAAATACCTCAAAACATTAGTATTTATTAAAGGATTGAAATTCTTCAAGGAAAGAAAGGAATCATCTTATTTAAGAAAATATATATTCTTGATTTTCTTGATTTCTTGAGTAAAATAGGGATGCTTGGCTCTAAACTTATTATACTATTATGTTTTTAAGTGTTAAACCAAGCTTAGAAGATAAAAAGTCACTAAAAGATCTAGAATAGTACAAATGATTAATGGATAAACTAAACTACCATTCTATAATTAAATCTAATATTTCCATTTTGTTAAGTGTACTAAGTATATTTATGAATCTCCAAGAATTTCTCATTGGCATGCAATCATGCATAACCTAAGATATTGTAAGAAGGCATCTAGACATAAAATCTTGTATAAAAATCATGGTTATTACAAAATAGAAGGTTTCTCTAATACATATTGAGCAAGGCATCCTATGGTAGAAGGTCCACTTCTGGGAATTTGTATAGTACCTTAAATAGAACAAGAAAATTCAAGAAAGAACTTTGACGAGAAACCTCCCAAATAGAAACCCGATAAAGTAATCAAGTGAAATTCGAGTAAATCATAAAAATAGTTTGGAAGTACATCTAGCTAGAATTTTTTGTAGGAATTATATTAAGCACTAGTATGCATTAAAATATAATTAAAAACCTAATACTAAGTATAAATGCCTAATAGGAAATTAGAGGTTTGGATAGCCAAAAAATGGTCCGGGTAGTTTGAAAACCTGGAAATTAAGCCCAAATTTGAAATAAATTATCTTAGTTCATTTGGGCTAAGTTAGTTCCTTTTTTAGGCCTAAATTTGATTTTTGAAATAAAAAAATTAAGGCCAATCTTACAAGAGAAGCTTATGATGTTTTGATAAAAAAATAAAAAATAAAGGGTATTTATTAGTGAGCTTTTCTAAACACTATAGAAAAATATTCAAATTTAAGGTAAAAAAAATCATGCCTTATGTGTTACTCCATCATCATCAAAAATTTTATAAAAAATAAAAGGAAAAAAGGGTGGTTTATGAAGGAAATTTTAAAACTTATATATAAGGCTTTTGGGGATCAAAATTTCACATTTCTTCTACTTCTTTCCTAGCCAAAATCATGGTTTCTTTAAGGTTCCCTTTAGTAGAGTTTTAAATTTCTAACAATTCCTCATATGCTTTTTAAGAGATTTTATCAAATTCTTCTAAGGTAACTTGAGGTTTCTTTCATTTTCTTCAAGTTTTCATAATAAACTTGTCTCTAAAATCTCTAAAAATTTGATTTATTATAGTGAGTTCATTCTTAATATTCTAAATGGTCTTTGAAAGATTAAAGAGTTAAGAAGTTAAGGTGAGTGGCAACTATCTCTTATTTCCTTGAGTTTTTCATGAAAAAAAAATATGATAGTTTATGCTATTATGGAGGTTTGTTTAAATTGTAATGCTGTATGGGGTGGATTTGATGTTGTATAAATGTTAATGTGATGAAATAATATTAGTAATTTAGTGTTAAAATTGATAGAAGGAGATTCATTAGGTTTTCTTTAAGAGATAATAATAGGTTTATGTTAAAGTTAAAAGCAAAACTTTCAAAAGAGGATTATGAAATGTTTTAATTCTTGGTGTTTTAATATTACAAATAATGTTAGGATATATGTGAAGAAAATAAAAAAAATTTAAAAAATTTGAGAGTTATAAAAGGGTCAATTAGATGGACTTTGGTTACAATAGCTTAAAATAAAATTCTAAATTTTGTATATTGTTATTTGATGCTATTTGTCCTATGATTTGGTTGAGAAAAATTAAAGTAATTAATGTTCCTCAATTATTAATATGTTAGTAACTTTACATAAAAAAATTGATAGTAATTAGATTTAATTTGGATACTTCTGCAATAACTACAAAATTGCCTAATATTGGTAATTTTGAGATTTTGATTTTGCATAAATAGTAACCACATGAAATTTTTGTGAAATAATTGATGTTTTTCATCATTTAATATATTAAGAATGTTGTATCAAAATTTAGTGATGATTGGAAGTGGCCTGGATATTGAAAAGAGGCTTGGGTTGTAATTATTCTTTTTTTGTCCTGTTTTGATTTCTATAGTTTTGGTACTAAGTGAACAGTACCCAAAGATGACTAAATTATAAAAAAATTTATGTTTAATTTTTATTAATATATTAAAAGCATTAGATAAAATTTTGGTAAAATTTTGAAATGGTTTGGCAGCTTATAAAGGCACTAAACCATGGAAATCTTTTATGTTACACAACAAGTTCAATTTTTTAATGTTCTTGTTTAGAAATGATATAAGACATTGAAATATATGAAGTAATTAATGAGGTTTGAATAATAATTGTTAGCTATTCAAAAGATTTAAGTGTTGTCGTGTTATGTATCAACCTTAGATATAATGTCATGTAATGATGAGATTTGGATATTTATGATAATATTAAAATTTTTATAGTATAGTTGGTACTTTATCCATATCCTATGAAATGAATAAAATAAGTAATTGATGCTATAGCTAGCATCTTCACATTACTCACCTTGAATCTAATTTGCAAAGGGAATTTTTTATCCTTCACAAGGAAGGAAAGGTGTGGTAAGGACAAGAAGGATAAAGTCGGAGGCCTTATGCCTAAAATGGTGAAGAATAAGACTGGACTGAAGATATGAGGAGAAATTATTTATTATTTTACATTGTTATATTTATACATGATTTATTATAGCAAAAACTTTCCTGAAAAAGGAGAGGAGTGGTCACTCACTAAGTATTTCTAATACTCATACTCTTTCTATTAAATTTTTATTTAAAGATACAAAGCTTGTATCTCACAAGGATAATTGACATCTACATGTAAACTTCTTCTTACCTTTAAGAACCTTCGATATAATATTTTATGGTGTCCTAATTAGAAGTTTATCTTTTGATAGTAATTATGTACGGAATGATGTTTTCAAAAATTTTATATTCTTATATAAATATTATTTGATATGTGTAAATTATGTTTAGAATTTCTTTATACAAACTTAGGTAAAATTATTTTTTATAAATGCTTATCTATATTCTTAAAAGAGTAAAGAAATGAGATAAGGCATGAGAAGTATCATAAAGGCTTATGAGGATAACTAGTTAGTATATTAGTACTAATCAAGTATCTTTATACCGATCACAAAATCCAAGAATCAGGTTATGACAATTTAATGTTTGTTAAGGGAAATATTTTATCTTGGAAATGTAAGAAACAAGCAATGATGTCTTGTTCAAGTGCAAAATTTGAATATTAAGCTATAGCTCATGCAAAATCTAAGCTTCTAGGGATTTTCTTCTTCTTCATCAACTTGGAATTAGATCTTTTAGAACTATGCAATTGTAACATTACAATCGAGCTGCTACTCATTGTGAAAATAGAGAAAGAGAAAAAATATTCCTTGTTGTTAAAACTAATCAAGGACACACAAATAGTAATGTGCTTTAATCCAGCTATTCTAGAACCTTCTAGATACAACAAATACAAATATTTACAATATTATCCAATGCTTCCCCCAAGATGGAGATTTAGATTATCTATGCACCAACTTTGTTACAAATGAACTCAAAGCAAGGATATCTAAGAGACTTAGTAAAAATATTAATAAGTTCGTCATTTAAGCTAACATCACCAATGACAATGCAACTAGATAACAATTTTTCTCTGATGTAATGACAATTGATCTTAATTAGATTAATTCTCTCATGAAAAATAGGATTTGATGCAATATGAGACATAGCTTGATTATCACATGATAACTCCATCCAAGGCACCTTTATAAACTACAACTCTTAAATCAACTGTTTTATCCATATAAGTTCTCATGTTGCTAGAGACATAGCACGATATTTGGCCTTAATACTTGATCTAGCTACAAGGTCTTACTTTTTACTCTTCTAAGATATAAGATCATTACTAAGAAAAATATAGCACTTTAAAGTAAATTATCTATCAAACGAAGATCCTACCCAATCAACCTCAAAATATCTAATCACCTGAATATATCCCTTATTCTCATACAATAATCTTTAACCTGGTGACTCATTAATATATCTCAGAATTCAAATTACTACATTCCAATGATTGTTACATAGATACTAAAGGAATTCACTTACAACATTAACACTAAAAAAGATATTTAGCTGAGTAATAGTAAGATAATTCAATTTATTAACCAATCTTTGGTATCCTTCAAGATGAGTTAAAGGCTCTTTTACCTTGGAAGAAGTTTTATGTTAAGATCCATAAGAGTATCTGTAACTCAACAATCTAACATACCAATTTTCTCTAAAATGCTTAAGGCATATTTCCTCTAAGTAATAACAATAGTAGATCTAAATTATGTAACTTTAATCTTAAATAAGTATTTTAGAAGCCTCAAATCCTTAGTTTAAAAATGACTAAATAGATGTGTCTTCAACTAACTAATCCCATTCTAATCACTCTAGTAATGATAATATCACCATGAGGGTATATGTTTATAGAAAACAAGTGATAAAATTCACAATGAATCATGCCAAACTTTTAGATAATTCTATTAAATCATCCAAACCAAGCACATGGAGATTGCTTCAAATTATAAAATGAGAATGAAATTTACAAACCATAACACAATCCTAAATTCCATCTTAGTCATTCCTACTAATGATAATATCATCACCACCCTAAGAATGTATGTTAATAGAAAATAGAGTGATTATATTCACACTAAATCATGCCAAACTCCTAGATAACTATGCAAAATATCCAAACCAAGGAAGTGGAGAGTGCTCTAAACTATAAAGTGAGTAATAAAATTTGGAAACCATACCATATTCCCCTTAACAAACAAAGCCAAGAGATTGTTCCATATAAATATATTATTGAACCTCATCATGAAGAAAAAGTATCTTTAATATTAACCTAATCAATGGCCAATTACCCATAACAGCTATAGAAAGGAATAAATAAATAGATTACATCCTAGCCATAAGAGAAAAAGTATCATTATAGTCTAATCGATACACCTATGTGTACTTTTTAACAAACATATGAAGCCTTAAGTTGAACAATCTATCCATTAGAGCTAATTTAATAATATAAATCTAACAACAACTAATAAAAGATTTATCTAGGGGTAATAGAACTACATCCCAAGCACCAATATTACATAAAGCAATCATCTCATCCATGATAGTTAAAATCATATGATCGATGATTCAAATCACACGATTTGATTTGATCCATTACTAAATCAATTCAATCCTAAACAGAATTGTTTATATTCCTAAATCATAGTCTAAATTATGCATTAGTTTAGAATCATGTATCGGATGATGCTGTCTAAGCCATAACAAAATAACTTGCAAAATAATTAATATAGTTCTATATGACACAAACTTAAAAAATAAAGGAGAAAGGTGGAGCTATAGAGCTAAAGTCATTTGAAAGTGGATAAAATCTTTGGCAAGATAAGTACCAAACTCAATTCACCTTGCTCCTTTACATGTGGATGTCGGAATAGTTTCAATAATAAGTATGTAGAATGATAGAAGTGGATGGATAATAGAGAAAATGATGGATGAAAAATAAAAAGGAGTTAAGTCTAGAGAGAGGAGAGATAAGGGAATTAAACACTTCTTTAATAAGCTTTTATAGTAATAACTTAACTTAATTGCCTAAAAAAAATTTCTAACTTACTTTATACACTAACACTCACATCTTCTAAAACCCTATTATTCACCCTAATCTCTAGTATTTTATTGAGTTAACTATTTTTTAAGTATTTATAAATTTTTAAAAGTTTATAATATAAAAGAAATAATATTTCTCTTTATTACTTTTATAACTTTTTATTATTTATGCTTATATTTTATTATACATGATGTAAAATTTATTATTTTTATATTATATTATGAATCTTACTAACTCGTGATTCGATACGATTCATAAAATTGGCTTTTTGATTCATGATATGATTCATAACTTAATAAACTTGATCTTATCTACCATAGTCTATTGCCATCCTGGAAAGGCAAATGTCTCACTAATTGTTTTAGGAACAAACACAAAGGATAATTATGAAAAAAATCCATAATATAATGTTAACAAATGAAGATAACTAAGAAAGTTAGAAATGGCATAAACATTATGTGTAGAACATGTACTTTTTTAAATGGCAATAAGAAACTAATCATTAGAAGGTAAGCTTAAAACAAGTGGGGATGTTAAAGTAAAATTGAGTTAATAGGCTTTGGATTAATAAGAGTATCTAAAGTAGGTGTAAGAACAATTAAAAAATATGGTGCAGCATATCTATGATATATGTATAAAGGCACAAAAAAAGAGGCAAACTTATATACAACCTAAACAAAATAGAAGAATTATAAGAATTGGGTAACACTTTGGATATAAAAGGACATTAGGAAAGAGGTAAAGGAAAAAGGAGAGGATTTCAAGAATGTAACACTAACAAATAGGTAATATCAATCAGTATCTAGGAAATAACACTTGTAACCTTTAAGTATGAAAATAGCTAAGAAAGGGGCACTTGATAGATCAAACAAAAGATTTATCCTAACCAAGAGTCGTATTATGAACAAAATATGGGCAACCAAACATATGAGGGAAAATAGAATAAGAAAACTTGTGCTAAAGAATAGAAAAAGGCATCCTATTAACAAAATAACAAGTAATAATAACAACATCAGTCCAGAAATAAAAGGAAACATTTGTTATGTAAAATAAAGTATAAGTAGTCTCAATCAAATATCTATTTTGATGTCCAACAATCCTATGTTACCAAGGTGTATACGTATAAGAAGACCAATAGACAATTCCTTGTAAAGATAAAAATTAGTAAAATTTACAAAAAAAAAACATTCAAAGGCATTATCATTGCATAAGTTTTGAATAATGTGTTGGACTGTTTTTATTTCAACACAAAAAGATTCAAAATAGAAAATAATTCAAAATAACTTTTTATTAAATATAAGCAATTGTAACATGAATCATCATTACTAGAAGTTATAAAGTCCTGAAAATTAAGGAGAGATATGGCATGACTAGGACCCTAAATATCAAAATGAACTAAAGGAAACAAGGACACAACCTAATTATTAGTTCTCTTAGAAAATGAAGTTTGAGATTGTTTATGAAACTCACAAGACTCATAATGAAATGAGGTTTAAATGGAATACCAAGAGCCATCTTTTAAAGCTTTGACAAACTAGGATGGCATAAACGGTTGTAAAAAAGAACAATAAACTCAACAATAATGCAAGCCACATATGAGGCAAGAAGGTTAAGATGATAGATTTGCTTACTCACATCCTATACCAATCATCTAGCTTATACCTTGGCCCTTAATAAGAACAATATTATTACAAATATAACAAAAAAAATTAAGATCATAGTGAAGTCCACTAACAAATATAAGATTATAAAGACAATGAAGATTATAAAGGATAGAGTCTGAAGGCATATCAAGTAAAGGTTTGGTAAGATTTACAAATGTTACAACTATTTTTTATCCATTAGCTTAAGTCATAGAAGGCAAAAAAATTAAAAACATGAAAGGAAGAAAGTAAAAGAGGGTTACTAAACACATGGTTAGAGGCACCTAAATCAAAAATCCATGATTTTAGAAAAAGAGAATCAAAAAGATAGGCAATAGAATTACCAGCAACTGATGGCTGCATAAAAGCTTAATACTAGATATAATCATTATAGCTAAAGCTAGTGAATGAGATAGAGTGATGGGATTGTCTATTAAATTAGTCAAACTAATAATCATCAATATGGATAATATTAACATGAGTGGTTGGCCATGCAATTTAAAACATTCATCCCTAGTGTGGCCCTATTTTTTACAATAAGTACACTTGAGATAATTCCCTCAATTTCCTCCACACTCCCTTCCTATTCTTTAGAACTATGTTGAACCTGTTTAACCAAAGTAGGATTCTCAATAATAGAGGGTGTTGGGATAGCTATCGTGGTTATAGAAGTAGGACAAAGAAAATGAGAGGAAATTTTTAATAGCAAAAGGATAGTGAGACTAGCCAAAATCTAATCTTAAATGAAAACAAAGTTAGAACACAAAGTAACTAGAGTACAAACCATAAAAAATTTGTCTTGTTATTTAACTCCTTGATAATAGTTTTACAAGGAGGAAGCATTGTATTGAACTTATACTTAATAAAGTCATCTATGCAACAAGGTCTAGAACAAACATACCTTGATTTTGTTTGAGAGTTATTAACTTATCAACAATCAAATAGAGACACTTAGCATTATTAGTATAAAGACTTTTAGTTTATGTCTGCAAATCACAACAATTACCAAATGCAATATAAATAAAATATAAAGAAGGATTAATAAATTGCCATAGAAAGGAACAAATTAATGTAATAGTTATGACTTAGTTAACCTTAATGTTCTCTGGCATATCAGCAAATTTAGTGGTCAAATGATGTATGCACTATTTTTCACTACCTTTAATCAAAAGGTATAATTAGAAGAACTTTGCAATTTTTTAGTAACAATGGCAAAAGCTATAATAAAATTCCTAGAATTAGTAGTGGAATTATTACCATTATTAGTAAACATGGTTAAACTAAATGAAATTGTGAAATAAGATCACACAGGTGTAAAAAATAAACAAAAAATAACAAAGAAGGAGCAAAGGCAGTAAAGTGTATAGCTAGTAGAACTTAAGGCTTGGCAGATTAGAGGGCATTTAGTTGAACAATAATGGCAATGACATAAAAATACATAATGAAAAATTCTAATTACAGCTAAACGAAAGCTATGCCACTAAGCAATAACTAGCACGTTAGTGGCCAAATGATGATGTGTTTGCAAAGTTTAGCTGAAAATGATAGTTTAAACATGATATTGTCAATCATGACAACAGACATGCCAAAGATCAGGAGATCAAAGCCAGAGCAAATCATAGATACAAAGAATTGGTGGCGAGATGTGAGAGACTGGTTAAGAGTAAAGCTCTAAAGATCAACCAGAAAAGAGATTTTAAGCATTATGATATGGGCAATGCAGTGATTGAAAGCTAGGAGATAAGGCAACCAAAAAGGATAGTAACATCAGCAGTAACATAATGACAATTCCAAAAAAGTACAATGATAGTGCTGCAAAAAATAGAGTTTCTAGAACTAAGCTTTTGATGCCATGTGAAAGTAGAAAGAACATATAAAGGAAAAATATTTCTTGCTATGAAAATTGATCAGGGTTACACAAATATATACAAGTAATAATAAGCTCTGGGCTAACGATTCTAGAACCTTTTAGATATAACATATATAAGTATTTACCTTATTCATATTGCTACAAATTTAATTTTTCATGAACGAACAAAATAGAAAGAAGTTGATTATCATTTTGTTAGGCAAAAACTTCAAGAAAGGGTTATTAATCATAAACACATTAAAACTAGGGAATAATTAATTGATTATTTACTAAAGCTCTCTCAGAAAAATGTATTGATATTTGTAATAAGTTGGATATGTTTGACATCTATACTCCAATTTAAAGGGGAGTGTTAGTAAATAATTAGTTTAAATTAAGGGTTTATAGGCCAAGAAGAGTTTTTAGACTACTGTAACCATATTCTTGTACATATTGTATTATAAATAAATGTGTATGCCTTATTATAGAGCATGACTTTAGAAACTAGTCTTTTTTAACAAGATTCTCTTATGGATCCTAATAGAAAACTTCTTCCAAGATAGGGGAAGCCTCAAATTGATCATGGAAGACACTAGATATTGGTTGATAAGCTAAATTATCTTAGTATTACTCGGCCAGGCATTTCTTTTATTGTTTGTGTCATCAACCAATTTCTTTAATCTCCATGTATTAGCCATTAGGATGCAGTTATTCAAATTCTAAGGCATATTAATAGGTCGCCTAGCTGAGGATTATTGTATAAGAACAAAGATCAAACTCAGGTGATCGAATATTCTAAGGTTGATTAGGTAAGCTTTCTATCTAATAGACGTTCCACTTCAGGGTTTTATTATTAAAGGTAAACTTTTATCATGGAAGAGTAAAAAGTAAGAGGTCATAATCAGAATAGGCATTGAAGTTGAGTGTCGTGCTCTAACCCTAGCAACATGTAAGCTTGTATGGATGAAAGAACTGATTCAAGTGCTGAAATTGACAAAAGTCTCTCAAATGGAGTTATTGTATGATAATCAAGATGTGCTTCATATTATATCCAATCCAATTTTTCATGAAAGAACCAAATATATTGACATTGACTATCATTTCATTTGAAAGATGGTATAATCTAGTTGCATTGTCACTAGCTATGTCAACTCAAATGACCAAATTTTTTATATTCTTATTAAGTCTTTTAAAAGTCCTCACATTGAGTTTATTCGTAACAAGCTTGTTGTATATAATTTATATACTTCAACTTAAGGAAAAGTGTTAGATTATTTTATGACACTTTAAAACATAAAACATTCTGTAAAATGTTTTCATCTGAAAATAATGAATTAATAAAAAAATATGAAATAAATTTTATATGGTTAATAATTAATTATTTGAATAAAATTAGGATGTGAATTTTGCATAAATTAGTTAGAGAAAAATTGGATAAATTATGTGTAAAAGTTATTAGTATTTAAAGGTGAGTATACGAGGATAAGGGATACTTAGAATACATTTTCAAAAATACCCCTACTTTTGTTTCCCCTTCCTTCCCTTTAAAAAAAAAAAAAGAAAACCTTTAGCCCTCTTTCACTCTCCATTTTCCCTAAAAATCCCTACCTCTACGCTTACCTTACTTTCTTCCTTTTCCCCTTCTCTTCCTTCATCTTTTCTTTCAATTAAGCTAGAGAGGAGCCAAATCTCATCAAATTTTTCATACAATCAAGGTAAGGTCACCTAAACTTCCATCAATGCTAAGCTTTTCTTCAATTTTTCCTTTAGAATTAGTTGAACTGAAGCATTAAGTTCAAAAGGGAAATATAAACCTTAATCTTAAATTTAAGAATTTTATATTATTATGAGCCACTAACCTTTAATCTTTGCTTCTAAGTATCTCCTTCATACTAAATAAGTGAATATCCTAACCCTAATTTAGAAAATAGTTTAGATTGAGCTAAAGTTTTTAGATTTTTAATGAATATCTATGAAATCTATTGATATGTGATGTTTAGTTTGACTTTGAAATTGAAATTCATTTGAATGAAATGTTATAAATGCTTATTGATAATTTGGAAAGGATTAATGGTATAATAAATAAGTTTGGTTAGAGATTTTATCATATAAATAGTACTTTCATGCTAAATTTTATGAAAAAAAAAGGCCCAAGGTAGTCTACTACATAATGGACGATATGCCCTGAGATCTTAAACAACCATAATTGACTATATTCAACTACAAAGCTAACATTTGCTCTTGAGCCTTTTGTAGTCAACTAAATAGTTGACATAGTCGACTATAAAACTATCATCCTGCTATCTAAAGGGCATAGTCAATTATATATTTGACTATGCCCTATCCTCCAGTAGTTCATAGCTAAGTATATAATTAACTATCACTCTTATATCCTTAGTTGTTAATCTTTTTTCAAATTCTAAAGAATGGAATAAGTCTTTTTTGTCAAATACGAGTGTTACACAATAGAATTAAATTATGATGATTAAACTTTATACATGATAATGAATAAAGAAATTAATATGGAGTGCATTGATGACAATTATATATTGAAACAAATGCAATAAATGTTTATGAAAAGATAAGGTAGACTTTGGAGGGATAAGCTTGGGTTTATAAAGAGATAAGGATTATCAAGAGTAATAAAGAGGTTTACTTGCTTTGATAAATTGATTGTTTACAAATATTATTGAATGTTCACCTTAAATTAGAAATATTATGGATTGATAATATTTTGCATGCTATGATGTGAGTTAGAATTGAGTGGGCTTATGAGCCTTATTCTTACTAATTTTTAAATGATGCTAATTAAAGGCTAAATTTAGCATTGTTTAAGTTGGATGTTATGGTTGAAGAAGGGTAAATCCAATTAGCAAGAGTTTATATAATTTTTATTCTCTTCAAATTTATTTATACTACAATGTTTACTCACTAAACCCTAGAATTACCCTTCCGTGTTTTATTTTATAGACTCATAAGTTAAGCCTCCTCTACTACTATCTCAAAGCTAAACTTTTAGAAGTCCTCCTCTATAGCTATAGGTAGCAGTAGATGTTTTGATTGTAGATAGATATTTTAGGGCCATAAGTTGTGTGGGAAATTAGGTAAAAGGATATAAAGTCATCCTAAGTTAGTTAGACCCGTTTATCCCTAGGTAGTATGGATTATAAGCATGTCTAACTCGTCTCTATTCTAAAAATATTTTGATGAATGAAATCTTGTTATCTTTTTTGTGCTACCTTGACATCCTCTTCAATTAATTGGATATATTCTTAAGCTAATAAGAGGATAGTTAGGCTAATGAAAACTAGATAATCAAGCTGCATATCAATCACAACCACGATTAGGCTATGATAAATTAGAATGTAAATATATATAGTTGTTAGACTAAGATTTTTTTTAAGTTTTCTAGAATAGTTGGCACAAGGCCCACTCTTACATGTATATATAGTTATGGTCCTTATCAAAATAATATAAGTTAAAATTTTATCCATATGTTCTCTCTATTTTTATATTATGCATATCACAAATTTATATCAATCCAACTAAAGCTCAACTGCTAAAGCATGAATTCACTCATTAAGTTGTCATTAGTCTAGTTTCAAGGACATTAATATCAATTCACCAAAATCAAGAATAATCAAGTTCAAATACAATACATTGGATGAAAAAAAAATCCATTTAAGATATTCAAATAGATGACATTATGTTTCTCTTTATATAAGTCACTAAGCCTTCATAGTCATGACTTCAACATCATTTGGATAAAATATGACTATAAGCATGCATGACCATTTTTGGAACAATTCTAAATCTCCTAAACGAAGCATGTACCTTCTAGAGCGTCACCAACAGAAGTATATGATCTAAATCCATATGCAAACATGCATAAGCAAAAAAAATTAAAAAAGGAACAAGGAGTAAAAGTAAAAAAATGGAACATTTATGCATTAGAAAAACTTACTTCGCCATTGACACAAACAAATACATCACCAGGTTCCAAATGCTTATAAGTTGGAGCACCTAGAACCTACAAAAGTAAAGCATATAAGAATAAAATTTTAAAATCAAATTATGTCTTTTTAATATAAAAAAATGAATATATTGAAGAAGGAAATCCATCTTATAAACAAATAAGATTTTGAATGATGCAAATTACTTACCACAGAGTGCATAACAAGCATTCCAGTTTCATTTCGTGGATATGAATCTCGTACAATCTATACAAATCAAAGGTTATGTAAACAATCTAAGTATATAGAAGCAATTATTGCTCTATAAGGATAATGTTAAAGAACTGAACAAAAAAGAACCTGCTTTGTCTTGCCTTGGAGGCCAAGCCAACGAGTCTTATCATATCCTTTATGAAGAAATATCACCTGTATCGTATTTTATATAGGTAAAAGTAAATGAATATTGATTTCTTTAAGGAAACATCCATGATCCATCTATAGGCCATAATCTAAATATAAAATCAACCCATCCAACATGTTAATTGCATATTTATGAAAATAAATAAATGATGTGTGGACAAAAGCCATTATCAAGAAACAAAAGTAACCATCTAGGAATTACAAAAAAAATATAATAGTGTATTATCTTCTTGCTGACCTCACACACATCAATTTTACTATCCAAGAATTCAAAAAAGGAAAAAAAAGACAACATTATGTTCATAGTAGATAGAATAATTGAAGGCTTTAATTCTAAGAATTTTGTGATTATAAGATTTTATAAAAATTGAGATTATAAGATATCATAAAAAGGGATAACACCTTATTCCTGGATGAAATTACTAAATTATAAAAAAACTTCATCCAAATATAGAAGAAAGAGAGCATGAAATCATATCCAATAAGCATAAAATGTATGAATTTTAATATCTACTTTGCTTGTGCATCAAAAACACCAATTCACAAGGTTATACTCACACATATGTTAACAACAATAAAAGATGACATTTATTAAATAGATTGAAAATGAACAAGTTGAGGCACATATTTGGACTAATTTGTATTAATTAGTTGTTGCACATGATTTAATAAAGGAAACTATAATGAAAGAAATGTATTTTCTTTACCTATTCCTTAAGCATGCTAGGGAAAAAAAGTAATTGAAGAAAAAAAATGAAATTGTAATATCCTATCCTAATTAAAACTAAAGCTAAAGTAAATAGGATAGAGAAAGGATCCATACGAAACCAAGGAATAAGAAAGACAGGGAAAAAAGCCTATGAAACTTAATATTAGCATATAAATCCAAGGATCTAGATCATAATTATGGCCTAAAGAGGTACCAAAAGCACCCAAATGGATACATTTATGTCTCAAACAATAATTACTACAAGACCTCTATAGCCACATGATACATAATCATATTAAATGCTAGTATCCATCATTGAGATTTGTTGTCATATAAAATGATTTGATTTGCTCATGAAACTCGCTAAAAAGAAATTTAATCCATTCTACTACGCAATTTTATGTATAACATGTTCAAATTTCATTAGAATCCAATTAGTTTCATGAAAGAAACCTATATGGAAGAATCTATAAAGGATTATGTTACGTGTGAAATGGTTATCAATTAGCGCAAGTGCACACTATCGTAAACAAGTAATAAAGTGATGAGAAAGTATCGTTCCCACGAGGATTGTTTCACTAAGTACCAAAATTCATAATCCTAACACTATTTGGCAAATCGATAAGTTGGAAAATAAAGCGAGTAAATAAGATTGATGCAGAAAATACTTAAAATAAATATGAATGCAATTCGAGTAAGGATGAAGATGAATAAAAGACCTAGGGATCAGACTTCACTTGACAATTTCGGATTGAATCATCTATCTACACTAATCCAATTTTAACTCCCTTAATTGATAGTCGAGTTTCCCTAAATTAATTACTAGCCTCTTCCAAGGTCAAGTAATTCTATAATTAATTGGAATTCACTATATTCCTATGAGAACTGCAACAACTAATCATGCATTAGGATTTATGGAACTCATTAAGACTACATAAACCATATGAATATATTCCTATTTCATATGCAATTTACGGTTTTAATTATAGGATCCACACACATGTATCTCCTTCCGGTCTCAACATGCATATTGAGTTCATTCAAAAGGTAGCTAATCAATCGAAAGCATTAAGAGCAATAATTAAAACTCAATCTAGGAAATAAA
Organism: Sindora glabra; assembly: GCA_020226215.1. NCBI lineage: Eukaryota > Viridiplantae > Streptophyta > Magnoliopsida > Fabales > Fabaceae > Sindora > Sindora glabra. The sequence goes on along the minus strand of CM035227.1, from coordinate 96,880,619 downwards.
ATCAAAATTAGTTTCAATAGACTAGAATTCAATCCGTTATTATCAAGTTACGCCATCACCCTAGGAAGATAAAAAATTAGAACATAATGAAATTAAAAACAAACATAAAATAAAATAAAAACAACATCACATTCATAAAATATAATTACAAATGCATGAAAATAGAAAAGCTATCCATCCATTAGGAGGTAGAACCGTCCTTGTAGGAGGAGAACATAAGGATACAATTACAAATGCATGAAAATGAAAATAATTATCCATCCATTAGGAGGTAGAACCATCCTTGTAGGAGGCATACAAGAACTAAAAATTGCATGAACTAAACTACTATCTAAGGTGCATGAATGAATGATTCCATGCTTCAAATGCTCTCTCCAAGATGCCTTTTCTCAGCTGATCCCCTTGCTATTTATAGATGAATGGGTGCAAGAATTTCAACTTGCCAAGCCACCAATCTTGACTACTAGCCATAATCTTTGACCTCGGAGCAACCATATTTCAGCGTTTTTGCTAACTTTTGACACTTAAATCGGTGGATTCACGCATTTTAGTGTTCATCAAAGTTGTAGCCGTGGATGTAAGCTTTCAAATGGCGGCAGGAGCTCCTAACTTTGAAATTTCTAGCTCAAGTTATGATCAGATTGGTAGTCAAAGGTCAGATTCCGCCAGAACCACTGTTTTATCTTCCAAGCAGAATTTGAGATCCTTAGATCCCGAACTGGGCTTTTCTTTAAACATGAAAGTTTTAGGGCTTCTTCTTAGCTTTCCATCCATATAAAGAACAGCCCAATCGGACATCCAGAACTCCAGATATGGCCTAAAACCTGAAACAGTATCAGATTACAGCATTATCTAAAATATTTGATTTCATTTCAAATTCAAGATCCATTCACCAAATGCAACTAAATTTATTTAATTTAACAAGATAACATCCAAAAATGCATCATACAAGGGAAAATAAATATGTAAATATTTTACGTATCAAATTCCCCCACACTTAGCTTTTGGACGTCCTCGGACAAACACAAAATAAAAGAAAACTAATACTAATGCTAATGTTAGTACTAATCTACCCATGAGATAGTTAGAAAAACATAAGAAAGATAATTAAAGTACAAAGATATCATAGCATTCATGAATCAACAAATCTTGACATATAAAATCAAAAAGAAATTGCAACTTCATTTGAGAAGGATTGAATCAGATTGATATAATCACTGGAACTCTTCCTCTCTCAAATGTTTATTGGCAAGTGTTTCACTCAAATTCATCCTATTAAAGATTGCACTACCATAGGCTTGCATAAATTCTCAATCTCCACTACCTGATTTACATGCACACTTCAAATCAAAAGGTCTTATTAAGGGTTGTAATGAGGCCAAGGTAAAGGAAAGATAAAACAGGGTTATGAAAGGCTGAAGTAAGGAGAGAAATTAATAGAGCAATTACAACATGGGTAATCTCTAAATAATTTTATCTTAACATAGCAGCCCACGATTCTCATCAATTTCTCTCTTTTTCTTTTTTTTTTTCTTTTTTTATTTTTATTTTTATTTTTATTTAGTTTTTCTTTTTTTTTTCTTTTTTTCTTTTTTTTTTTCTTTTTTCTCTTTTTTTTTTTTTTGAATAAAAAACCTCGCAACTTTGAAGTTAATAATACATATTCCCCCATACTTTGTCAAAAACCCATTTTTCAAAAATTCAAATGCTCTACTAATCCCTAGGGTTAAGTAAAGACAATTGATATTTCATTAAATGACATATTAATAGGTTAAAGCAAAGAAACGGTTAATCAGGCTCAAAGGGGTTTATCAATGGTAAAACTGCAGGGTTGGATATTTAGTTCAAACTAAGGAAAAAAAAATGCCTTTATCATATCTGAGTATGCATGTAAATTGTAATCTCAACCAGATTTCATGCAAGTTCTAGAGTGACAACTTAACAGGTGAATATCACACGCAAGAAATATAATATTAATTCAACAAATAGGCTCAAAATCTCACGGTTAGAGGTTTCCAACTCAATCCAACTCAAAATCCATTGCAAAATCTATCAATCCTAAGAAGTAAGAAAGTTGTTCAATCATGCTATGAAATCTTTTAAAATTATTGAAAAGAACCTAATAAGCAGGAAAATATATATATATTTTTTTTAATAATTTTTTTTTTTTTTTTTTTAGGATGCGTATCAAGAGTAAAAAGCTCTTTACTCGGCCATCCCCCCTTTTTTTTTTTATAATGAATCTCATGGTTCTACTACCAAAATATCCTACAAAGTAAAATTTTTTTTTTTTTTTTTATTATCCCCACACTTAATGTAGACATTGTCCCCAATGTTTTCAGTAGGTTAGCAAAAAGGGTTTATTAAAAGGAAATGCATAAGCAACACACATATAACAGAAATTTTGGGAGTAAAACCATAAGAGTAAAGAAAGTTACAACCGGAGAGTGGTGTCTGGCTCATGCGTCTGACTGCTGGTTGGAGATTGCCAATCTATCTTTTTCACTAAAGGATCTGGTTGATGTGTATAGCTTTGTAGTTGGTCAATCAGCTGATCAGCAGTTGAGGCAGACATTATTGCACGGCGAGTCGCTTGGGGTATGAATCCTTGTTCCATAGCTTGATCTAAAAAAGACAGCAAACTATCATAAAAACCATTGACATTCAATAAACCTACTGGCTTCTGATGAAAGTTCAAGTTAATCCAATATGCAATGCTAGAAATTCCATCTAATGCTTCTAAACCACCAGGTAAAGCAATAAAGGCTTGAGCAGTGTAAAGCATGCATCCCATACGTTGAGGCAAGTTTGAAACCTTTACTGTTTTACCGATGGCGTTTTTCTTATCATCTAAACCATTCACAAGGATACTCAGTATTTTGCTTCCTCCAGTGTTGGCAGAAATTGCTGCACTTCCTTTTAAGCTATGAAGCCCTCCTCCATACACACAGGCAATCTTTCTAGCAGCTAATGCATGACCAAGTTCAGTTGCTGCTACAAGAAATTCTACATTCTTTCCAGCAAAAGATTCACCAAAAACACAGATAGATTTAAATCTACATTTTGATGGTTTCTCAACCTTTTCCTCTTCTTTACTCTTACCTTTAGACATTTTGCAAAGTGTGACTGCTGAAATGCATCTTTATAATACAAAGCAGAAACAAAGAAATCACGCAAATCAGATAATATCAGAAAAATACTGTACAAAACTGACAAGTGTAATAATGGCCTGAACAAAGTAGAATACGGAATGTAAAGAAAGTCAAAAAGTTGCTGAAAAGGTAAACTTAAAAAGAAGAGAAATGTACGAAAAGTTAAAAAGCAGCTGTAAAGATAAAAAGATAAAGATAAAGTAAAGCAGAAAAACATATGTACAGTAGTTGTGATTGTGGCTCACATCTTCCTCTGATTTTTCGTTCAGTAACGGCTTAAACGGCTTCTATGAGCCGAGGATTTGCTTCCCATCCAATTTTCTTATAAACTGGCAAACAGGGTCTTTTACAGTCAGATCCCCAAGACTGTAGCGCTCCTTTTCTGTATGGAATAAGTTCATTAAATCAAGAAGAACAACATGAACATCTCCGCTAGGATGCGTCTCAAGAGTCTGAATAATATTATCCAATGACTCTTTACTCAGTCCATCCTTTATGAATCGGATTTTGTCCTCTCGATTTACTGAAATCATTCCTTTACTCCTACAGAGCCTATTACAGTTCCACCTTGCACACTTATGACAGACTCTCATTCTTTTAGCTCTTCTCTTTTTAGAGTAAGAACTTCTTCCCATACCTGGCATACGTCTAACAAATGATTCATGAAACTCACCTGCTAAACGTACCTTAGCTTCAATAATCCAACGTATGTCCTCGGGAAGACCCAAACGCTTAAATGCCCTCATTCTTTCAAGTCGACAGTTGTAGATTTTCCTGAGCACATCTTTGGGAAGAGTAGGGAATCTGCTCTTAAGCTTTACAAGGCATTCCTCCATGATAAAAATGATGAAAGCTGAAATTGTGAGTGTAAAATGCTGTGCGATGTGTGCTTAAATAAGAAAAGAAATGAGAAGAGAAAGAAATCTTGGGTTGCCTCCCAAGCAGCCGCCCTTCTTTAACGTCTTTAGCTAGACAAAGTCCTAACCTATTGCTTTATTCTCTTTTTTTTTTCTTTTTCTTTTTCTTTTTCTTTTTCTTTTATACTTACCAGCTGGCTCCTCGAGCATGATGACAGTCTTGATGGTCTTGAATGCACTGTCATTGTATTCTTTCAATCTTTGCCTGTGGTTTACCTCAAGACAATTAATCTGCTTCAGGATTTTAGAATCAGTAGACTTTGATGCATTAACCATTCCTACCACTAATGGCTTTTCTGTGCAGGTTTCATGCATTACATCTTTCATGCAATTGGTCAATGTGTCTACTCTGTAACAGATATTATCATCATATGGAAAAGCTTTAAAAATATTGAAAGATACTTGATCATTTTGAACCTGTAAAGTTAGCTTTCCCTTCTGCACATCAATTAGAGCTCGTCCAGTTGCAAGAAATGGTCTCCCAAGAATAATAGGAATTTCTTGGTCTTCTTCCATGTCAAGCACTATGAAATCTGCTGGGAAGATGAATTTATCAACTTTTACTAGCACATCTTCAAGGACTCCACGTGAATACTTTATTGAACGATCTGCTAGCTGCAGTGACACGGTAGTTGGTTTTACTTCTCCCAATCCCAGCTTCTTGTAGATAGATAATGGCATCAAATTCACACTTGCACCAAGGTCACATAAGGCTTTTTCAAATTCACACTCTCCAATGGTACAGGGTATGCAGAAGTTCCCAGGATCTTTAAGCTTTGGCGGTAGTTTCTTTTGGAGAATTGCACTACACTCTTCAGTTAAGGCTACAGTTTCAAAATCTTCCAGTTTGCATTTCTTTGATAAAATCTCCTTTATAAACTTCGCATAACTGGGCATTTGGGCTAAAGTTTCAGCAAATGGGATGTTGATATGCAACTTTTTAAACACCTCCAGAAATTCTTCTAGCTTAGCTTTCACCAATCTTTGAGGAAATGGAATTGGTGGAACATATGGTGGAGGATTATCTGGAAAAGTCATTCTTCCTGGAATTACCTCATCTTCTTTCTGAGCTTCTTCATTTTTCTTCCTTGGTTCTAGCTCATTTAACAGCTTCCCACTCCTTAATGAAACAGCCATTACTTGCTCTCTAGGATTTCTTTCAGTGTCGCTGGGTAAAGTACCTGGTTGTCTGGAATTCAGCATACTTGCAATTTGGCCCATTTGCACCTCCAGATTTTTGATTGAGGTTGCTTGAGTTTGCATGATTGTTTCATGATTCTTGAGTGTAGCTTCTGTTCTAGCCATGAATTGAGAAGTATTCATGGTTAGTTGAGTCAATGCTTCTTCTAAATTCGCCTTTGGTTGTGGTGGTGATTGCTGAATTTGCTGTTGATAATTCCCTTGAGGTTTGAACACATTCTGATTATTCCTCCACCCTAAATTAGGGTGGTTTCTCCATCCTGGATTATATGTTTTTGAGAAAGGATCATTTTGATGATTTTGATTCCCCACATAGTTAGCTTGTTCAGGTTGAGAAGGAATGAATGGATTTCCTTCTTGGCATTGTATGCTCATGTGAGGGCCTCCACATAAATCACAAGCATCTGCAGGAGTTCTGATTGCATTTGCTTGAGCTGTTAATGAACTCACTTGCTTGGATAAAGAGGTAACTTGAGAAGACAAAGTGGTTAGAATGTCTAGCTCATGAACTCCAAGTGCTTTCTTTGAAGTGCTGCGTTCAGAAGGCCATTGGTAAGCATTTGCCGCCATTTCTTCCAACAGCTCCATAGCAGCTTCGATGCTTTTTCCCATTAATGATCCACCAGCTGCAGCATCTACAAGTGTTCTGGTAGCATTAGACAATCCATTATAGAAAGTCTGCAACTGTAGCCAATCTGGTAGCCCATGATGAGGACATCTTCTTAGCAGCTCCTTGTATCTTTCCCATGCTTCATAAAGGCTTTCCATGTCATGTTGGGTGAATGAAGCAATTTCATTCCTCATTTTTGCAGTTTTAGCTGGAGGAAAGAATTTTGCTAGGAATTTTTGTGCCAATATGTTCCATGTAGTGATGCTCCCCACTGGTAAAGAGTGTAACCAGCTTTTAGCCTTATCCCTAAGTGAGAAAGGGAAGAGTCGCAACCTTATGGCATCATCAGAAACGCCATTATGCTTGAATGTATCACAGATTTCCAAAAAGCTGGCTATATGTGCATTCGGATCTTCTATTGGAGAACCTCCAAACTGATTTGCTTGCATCATTTGAATTATGGCTGGCTTGATCTCAAAGTTGTTGGCTGGTACAGGTGGTCTCCTGATTCCAGAAATGGTATCCATGACTGTTGGTGTGGCATAGTCACGGAGTGCTTTGGTGTCTTGTTCTTCTCTCAAATTTGCCATTGCTTTACCTTGATCTACAGTTGACTGCTTCTGTATTTTTTGATTCCTTCGACAAGTTCTCTCGATCTCAAAATCAAATAGCAGTGGCTCAGCAACTTTTGATCTGGTCATACACTGGAACAAACCTGAAAAGAGAAAAGAAACACCAAAGAAAGAAGAAAATGTAAAATAAAAACCAAATTAGGATTAAGATTACTTGGTATTGATATTAATGATAACAATCCCCGGCAACGGCGCCAAAAACTTGTTACGTGTGAAATGGTTATCAATTAGCGCAAGTGCACACTATCGTAAACAAGTAATAAAGTGATGAGAAAGTATCGTTCCCACGAGGATTGTTTCACTAAGTACCAAAATTCATAATCCTAACACTATTTGGCAAATCGATAAGTTGGAAAATAAAGCGAGTAAATAAGATTGATGCAGAAAATACTTAAAATAAATATGAATGCAATTCGAGTAAGGATGAAGATGAATAAAAGACCTAGGGATCAGACTTCACTTGACAATTTCGGATTGAATCATCTATCTACACTAATCCAATTTTAACTCCCTTAATTGATAGTCGAGTTTCCCTAAATTAATTACTAGCCTCTTCCAAGGTCAAGTAATTCTATAATTAATTGGAATTCACTATATTCCTATGAGAACTGCAACAACTAATCATGCATTAGGATTTATGGAACTCATTAAGACTACATAAACCATATGAATATATTCCTATTTCATATGCAATTTACGGTTTTAATTATAGGATCCACACACATGTATCTCCTTCCGGTCTCAACATGCATATTGAGTTCATTCAAAAGGTAGCTAATCAATCGAAAGCATTAAGAGCAATAATTAAAACTCAATCTAGGAAATAAAATCAAAATTAGTTTCAATAGACTAGAATTCAATCCGTTATTATCAAGTTACGCCATCACCCTAGGAAGATAAAAAATTAGAACATAATGAAATTAAAAACAAACATAAAATAAAATAAAAACAACATCACATTCATAAAATATAATTACAAATGCATGAAAATAGAAAAGCTATCCATCCATTAGGAGGTAGAACCGTCCTTGTAGGAGGAGAACATAAGGATACAATTACAAATGCATGAAAATGAAAATAATTATCCATCCATTAGGAGGTAGAACCATCCTTGTAGGAGGCATACAAGAACTAAAAATTGCATGAACTAAACTACTATCTAAGGTGCATGAATGAATGATTCCATGCTTCAAATGCTCTCTCCAAGATGCCTTTTCTCAGCTGATCCCCTTGCTATTTATAGATGAATGGGTGCAAGAATTTCAACTTGCCAAGCCACCAATCTTGACTACTAGCCATAATCTTTGACCTCGGAGCAACCATATTTCAGCGTTTTTGCTAACTTTTGACACTTAAATCGGTGGATTCACGCATTTTAGTGTTCATCAAAGTTGTAGCCGTGGATGTAAGCTTTCAAATGGCGGCAGGAGCTCCTAACTTTGAAATTTCTAGCTCAAGTTATGATCAGATTGGTAGTCAAAGGTCAGATTCCGCCAGAACCACTGTTTTATCTTCCAAGCAGAATTTGAGATCCTTAGATCCCGAACTGGGCTTTTCTTTAAACATGAAAGTTTTAGGGCTTCTTCTTAGCTTTCCATCCATATAAAGAACAGCCCAATCGGACATCCAGAACTCCAGATATGGCCTAAAACCTGAAACAGTATCAGATTACAGCATTATCTAAAATATTTGATTTCATTTCAAATTCAAGATCCATTCACCAAATGCAACTAAATTTATTTAATTTAACAAGATAACATCCAAAAATGCATCATACAAGGGAAAATAAATATGTAAATATTTTACGTATCAGATTATCTGAAGGACAAACCTAAAGTGTACCACGAGGTATAGAAACTGTGTTCCACTTATCAACATAAGTATCACTTCCCATCTGAAGAAATCTTAATGCCTTTACAACCTGAAAAGTAAATCACTATTTTTTATTATTCACTCGACCCAAACATAATCAGTTATGCTTCTCCTTAGTTACCATGGAAGTATCAAACAAGTTTAATACATGAAAAACTCACTTGTTCTAAAGGTAAAAAGAATGTTGATTCACTAGATAAACTATACCCAGCATTCAATGCCACTGCTCTACCTTGCTTATCAATTACTAGGGAACCACTTGACCCTCCTTTAGTCCCAAATGCGGCCTACAAAAAACATATCAATATGTATGGAAGCAATCCATAAAAGAACAATAAATAGAAACTCAAACTAAAGGCTTAATCTAAACCACTTAAATCAATACCATGTTTCAACAAATCACACAATCGATAAGCTAGAAATTGAAAGCCAAAATTAAGTTTCCTCCAAAAATATTTATTTTTATTTAGTATTCTTAACATAACTTTCCTTTTATATCTACCTTGATTTCTATGTTTCAAAAAAATTACTTGAGATTGTTAGAAATGAATGGCTTGAGAAAATTATCTCAATCTTGGTACTTTATATAGTAAAATTACAATCAATACATTTTAATTCTAATAAATAAAATCCATAGAATTAGGCCTAAATATTTGCTAATTTATTATCATTACTAACTAATTATAGCATACACAACTAATATAAATCAATTATATTTATTAAAATTTAACACTCCACATCAAGCTGGAGCATATATATCATATGTACCAAGCTTCTCATATATATAACTTATTTTTGTGCCTTGTAGGGACTTTGTGAGCATATTAGCCAATTGGTCATTAGAGTTTACAAAAATCATGATAATTTCCTTTACAATAACTTTCTCTCTTACAAAGTGGCAGTTAATTTCAATATGTTTAGTTCTTTCATGAAAGACAAGATTAAACATAATATGCAAGGCTGCCTGATTATCATATACAAGCTCCATAGGACTAAAGGTATAAAGTTTTAACTCCTATAACAATTGTTTTAACCATATAAGTTCATAAATGGTTAATGCCATAGCTCGATACTCTACTTCTGCACTTGATCTTACTACTACACTTTGCTTCTTGCTTTTCCAAGAAAGTATATTTCCTTCAAAAAGAACACAATAGCCTAAAGTAAAGTGACGACCATTTGGAGAACCTGCCCAATAAGAATCTAAGTAACTAACAATTCGAGTGTGCTCTTTACTTTCACATAACAAACCTTGGCCTAGATTTCCTTTTATGTAGTAAAGAATTCGAACAACTATATCCCAAGAAATATCACATGATGAGTTGAGGAACTGATTCACTATACTCACTACAAATGAAATATCTATTCAAGTAATTGTGAGGTAATTTAGTTTTCCAACAAGCCTGTGATGTCTTCTTAGATCTAAGAGTAATTTACCTTAATTAGGTAATAATTTAATATTTAGATCCATAAGAGTATCTACAGGTTTAGAATTTATTAGTCCTGTCTCATCTAAAACATCAAGAGCATATTTGCATTAAGAGATAGAAATACCATAATGGGTTTGAACCACTAAAATACTAAGAAAATATCAAAGTTTTCCTAATTCTTTTATTTAAAAATGATGGAAAATATACTGCTTAAGTCAATCAATACCAACCTGATCAGTTCTTGTAATAACTATATCATTAACATAAATAATAAGATATATAGAATGAGAGGTAGATGAATAATGATAAAAGACAAAATGGTCTGCTTCATTTTGACACATGTCAAAATCTTAAATAATTTTACTAAACCTCCCAAACTAAGTTCGAGGGGACTGTTTAAGACTATATAAAGATTTCTTCAATTAACAAACAAGATCAGTCTCCTGTTGGGCAACAAACCCCAAAGATTGCTCTATATAGACTTTTTTTTCAAGATCCCTATGTAAAAAGCATTTTTTGATATCCAATTGGTGTAGAGATTAATGATTAATGATTGCAAGAGATAAAAATAAATGAATTAATGCAATTTTAGCAATAAAAGAGAAAGTATCACCATAGTCTAAGCTAAAAATTTGAGTATATCCTTTAGCAAGCAGTCTAGCTTTCAATTAGTCTATTTTTTCCATTAGGGCCAACTTTGATAGTATACACCCAGCGACATCCAATAGCAAATTTGTCAAAAGGTAAAGGAACTAGGTCTCATGTGCCATTAGTTTCTAATACTACCATCTCATCAAGCATCGCTTGACGCCACCTCAAGTGAGAAAAAGCTTCTTGTATAGTTTTAAAAGTAGAAACTGAGGACAAGGTAGAAACAAAGGCAAAATAGAGGTAGATAAATGATGGTAACTCAAAAAATTATAAATAGGATAACGATTACAAGTGGAACAAGCACCTTTATGAAAGGCAATAGGAAGATCGTTAAGTGAATCTGAGATAGGAGATTCCATGAAATCGGATAGTGAGTCAACAAATGGATTATCATCATCAGTTACTTGAGGTGCATTTAGACAAGGACGTCATTAATAAGTGATAAAAGGCTGATCTTTTAGGGGATTTGAAGGAACTGAATCAAGGATTGGTAATGGTAAAATCTCAAATATGGAAATAGACCCTCCAAAAGAAGAAAAGAAATGAGAATTTTCAAAAAAAGTAACATCAAGAAATATGAAATATTTATTTAAATTTAGAGAATAACACCTACACCTTTTTTGTAGTCTCAAGTAGCCCATAAAAACACATTTTATAAAACAAGCTAATAATTTATCTTTCCTTAGAGTAAGGTCATGAATAAAACAAGCAGACCTAAAAATATGAGAAGAAAGCTTATACAGAGATTCATTGGGGTACACTAAAGAATAAGGAATTACATTTTCTAAAATAGATGAAGGCATTCAATTAATTAAATAACAAGCTATTAAGATAGCATCGCCCTAAAAATGAGACGAAACATTAGCATGTGATAATAGAGTTCATGCAATTTCAATTAAATGACAAGTTTTTCTTTCAATAACTCCATTTTGTTATAAAGTGTGAGGACATATTGATTGATGAATAATGCCTTGTGATGACATGAATGAAACAAAAGATGCAAAAAAATATTCACAAGCATTATCACTACAAAGTGTTCGTATAAGTATTCCAAATTAGGTACAAATATCAAAAACAAAGGATTTAAAAATTGAAAATAATTTAGAACAATCCTTCATTAAATATAACTAAGTACATCAAGAATAATCATCAATAAAGGTTACAAAATATCAAAAACCTAAAATAGTACTGACACAATTATAACCCCATACATCTAAATGAATTAAAGAAAATAAAGACTTAGCTCAATTAGTAGCTTTATTAGAGAAAAAACTACAAATATGTTTACCAAGTTGGCATGACTCACAATCTAAGGACTTCAATCTTAAAAGACTTGAAACCATTTTCTGTAATTTTGAAAGACTTAAATAACCCATACAATAATGGATTAATTTAAGAGACTCTACAGTAACACAAGTAATTAATGATATTGGTTAAATGTAGTAGAGTCCTCTTAACTCATGTCCAATGCTAATCATCTTCCCTATACCCCAATCCTGTATCAGAAAAGAATTAGCAAAGAATGTTACAAAATAATTAAGAGTTCGAGTAAGTTAACTAATAAAAATTAAGTTGACAGGAGAATTGGGCATGTAAAGAACATATTATAAATTTAGTAAAAAAAAGAGGTTTAGCTTGACCAATACCATAAGCAGGTGTTTTAGAACCATCAGCTAATGTAATTAAAGGAAGGGATTTAGTAGTGCAATTAAGATGAGTAAAAAAAAATTGATTACTAAATATATGATCAGAAGCTCCTGAGTCAAGAATCCAACGATAATAAGATGCAGAATGAGATAAGCAAGCAATAAAATTACTCATGTCTATAATGGATGCAAAATGTATCTATGCTTGTTTGGATGGTTTGTATTGAAGAAATTGTTCTTTCAAGAATTCTTTATATTCTGGATCAAAAAAGAGAGAAAACTAATCAGTTGATTCAAAACCAAATTGAACTACATTAGTAGAACTAGATTGAACAACATTGGCAGATCAGGGAAGTCAGCCATGTAAAGCAAAGCATCTATGTTAGGTATGTCCTAACTTATGATAGTAAGTACATTGAGGTTGATTGCCCTGACCACCACCACTACGACTTCCTTGATTGTTGCAACCACTACCTCATCCCTTTCCATGATCACTAGCATGTGTCACCAAGGTAGAGTTTTCAATATTATTAGCAGTGGTCAAAGTGGGTAATCGTAACAGATGGTTGGTTAGAACTTATGTTATGAGAACCTTTGTTAGGATTAGGAGCTAAACAGATGCAGCAGAATTAACCGATCCCAGTCAAGGATACATGTGAAACATTATATTAAGATAAGGATTAGATTACCTTTTTTTCAAATTAGATTAAAATAAGGATTAGATACCTTTTTTTCAAATGCTTCCAAGGTCTGATTGGTGATCACCCTCTTTCGACTTGCTTTTGATTGAAAATTTTAAGGTATCCACATGAATCCGCGAATCATCAGCAAACATCTCATGTTCACTGATTGGAATTCACCTCTTTTTATCTCGTAATGCTAGTTACGCCCTTCAAGGGCTCAAAAGGGCTGCTAGATTTTTTTGTGTTGGGGATGGGTGAATAATATCAATATTATTACCCAACAAGCTTATTTAAATAGGTGCACAAAAAACTCTAACTAATTGGGCTTTATTCTATGTATAATTATAAGCTTATTATTAGGCCCAAACATTTTGATCTATCAATTCCAAATCCACTAGGTTCTATATATGCAACCCTACAAACTTTCGTTACATTAGTAATAATCATAAATCACATTAATAATTATAAATAATGAGCAGTGTCTAGCAATACATCATTGTTACCCAAGTAATGAGAAAGCTAGCGATTCAACTGAATCTTTACATGTGATCATTAACTATGTCCTTTTATCCTAAACATCTAGATTGAACACGAGACATGGACTATGTCATTCTCGTATAACCCAATCCAAAAGTTTCTTGATTCTTAAGTAAGCTGACTGAAGCAAATGTAATTGACATTCCATGTCAATTCATCTGAGTATAGCCATGCATTTTCTCAACTTTACTTAATCAAGGGGCCCATAGATGTCACTCCTATTATATAGGAGGGACAAATTCCATCTTGATCACACAAATTCCTCTACATGATATGTGACATATCCAATAACTATGCTTGCATTCACTCAACCATAAGTGACATAATAGTATCAAAATATGAAACTCACATATAGGGAACCTTAGTGATTTCAAGTCAATGGACCATATTAATAATGATCACTAAGAATCACTTATGAAACTCATATAACAATCCATGTAGTGTTCTTAGGGTGGGTTAGTCCAATATACAAGTTCTCCAACTTGTAATCATGTGTAGACTTGATATCTTATATGAGTTACTATATATGCTAGTCTTAACTTATCAAAACAACTCAATCCATAATGATATATAACTAAGAACATTTAAGAATATAATTATTCTAAAGTTATTATCATAATTAAATATATTATACAAACAATATATGTATAAATATGATAATTAGAATTGTCATTAAAATAATACGATTCAAATTTATAATCATCAATATGATTAATTTTAGGACATATACACTAACAACCTTTACATTACCCAATGTTTGTTGACAAAAAGTGTAAAGGTCAGAATTTAAGCTAGTAAAAATAAAGACCATAAAATAGTTATCTTATTATCTATCCTGTTCTTTAATGTCAATAATGCTAGGCAAAAATTTCTTATATTGGGCTATTGTTATTTTGACAAGACTAACATAAGAAAAAAGATCTGATTCTTGTTTTAAATCCTTCAATCTAGCCACAATTTCATACAATTATTGAATATCATTGAAGTATAAATTCTTGGCTTATTCCCAAAAGGTGTAGCAAGTGTCATAAGGTTGAAAAATAGACAGCAAACTAGAATCAATGGATTGCTATAGTATTGCACATAATTATGCATCAATTATGTTCCGCTCACTCTATTTATCAGCAAAAACATCTTTAAATTTTGTACTCAAGTATTCAGAATAACTTTATCCTTTGAACTATAATAAAACAAAAGCACTTCATAAGGAATAGTTAAAGCCAATCAATTTTGCAGAAGCAATTATGGGAGTAATAGAAATTATAAAGGAAAAAATATTGCCAAAATTATTAAATCTAGAAGTAGACATGATGGAAGGTAAAAGAGGAAAGAAAGCCACTGACTGCGAAAGGTAAAGAGGGAGGTGAAGAAAGGGTGTTCAGAGTGGGTGCTGGTTATGTTTAGCTAGTTCGATTCAGTTCTACTCTATTTTTTCATAAATTTTTTTAAAGCTAGTAATTGACAAAGAAAAGGGAATATGTTGATTGGACTAGTAAAATAAGAACACAAATGGAGTCAAGAAGAAGCCATAATTAGCTTATGGCGGCAAGTATAGCTCACACGTATTTGGGATAGTGGCACGTGGGACCCACACATATCTAGAGGTGGCACATTGATGACATGCATTGGCGATAGTGGCCAAAAATTTGCCAACAACACTAATTCTAGTGGTGGTTTTTGAAAAATTGCAATGCTGCTTTGTGAATTAAGGCAATCATATTAGGTGCAAAATGTTTTGATGAAAAATGTTTTTGTGAAAGGAAAAATGCACAATATTAGAATTCTAGAAAATGGGTTTGTTTATGTTAAAAAAAAGATGTGTTTTTAAATTTCGGAGGATGGGAATGTGTGTTTAGGTTTGGGTTTGTTTATGTAGAGATTGGAAATAGAATTCTGGGCAATAAAAAAAGAATTGGTTAGAAAAGAAATCAGTATAAAAGAAATAGATAGCATAAGCAAAGTCCTTCAATATGAGGGCTCTGATACTAACTTAAGATTGTTAGGAATAAATGGCTTAAGAAAATCATCTCAGCCTTGGTCCTTTATATAGTAGAATCATAATTAATACATTTTAATGCTAATAAATAAAATCCCTAGAATTAGGCCTAAATATTTGCTAATTTATTCTGATTACTAATTATAATATACACAACTAATACAAATTAATTACATTTATTAATGTTTAATAAAATTAAAGAGTTCATAACCTTAAATTACAACATCCACTCAACATAACAAGCAAACCATAAATAAAAAGCAAGACAAAAATAAGTTTTCTCCCTTGACATTTACTTATCTTAAATGAGCACCCTCTTCTTTCTTACCCTATGTTTGAAATTTCAAAGTGATCAAATATAACTGAGGAAAACCCTAGCTTGAAATGTAAAAGATTGAAGGACAAATGTAATATGATAAAGAAACTAAACATTATGTTCTTATTATAATGAACTTATAATTTCAAAAACATGTGAACCAATTGTAAACATCACTTATTTGCATGTAGAATGTGTTGAAGTCATTATACCCATCCCTACAAGAAATAATGTCCAAGTTTAAGATCTTCCATATAGGAGTTATAGAATAAATAACTAAAGATATTTATCACATACTTATCATAGATAGGAGTAGTTCTATCCAAACGAGCAAAAGTACCAACCAAAATGGATACCTATTCTTTCTCAAAAAAGAAAATAAAAATGAAAAGGGTGCATAAAAGAAGAATAAGCTATGCTTAAGAGAAAGAAAGAAAAAAATAAAATGGCTAACAACTAGAGAAAAGAAAACAAAGATAAACCATCCAATTCAAGATCTAGAATGGAATCTTAAACCTTTTGTAAGTCGACCAAACTTATGCCTAGGGGTGCAAATGAGCCGAGCCAAACATCTGTATGCTCAAGCTCAAGCTTGACAATATTAAACAAATTCGAGCTCGAGCTCAAACTCATCAAGTTTGAAAAGGTTGAGCTTGAATTCGAGCTTAATTCAAACACAAGCTTAATCGAACTTATTTAAGCTTAAACAGGCTTTAAATTTCTTACTCTAAATTTCTGATCAAACTTAAGTATTTGAATTCAAACTCAAGTTTAAGTTATATTTAAGCTTAAACAATCCTAAATGAACTTATTCGAGCCTAAAAGAGCTTAATAAATTTTTTATATTTATATTATATATAATATACAAGCCTAAATGGCCTTAAAAAAATTTAGTAAATTTTTTTATATTTATATTAGATATAATATATAAGCTTAAATGGGCCTAAAAGAGCTCAGTAAATTTTTTATATTTATATTATATATAATATAAAAAATAAAAATATATCTTATACTAAGCTCATTTAGGCTTGCAAACAATTCAAGTCGAGCAATAAAAAGGTCAAGCTCAGCTTATTTAATGAATGAGTTAAACAAATTGAGCTCATTTTAGCTTAACTCGTTAAAATTTGAGTTCAAACTGAACTTTTTACAAATTGATCTCAGGCTATTCACAAGTAGCTCAAATCTTTTGCACCTTTACTTATGCCTTAAAAGAAATAATGAGACTTAACCAAAAGTGAGGCTAACCACCAAAACCTAAAGTTAAAAGGCAATATAAACAATATGTGCCTAGGTAATGTTAGTCACCATAGCAATTGGTCAAATTAGTTAAACCTAAGCATAAAAAAGTAAAACATGTGACTTAATCATTAATAAGTAACAAACAAAAATAGCATTATATAAACAAATAAACAAAAGCTCTTTAGGAAAAATACATATAATATATATAACCCACTAAAGTAAGGCTTAGTATCACATAACTTCCTTGAAGTCTCAAAACCTACTAATAACCCTATGATGTTTTAAAAAACCAAGAATATGGAAATTCTAGTTAAAAAAATAGAAAAAAACCATATAAGCAACCTCAGGACTCTTTTAGATAATTTTTTAACATGAATTGTGAATGATTTTATTTAAATAAATTATTAACAATGGAGCCACATCTTAACTTACTTTGAGTATTTGAAGACAAGTATTTTAAGTAAATTATTATTGAAACTTAACTGCATTTAGAGAGGTAACATATGTGTTCCTTTTTTTTTTCTTTTCCATTACATCTTTGAGCTTAATGTGCTAAAAAAAAGTAATTACAAAGGGTCAGAAATGGCCCATGTGTCTTTTGCTACTTCTTTTAATTGGAATTTTAATACTTTAGGTGTTTTGAAAACTTCCAAGAAGGCTATTTGTAGGCCTTGAAACTCTAAGGAAGTTATATGATGTTAAGCCTTGCTTTAATAATAGATTTATTAATATTTTGCCCTAATTCTTGTAACACATCTACTAAAGATTTACAAAGCATGATTAATGATACTTCAGGTGCAATCTCAAAGTGAAAAAGTTTTAGAAATAGGAATGCAAAGTCCACCATGAGTGGGTTCAAATTTATATATATTCAATTTTTAAATTTAGAATATGCTTTATTATGTGCAAAAAAATAATAATATGTATTCTTGTAATTTTTTTGAAAAAATATATTTTTACAAATTTTTATTTAAAAATTATATAAAATAAACTTTTAAAAAAAATTACTCAACTTTGATTAATATAATTAAAATCTTTTACATATTTGTTACACATAAAGTCCAGATAAAATTGTAAGTTGTATGAAAAATTAATAGATTCAATATACATAATTGAAAATTATATACTAAACTTTCATAAATATTTGCAAATAATGTAATACGTACAAAAGTATTATTTTCAAATTTTGATAATAACAAATATGAATTTGTTAATACCGATTAAAGAATTAAAAAATACAATAAAAGTCACAACTTATAATTATTTTTGAGAAAATTTCAAATGTTGGAATCAATAGATGATTAACTAATTATCAATTTCATTAAAAAAAATACAAAGATGTCAACAAGATCAAATTATTTAAAATAAAAGGTAAATTGTGCTCACTTATTTTGGATTATATAGTCTCACTTATTATATATAGAAAATTATATCTTTAATAGGTTTGTTTAAATTTCATTTATATTATGTTTCAATAATCTAATTGCAATTTGCTAAGTGCATTGTTTAAAGGAAAAAATAAAAGTTTTGCAATGTTGTCTGCCAGGAGATAAAGTTATGAAAATAAAAATTAAAGACATCTATAAGTTGTTAACATTTGTAGAAAGAATAAAAGAATTAGAAAAAAATTACTAATTATAATATATTCATATAATAAATATTAATTGAGTAATATTAAATACAAAATTACTTACATTTCTTAAGAATGGCATAAAATTAAAAAGGAAGTGTGGTTCATTACTCAATTTTATCATATTTTAGTGGGTTCCAATTTTAAAATTTAATGAATTTATATATATTACTATCTAATATATTTTAAGAAAATTTTAAAGGTTCAGTGTCTTCATTGGCACACACTCACATGAGTATAGCCTTACCATTATAAGAGAACTAGCATAATCTAAATATAAATCATATGCTTCCACTGTTTGGCATAGTCTAGCTTCTATGTTCTGAGTTCCCTAGCTTAAAAGATATTAAAATCATAAATTAGGTAACATGAAGAAAGCTATAATTTTTGAAAATGTGAATATGATGTTGCTACTTTTCATCACTATCATTGCCAATAACTCTAATTTCTAGTCCAACACAAGCAGCCTTTGGAACAAGAGGAATTTCCTCATAGTTTAAAGAATAGATAGCACTAGGATTATAATGAAAGAACCCAAAATCATGGACCTGCAATCAAGCATATGTACACAAACAAAAACATAGCAATAAAAAGACTCATTATCAAAAATTAATCGAGTAAGACATAACAAAGTATGGTAATCTTTGCAGCCATATGTGTATTTATATATTACAAATAATGAAAATAAAGCTTAAAAATAAAATCAAGTTATAGTATATTCATGAGCATATTCATACATTCATGTATTGATAATTAAAATAAACATAGGAGAACCCTTTAACATCATATTCAAGCTTAAAAATATAAGCAAACTACAGTATAAGTAAGTTCAAGTTAAAAAAAAATTTATAGGCCAATCTTTTTAAGCTTTTGCAAAGATCAGGACAATATTGTTAGTAGATGACTAATACAAGATATGGGCTTATGGGCCTAGATAAGTTTAGTCCTATTGTATTTTATAATCTATTATAAATAGATGTACCTACCTCATTGTTAAGTATGGTTTCAAGAATTATTCTCTCTTAATATAGTATCTAGAGCTCTATCTAGGTATCTCTTTCCTACTCAAATAAAAATAAAATGAAGACCAAAAAAAAACCTTAGCTTGTTCTTATTTTCAATTTTTTTTATGCATGAGCAAGTTACGGAAGATATAATAGCAATTTAGGGTTACTGGATTACAAAACCCAATTTTAGTTTTTTAACTACAAAAAGTGTGCAATGTTATAAGATGGAAAAGCTACTATTTAGTTTGACTAAAGGCAATTCAAGAGGTTTTTTAGAGATTTAGGTGGACAAAGATTAACAACAGTGACTTCACTAGATCAGCATGAGCAACATGCACAACATCTACAAAGGTACATGAGTACCATGCATAGTCAGATTCTTTGATGTGTGGTAGCATATGAACATTTCCTTCAATGATACACTTTCTCCAATGATCTTCTAGGAAAGTTTCGGACCCCTATGTGTGATTGGATTTATGATTCAAGCACTTTAATTCAATTTTTTGAACTTTTCACATATTTTGGTGCTATTTTTTAATTTTTTTTTGTTGTAATGACAAATTCCTCTAATTCATGTATGAAAATTACATAAAATGATGACAAGGAATCTTATCGTATCATGGCTACAAATGTGCTTCCAATTGGTGAAAAGATAATTAATCAAAAGTCAGATATAAAAAGGCAATAGTTTATTATAAGCATGTCTAGAAGTAAATATATTGAATACTTATAATTTCAAGGCTCTAAACAACTACCACCTATTCAACCCACTACAAACTTGATTCAAATAGGTAATCTTACTGCATGTCTTTTCAATTTTCGATCTAGATAGGTAATTCTTCTTCTTCCTATATTAATATAGAAAACAAGTTTGCTACTTTAATTATTATGAGTGGTACAATAAATGTTACCTCTAATATTTCCTTATATTTTGTACCTTTCTAAATTCCCCTTTAATTTACTTTCTATTAGTTAAATAATATGCACTTATAATTATGGTGTTTTTTTCTTTCTTGATTATTGTGTTTTTTAAAATTTTCTAATGAAGAAGATTTTTGATAAAGAATACAAATCTAGTAGCCTATATGTGCTTAATAAAAAAGTTCCTTAACCTATTACTTCTACTACTACCATCACTCCATATCAATTGTATTGTCATTTGGGTCATCCTTCATTAGCATCTTTAAAGAAATTATTTCCTAGTATAAGTTTTGTTTCATATTTCGAATGTGAATCATGTTAGTTTTCAAAAAACATCATCTATTTTATATTCCTAGAGTTAATAAACATGTTACATCCCTTTTTAAATTAGTACACTTTGATGTCTGGGGTCTATGTATAATGGTGGATAAACTTAGTTATCAACTTATTACTGTTATTGATAATTATTTAAAAGTCACTTGACTTTATTTCATAAAAAACTAGTCGAAGTTATTTACTATTTTTAGTGCCTTTCATGCTAAAATTGTAAATCAATTCTATACTTCTACACAAAGCTTGCAAAGCGATAATACTAAAGAATATTTTTCTACCTAATTTTCTTCATGTTTATCTAAGCATGGTATTATTCATCAATTTTCCCATCCAATTATTACACTGCTAAGTGGAGTAGTTAAAAAAAATCATCATTTAATGGAAATTGGAGTAGCTAAAAGAAAAAAAATTATCATTTAATAAAAGTTTCTTGTACACTCTTATTCTAAATAAAAGTGCCTAAGTGTTTTAGGCAGAGGCAATTTTCACTACTTCTTTTGTAATTAATCAAATGCCATTAACAATTCTCAAAAATCAAGTACCTTACCCTATTTTATTTCCTTTTAGACCTTTGTTTCCTCTCACTCCATGTATTTTTGGTTATATTTATTTTATTCAAGATCATCATCCTCAGGTCTCCAAACTCAACCCACAATCCTTAAAATGTGTCTTTCTTGGTTATTTTCAAACATAAAAAGGATATCAATGTTATTCCCTCAGTTTAAATCATTATTTTGCATATTTTGATGTTATATTCTTTAAATCAACATCATATTTTAACTCTTCTAAATTATCCTCCACCATACCCAAGTCTGATTTCCTTAACGTATATTTTTGTATGTATTATACTTCTTCGGATTCTCAAGTCCCCTAAAAAAAATTAGGTCCATCTTCTTATTAAGCATGTTTATTCTTGTAAAGTGTAAGTACTAGCTATAACACTTTTATCTAATAATGTCAAGACATTCTATGCATCACTAATTATTGAATCATCACTAACTTCACCTCTTCTACTAACTACTTCATCATTAAATCCTCTTTTTCTACCTTATGATCTTAATATTCCTATTTCTTGTAAAAAAGGTACCCATAGTTGCACTCAAAAATGTAACATTGATCACCCTTATCCCATCTCTATATATATGACCTATTCCTTACTACTTGTCTTCTCAAAATCATTTATTGCCTTATTGGATTCTATAATTATTCCTAAGTGTGTTGCAAAAGCACTCTCTCATCCTAAGTGGCATATAGTTATGGAGGAAGAAATTATGGCACTTGAGGCAAATCTTACATAGGATATTATGTCCTTACTAAGTGATAAAAATTCTATTGGGTGTAATTAGATATTTATTGTGAAAATTAACCCAGATGGCACTGTTGCTTGGTTGAAGGCTTGTTCAGTGATAAAAAGGTATGCATAGACCTATGGTGTAGATTATTTAGAAATGTTCTTTCTAGTTACAAAACTCACTATTGTTCACTTATTTATCTCTCTTGTTGCATCTTATAACTAGCCCATTTATCAACTTGAAGTTAAAAATTTCTTCTTGCATGGTAATTTACTTAAAGAGATGTACATGGAACAACCACCTGAGTTTATTACTCAAGGAGAGTACAACAAAATTTGTTAATTTAAAAAAAAATCTTTATAAGACTTGAAACAGCCTCCCCGAGCTTAGTTTGGAGCATTTAGTAATATGATGATAGAATTTAGGATGAAGAAAAGTGACCATTACCATACAACATTTTATAAATAATAAAATTTTAGTTGTATTCTTCTAATTGTCTATGTGGATGACGTTGTGATCATTAGTAGTGATAAATTGGATATTTTTAAATTGAAAATTTTTCTTCAAATCAAGTTTTAAACTAAAGATTTAAGAGCACTTCGGTATTTTTTTAGGATTGAAATTGCTCAAGAAAAGAAAGGAATCTTTTTGTATTGGAGGAAATATATTCTTGATCTCTTGAAAGAAACAAGAATGCTTAACTCTAAACCCTATGATACTCCTATAATTTCAAATATTAAACTTGGCTTGGAAAATAGGGAATTACTAAAGATCCAAGGTGATATAGATGACTAATGTGTAAGTTGAATTATCTTACTATAACTAGACCTGATGTTACCTTTCTAATAAGTGTAATAAGTCAATTTATAAACCTTTCAACAATTTCTCATTTGAATGCAATCATGCACATTCCAAGATATCTCAAAAAAGAACTAGTCATGGAATTTTGTATAAAAATCATAGTTATTGCAAAATAAATTGGGTTAAACATTTAATAAATAAAAGGTCCACATCTAAGTATTGTGTGTTTATTGGTGGGAATCTTATATCTTGGAAAAGTAAGAAACCAACTATTATATTTCATTCAAGTGCAGAGTTTGAGTATTGAGTCATGACCATACTACATCAAAGCTTGTGTAGATTTCCTACCTTTTTCATTAACTTGGAATTGAGTCTTATGTAACTATGCAGTTGTGATATGATAATTGGACAACTACTCATATTGTTACAAATCTAGTTTTTCATAAATGTACAAAATATATAGAAGTTGATTATCATTTTCTTAGAAAGAAACTTCAAGAAGGGATTATTAGTCTTAGATATATTAGAATTGGAGGATAATTAGCTAATTTATTTACTAAAGCCCTCCTAGAAAAATAAGTTGATGATATTTATAACAAGTTAAGTATATTTGATATTTATACTTCAGCATAATAAGGAGTATTAGTAGATGATTAGAATAGGATATGGGTCTATGGGCCTAAATAAGTTCAGTCCTATTGTATTTTATATTCTATTACAAATAGATGTGTCTGCTTCAATGTTAAATATGGCTTCAAGAATTATTCTCTCTTAACATATTTAAAATAAAACATAAAAAAAGGAAGTATCATTTCATTATACAAGTTAAATATGACAAGAAAATGAACTATCAAACAAGCAAAGGTAAATTGAATTAAAATTATATCAAGCATTCTTCAAATGTATAAAAATATTATCTTGACCCATGATTAGAATTTAACTATTATTATTAGAAGGCCTTAATCGTACAAATAAAAACTACCTCAAGAATTTTAACCAAGGAATCAATTACCTTTTATGTGTTTTGCATTTTTGTATCAAATATTTGACATTTTCCATTGTATGGTATAGTATGCAGCAAATATTGTGACAAAGCTCTCATAATTAAAAAAAGAGAAGGAAAAGATTTTACAGTGTAACCCTCTTTTTATATTTTTTAACAGTAAGTTAAAAATTAAGCTATAAATAGAAGTCGACTCACAGGATCTCAGTATACAGGGTGGACTGGAACTTCTTCATGATTTAAAAAAATGGCTTCTACAACTACAGGTCCTACAAATAAAAAAAGAGATAGAAAAACATAAGAATCAAATTAATACACTGTGAGAAATCATGACAAAACATAAGTACATGGAAATAACAATGTAGAAACTTTGAATCTCTTATTTGCTCCTTTTGGCCTCAAACACCATATCTTTGGATAAGAGTCAAGTACAAAAAATAACAATAAATCTAAAGTACTATATAATCAGGATTGTTAAACTTACAATTCAACTAGTAAAACCATATTTGTTTAGGATTTCACCCCCCCCCCAATTGTGTTAACTCAACATGCAAAATCAATTTCTATTGGATTGCATTGCATTGTAAGTTGGATCAGTAGAATCGTGGAATCATGTAAATTTTGTTTAATCCTACCTTACAAGCTAGTTTTTGGATTGGTTTAATTCTTCACTTATCACAGCATTCTCTTTTTGTCATACATATAAAACATCACAGAGACAAACAAACAAAGAACCAATTACAATAAAAACAACCTAAGTAATTATAAAACACAAACAAAGGGAAAGACGCAACCAACAAGCACAAGGACAAGACTATTAGTATGTTAGGATGGAGGAGAGGAGAAGTGATTTAATAAAGAAAGGGAGGAGATTGGAGCATCCAAAATATCCTTCCATAGTAGCATTTTTGGGCTAAACATAAAAAGGGAAATATACTGCACTTTCTCTTATTTTCTTCTCTTCCCTCTCCCTCGTAACTCCCAAATATACTACAGTCATATCAAGCAAAAGGATGGAGATAAGAGAGGTTTGGATCCTAAGATCACAATCCAAAGTGCACAATCCTTTTCTACTAGTTTAGCAATCCAGTAGGATACTTTAGTTACAAGGACAAGGAGCAAACCATACTAACACTATATGAAAAGATGAAAATAGAGCATATAAGAAGACACAGTATTCATTGAGAGAAATATTATGATAAAATAGTGAGTGAGCTAATCTTCCCTTCTTAATTCAAATTGTCATTATGTGTTTTTTAACTTAAAATATATGTGAATTTGCATATTTTGAAAGTTATCAATTCTTTATATTAGAAAAGAAAATTGAGAAAAAACTTATAATAAAACTCATGTAAGGGGTTATTCTATTACAATCCTATCCTATAATTTATGTTTTGTTTATATACCCTTGTGTATAATACACCTTTTTCTTTTAAGGTGCTTAATTCAAAATGCATAGAAAACATCATGCTTTCTAGCAGTAAGTCACAAATCACTAGCATTGAAATCATTATGAATCTTATTTCCTAAAAGGAAAAACTTGAATTAGTCGGGCCAAAGAACACTTGAGCATAAGATTCAGATAAACATTTCTTGTAATAATGGGATCACTCAGATAGCATTGTTTTTTTGAAAAAAAAAAATTAAACAAGATTATACACTTATTGAATAGACTGTTGATTGTCTAAAATCCAAATTATTTATCCTTCCCACAATTTCAGAGCAATTAAGCAGATACCATTACCAAGACAAGAAACCAAGAAAGCTTTGGCTTTTGGTTCATCATAAACTAAATCCAAATTCTTTCAATGCTATAGTTGTTATAAGTACCAGGTTTGACAACATGACGATTAGTCAACAATAAACCCAGTTGCTTCCCGTCGGCCAGGATGCTCAGCGTCAAATGACCGGCAAACCGTTACTCGCAAAACAACTACAGCCGGCACCACCATGTCTATGGCTTTCCTCCAATCCTCAGCAGCGGCGATATATTCCTGGAAAGATGGGTCACTTTCCATACAAAGATCGGCCCTTTTACTCGATTCCAATCCCATTGATGCAATAGCTTCTAATCGATGAGAAAAACCAGAAAATAAAGAAATAACAGAATACAAATAGGGACCAAGAGCGATCGATAGATAGAGACGGTAGAGAAAATGTGTTAAAGGAATAAGGAGAATCAAGCGATGGATTTGATGAGCAATTTTCGGTAATCAAAGGGGTGAGATCTTTCATGCAATATGCATAGGGCATTGACTGACTACCGTTTCAACCAATTCAGTTACAAACTTGCGAGCGTAGCTGGTACTTCGGGTTTTATCAATACAACCCTTCAATATAGGTGGTGGTTTCGGCGAGTTTGTCGGTGACTGCAGTTTATCTTACACTTAAAAATGGGAAAGTGAGGAGATTTGTGGTGGATTTTGCGTGGCTTGCTACTACTTGCAATCTCAATAATCTTAATGCAACAATTGAGCGCACCTTTGACCATATCAAATCAAAAACTAACATTTTTGGGAAAGATCATCCTTCAATAAGTTGCACTTTTAGCATGCATTCAAGAATTTTTCTTTTCTTTCCTTCTGGTATCTTTAATGCGAACTTAAAACCCATGCAGAAGAGAGCGAAAAGAAATATGGAAGAAAAGTTTAAATTCTGAATTTTTTTTCTTCCTTGGGTTGAAAGAATACGGAAAGAAAGAATTCTACGCATTAAAATGTTAAAAAAAAAAAAATTTCCTCTTCCAACTAATTTTTAAAATTTATTTTCTTTCATTCCATTTTTATTTTAATCAATCTCAGGGAAAATGTTTGCTTTTAAGTTAAGTAGCATTGACCCCTACTATTACAAAAATATTAATAATAAAAATAATAATAAAGTTATATGATTATGACCACACTTAAATAAGTTTGTGGGTGTTACTAGAATTGCAAGCTCTTGTGCAAAAGATCTTGCTATCTGAAGGGACTTGATAAGGCTTAATTGAATAATTGAAAGGCTAAACGGATATTAAAAGTGTTTGAGTGATTAAATACGAACTAAACTAGTGAAGAACTCATCTTTTAATTTTTTATTATTTTTTTAAGTTTTAATATTTTATATAAAAATCACATATTTTGATTAAGAACTTATAAAAAATATACATTTTTTATGAAAATTATAGATGTACATACCCATACAGAATTTTTTAGCAAGCATCATTGCCTTACTCTTCTATGAACTCTGTCTATTCTCTATATTAGTTTTCTTTTCTTATATTTTTTATCTTTCTTTTTTTTTTCTCACTCTCTTTTTGCTAAAAAATAGAAAGAACAAAAACGATCAACATTAATTATTTTTTTAATATTATCATAAAATATTTTCTCATTACGGAATATTTTTCATCTTAGAAAACTTCAACGTTGTTCCCACGACATTATGTTATTTCTTTGCTAATATGAAGATTAAATGTAATAAATAAATTTAATTTATTTATTTGATGGACTATTTCCTTGCCTAAAACTTAGTAAGTAATCATGTTATTAAATTTCTACAATGTACTTTTTGGTAAGTCACGTATATATTTAACTATAACTAAAGGCGCCGCTGTTTGAATTTTCACCAAGTGTCATTTACTGAAAATAGTAACATATGCACAGTCTAAACACATGCAAAAATGATCGCATAGGTTCCATAAAACAATCTAATTGAGAATTTCAAGTGAAGCATTGACTCGTTCAAACTATTAAATATAATAAAAATAGTGATTACTTCTATATTCAAATTCATACAATTTTTTAACAATAAAGACTTCTAATAGTTGCAAAGATAACAATAATTTGATAAATTCTAACAAAATATTTAAGTCATCTTGCACTCCTACCAACCTCATTAAATAATTTATCAAGAATTTTTAATTCAAACAACACTTAGATATTTTTCAAAGGTTTTATGTTCTCTCTTACATGTAAGGTTAATCAATCTTTATCCTTATATATACATATCTAATAATTTAATCACTTCTTTATTTACCAAAAAATAATAATAATAAACCCATTAAATGGTTTGATTAGCTGAACAAAATAAAAAGAAATAAAATAAAAATAGAGAAAATAATTATTCCATAATTATATTTGATATTTCATGTTATTTTTATATTTGGTACATGAAAATAATATAAAAATTAAATAGAAAATGAGTAATTAATGATGATAATACTCTTATTACAAAAGTAATATATATAAAGGATTGCTAACATTTGCATTTTTATGTATAGGTTAGTAACTTTCACTCTTTAATTTGCATGAAAAATTATACTACTATTTTAATAATAAAAAGAAAACAAAAGATATTATGGTTAATTTATCATGGCCACTAACTACTTTCATTAATAAGTGTATTTATTTTGGAGATAAGAATGAATACAAGGAGTTAGCTTAAAGTGTTATTTAATAATTAACTAATTATATTAACAATCAATTAATAAGTAATTATATTAGCTAATTTGACTAGCTAACAATATTAATTATTTATATAAAGATATTTAATAAAATTAATTATTTACTATTAGTTGTTTGTATGTAAAAGGACATATAAAAATATGTATATATTTTATAATTTATTTATATATTTGTTACTTTAATAACATTTTAGATTATAATATATTATTTATTACATTAAATTTTTTAAAAATTACATCATTATAATTTGTTATACTTATTTGATTTTTCTTTAAAAAGTAAATAATTATAATTTTATAATTTAAAAAACTTGTAATATTTTAGTAAATTTAGTGATTATTAAAGTTTATTTTGTAACTATTTTTAATGTTAAATTTAAAATTCACATATTTATCATTAAAAATATTGATGAATTCCATATTTTAAATGTAAAACATATCTTTTACAAGTAATACCATTCCATTATTTTTTTAATATATATTATTCTTTGACTCAAAAGATATCATTTGACATTTTTTTAATAATTTTCTTAATGCATTTTCTATTATCCTCTATAAGATGAAACATATATTTCCTTTTTTTATACAATTTGGTAGAAAAGATATAATTATATACATGTAATTTTTTATTATTATATAAATAAATTATTATAATTTTTATATATATTAAATATTTCTCTAAGAAATAAATAATTATAATTTAATATTTTCTTATTTATCAAGGATAGAAATGCAAAAAATTGTATAATTATGGGCAACAATTTCTTTTTTTACAGTAAATGTAAATTAGCTATTTCACAATGTTACTATTCTAAACTTTTGTCAAAATGGATATTTGAAGGCAAATATAAACTAACTAAAATAATTATTTATCAAATACTCAGATTAATTAATTGACTTAAATTAATTAGAGGCTAATCAAAAAGCTATTTAACAAATGATATCTAAATATTTTAAATTAATATCTATCTATTAAAATTACTTAAATATCCCTTGTTATTTAATTATCATTAAATTAATAGTATATTTTTTTGTTCTAAATGGAAAAATGGGGATTGCTAATCTTCACTTATATATATATATATATATATATATATATATATATATATATATATATATATATATATATATATATATATATATATATATATATATATATATATATCTTAGTATTGAATATTTTATTAAACAATTAATATAATAGGAATACATGAAATGGCAAAAAAAAGTATCACATTTTAAATTTCATAATTATAATTATAATTAACAAAAAATTTTGCCAAAATGTATTTTTGATTCTCTAACTTATACTAAAATTTCAACCTTATCCTTCAAATTTTATTTAAAGCAAACTTATCATCTAACTTTTTAAGAACATACATTGTTACTTAACAATCTAATCTCATAAGATTTTCTAATGGAGATGTTTACGTGGTATTCAACATTCTACATGGCTTAAATTTCATATCCTTATGACAAAAATGCACTTTTAATCCCCCAAACTTTCACTAAAATTTCAAATTTATCCATTAATTTTTTTTTGTAATTGTCCCCTAAGTTTTATTTAATGCAAATTCACTATCTAATTTTTCAAAAACAAAATGTCTTCCATTGTAATTAACTACAAAATGTCATTGTAATGTAATAACTTCCATTATAATTAGTCAATGCATATATTGAACACATCTAAATATGAATGAAAAAGTCATTCAACATATTCAAAGTAGTAAATAAGACAATTTCCATGAAAATAAACTATAACAAATTAACGTTCAATCTTAACTTAACATCAGAAGTTAGAATTCTTAAAAGTTAAATACTTAACAACAACTCCCTAAGATTGGGAAGGGAGGTGATGCTAACAATCAAGCATCCTTTTCCTAAACCAATGGCAGACATGTCTTAGTACAAATGGGAATTGCGAACAATTTTTAAAACTTGCAAGAGTTTAGGGAGGATGAGTTAAAGAAGAAAAAGAAGATGGAAAAAAGGAAAAAGAAAATCATGTTGTCCTTGCATTACAATGGGGGCAACTGCATTTTTGAGAAGTTAAAAGGTAAATTGGTTTCAAATAAAATTTAGGGGTAAAATTAAAATTTCAATAAAAGTTAAGGGATTAAAAATGCATTTTTGCTATAAGAATATGCTTATTTAAGTCATGTAAGATGTTAATTTGGAAGCTCTGTAAGCACCTCCATTAAAAAACCTAACAAAATTAGTTTATTGAATAACATTGCGCATTTTTTAAAAATTAAAAATTAAATTTATTTCAAATAGAATTTAAGAGATAAAATTAAAGAACTAAAACCTTGTTTTGATCCTTGTGAGATTGAATTTATCTCATATTTTAATCCTTCCGTATAAACTTTTAGTTAGAGAAAAATTGTATAAATGAACTAAAATATGAGGATTTTTAATCTTTTAGGAATCAAATTAATATAAATTTTTAATCATGGATGAAATTGAGGCAAATTTAGTTTCACAAGAACTAAAATAGGATTTTAGTGAAATTTTAAAATTTTATTAAAAATTAGGAAATTAAAAATGCATTTTTACTATTAGTTAGATAGAATGTAATGAAAATGAGAATAGTATAACCTTTCTATACTTATATTGGTATGGTTAGGATTAAAATTGATATTCCATTATATTTTTATATTTGATACAATAAAATATTATAGAAATAGAATAAAAAAAAGCAATAAATGACAACTACATCCTTATAACAAAAGATAATAAAATATTTTTCCAAAAGCAATGAAAAAGGTACACTTAAGGATTATATATATTTAAGTTAAATATATAGATAACATGTAATTTAAATATATCATATTCTCTAGAATTCATTGTGCTAATTGCCAAAAATAACATTTTTTGATAATGACATAGGTTTGTTTTTCAAGTATGCTAGGCTTGCTTTCACTTAGAAATATATATATATATATATACATGTTTGTGTGTAAAAATAAAAATAAACTGCACTTGTTTCCCTAATACTTAATCTAATTATATGTACACTTTTCATATTTTCAAAAACACACACTTGTCTCTTTTATTTCTTTAAAATAAGGGAGGTAAAAACATATTTAAAATAGAGAGAAAAGGAAGTAACTATATGTAGAAGATGAAAATCAATTTATATTTCTAAAAATAGAATGGATCAAAGTAATTATACTAAACCTTGAGGAGGTGTAATTTGCAATAAAAGTAAACAATGAGATATAAAAAAAAAATTGAATAGAGTTAAGACTTCTTATATTTATACTAAAATACACATAACCCTCAGTATTATATCTCATACACAATAAACCCCTAATAGTTAAAAATACAACTACATGCTTAAGTTATGAATATCCTATAGAAGGATCTCCTCTGTTGTCTCTCCCATCCAATTCTCCAATGATTCCAAAAAAAATTTCCTAATCTACAATTGCATAAAAGGTTTTATTTTCAGAGATGGGTGTATTCTGCATTATAGACTGAAAAATCCTTAGCCCAAACCAAGCAGATTGATAGTTAAATATAGTTATTATTTTGTTGTAGTACCCAGATCGAGCTACATTCTATACCAAATTAAATCTAACCTCCTTAATGAGATCATGCCCTATTTTTTTTTCTTTTGGATTTTAATACTCTTTCACTAGAACATGATCAACTTAATTAACCAAAGCTAAACAATTCATGAAAGGACCAAAAAATGAAAAGAAAAAAGACTATTGAAAACAATTCTTCATGAAGAATTGTCAATTCTTAGCCGACGGGGTAATCATAAATAGAGCAAAACATTTGCAGAACAGTCAAGACCAAAAGCGCAACAGTAGCAAGAAAGTGGGACCAATTTCCATAAGAGTACACATAGTTTCCCATGAGCTGATGATCCCTAACACTGCGGGTATGATTATAATATTCTTTCACTTTCTTATTTGTTTTACTCAAATTTGCATTCCGAGGCCGACCCATTTGTAGAGGTGTACATGGGTCGGACATGATGAGCCCGACCCAAAAAAATAAAATATTTGAATTCTTTTTTTTTTGCTCGATAGGTCTGATAATACTTTTTTTATGATCTGATTAATAATTGAACCGAGCTCAAGTCAAGCCAAAAAAGTTCAATAAGCCCGGCCCGACCCGATTATAATAATTTATTTTTAATAATATAATTATATATTAAAAAATATAATTATATCTAATTATTTTTAATATAAAAAATATTAATTTAACATATTAAATATTTTATATATTTAAATATTATATTTTCTCTTTAAATATATATATTTTTTATTTTAAAAATTTATTTTTATTAAAAATAAAAAAATTATATTTTCGGACTTTCGAATCGAATTTCGAACTTTTTAATTTGAAATTCGGGCCGAACCAAATTTTTTTAAAATATAAACGAGCCAAGCCAGGTTCAGACTCTAATTTTATATGATTTGATTCGAATGGCCTGCCCCGAAACCCATCCAACTTGATCCATGTACACCTTTACCCATTTGCCTTTACTCTCTTGTGCACTTGAAAATTTTTAGTATGTAAAGAATTTGGATGATAACTAAGGCAAATTTTTTGCACAATATATAGCTCTACAACATTTAATTGCACTTTTCTAAGTATGAAGGAGCTTTTCCGCATTAGATACATAAAAGAAGAATTATGTGTGTTTTAACCTTTTATTTATATAATAAAGAATAATTTTGAAATTTAAAAAATAATAAGAACGTTCTTGTCATAAATCCATTTTACAAATGATGAAATCACCATTCCATTTCTTATAAATAAAATAAATATTATATTATATAATGTGATGGTTAATCTCTAAAAACAGAATATTTTCATCCCATAATATCCATCAAATAATTTTTCTTCCCATAGCACTCCCAATTCAAACTAACATGAAAGTTTTAAGAGTAAATAACCTTATACCAGAGTTCCAACGTCCAGTGCAATTACACTAAGATAAAATTAGCATTTAGTTTATAAAATCATACATTTCCATTAATATCATATTACCATATTTAATTCAATTAATAATATTTCTAAATTATAACAATATTATATCTTAATTATAAAATTTTAAAATATTAAATTAATTAAAATATTTCTATCGACAATTAAGTGATCACGGTGATTGCAGACAGCAATAAGTGAGTGTCAAGCATGAAGCAGCAAGTGACGATCAATATCGATTGGTGATAACATGCAAATAATCAATGGCAATAAACAGCAATTATCAATTATCAACTATCAATTATCAATTATCAACGTCGGTTAAGTGATGTTAATAAATAATGATCAGTGACGATAAATGACAATAAACATTGGTCAATGACAAAACAATGATAATTGTCCACAATAGTAAACGGAAGTTTACAATAGTAGTTAATGGAAAATAAAACAATAAGATTTAAAGATACCACCCCCTCAAGGAGAATATTTGGAAGGAATATTGATATAAAAAATATTTCTAAAAATTTGAACATTTTCGAATATATTTTGTTTAATTTTGAACCACACATAATAACTTAGCATTTCCTTCAAACATTTTCGGATATATGAGAAAAATTTTCCAAACCAAACACCATCAACATAATTGTTTGATGGGCTGGGCCGTAAATTTAGTAGACCTGTAAATTCAAAATCCTAATCCAATCCTATTTCACTTGCAAATAAGCAGGCCAACCCACAGACCTTTCCTTCTTTTTCTTTAATTTAAAATATGTTGAATTCTTAAACTTTTAAACAACAAAAAAAGTTAAAAACATTTCAAAACACCACATATTTATTTATAAATAAGTCGTAACACAATCAATATCTATATATAATCTTAAAAAAAAAAATACTGAACATACATAAATAGTATGATTTTCTTTAAATTGAAAATCAGGACCTAATAAAATATTAAGAATTTAATTAAAAAAATGCGTGTCGGCTTGGCCCATCCCTGGCATGCGGACTAGACCGAATTTAGCTCATACTTAAACAAACCACTATTTTAGAAGGCCGAATCTGTAAAAACCCATAAACAAACTAACCAACCTGCAGACCGCCAAGGGATCTTGCAATTCAAAACCCAATTCCAAGCACCCCTGGCATCATCACAAACAGCGCATGTACAACCAAAATTGAATTATTGAATAACATTACATAGCTTAAATTGTTGAATTCAATAATAACATTCCCAAATGATTTTTGTAGGCTAGCTAGTCAGTCACATGTGGTACCAGATATCATTATTCTATTATTTCATATATGAAATAATATAACAAAAGGATACAAATTATTCAGTTTGATCTAATATTAATCCATGCATTGACCTCTATATATTCTTCCGTAACAATAAATCTAAAGATACAATGACAAAGTAACTCTGCCTAACAGCGTTGAATGCATAATAATTTTTCAAACCTACCTGGGCAATGCAATTATATGCAGACCTGGACGGCAGCAACAAGATATTCCAAGCCTGAACCTCGAAGATATCTTTCATTTTGGCACTTCTTCCATATGAATGAAGATACACACACTGCTCATACAGCACTGCAATCCAATGCCTTGATTATATTTCGATGCCAAGTTGCAGTGTCTGGATCAAATCTCAATTCCCATGTAGGCCAGTAGTGCAAATCTTGCTTCAATGTCATGACTCGTGGCTTCCCATTTAGGTGGACTGTCCTTACGCGAACAAACACCCCATGCCTCAGCTCCTGCCCATTTAGAGGATCAGTTTTGTTTACTAATAATATTGAACAAGTTTGGCTCAGTCTGGAGGTAGATATGTTCTAATTTTATCATGACAAACAATTCTCAACATAAACAATGCATACCTTTGTTACATCAACAAAAGAATCTAAATCTGGAGTTGGTTTTCCATTAATTTCAACTATCCATTGAAGAGCATATAGGCCATATCTGTGTACTGGACTCCCATGGCACCACCTGCACATTTTCACAATTTTTAGTTAGTCCCCGCCCCCCTTTGGGAGGAGGGGGTTTTGGTTTGTTCGGGTTGCTGAATGCAAAAAATCAATTCCTGAACTTCAAATTCCAGCAATGACCAGCATGTCGGGCCAAGGTTGTGTTGTCAAGTTTCAAATTATTCCCAAATGCTTAAACTATTAAGAGAGAGCCCAGGAATGTTTTTATTATACCCTCAAGCACTTCCTCACGCAATAGACATTTCAGCTTGAAGTGTGGACACAACACAGGCCCTTTTCTGCTGAAATTTAATTGTCAAGAGTGGAAGTGGCAAGAATTGAACCCTTGATCTTTCAATATGAAAGACTCTGACACCATGTGAAGTACCAATTGTTACTAAAAGCTTAAGTTGTTAAGAGATGACCGTGGAATGGTTTTATTACAACTCTTACATGTAGCATTGATATTAAACTAAAATCCAGTAATCTGAACTAAGAACAAAACTTTATCTCAGTAGCTTGGAAACATAAAAACAACTGTCTAAATGAGGTTGCTAAACTACTACTCGTAGACCTTGCTGCCAACAAAAACAAGCAGTGTGACTCTTTGCAGCACGAAATTTTGCAAGGAACCATACCTTGCCACATACACCCCATGTCCTTCTTCAGGAAGAAATCCAAGAGCACGCACCGCTGGATGAGGATCTTGAACAATACAACCACACCAATTAATTACGCGAGTTGTGCCAATCCCATCCCTGACATCTGTTCCAACAAGAATATCAAATTCACGTCCCTGAGAAACCATGCAAATGAACCATTAGGACAAAAGCCACCCACTTACACAGATAACAAAACCAAAAAATAAAAATTGATCATCCCTGCCTCAGACCCTCAATCAATAGAATAGGAGATGAAAATAAGTAAATGCAAAGAAAAAAACTCTTGTACCTGCCGGAAAATAGTCATGTGAAGCTTTCCATCATTAGTATCAGATTTGTCTAGAGCTTGGCAAGCATTTTCAATATCACGGAAGCATGTCACTGGTTCTTTATTGATTGCCAAGACCATGTCTCCCTGTTCTAAAAGATTTTCAGCTTTTGAACCAGCCAAACAACCTTTAACACGCAATACCTGTCGTCTAACTGGGTCTTTCTTAACAAATGCCTACAAGAGTTGTTATGAATGGTTTATTATTTTTCCAGAAATAGAAATTTAGGGAAAATTGTCCACACATTCTGAACTTCAGCCGGACTTAAAACAGACCCCTGAACAGGATTAAGAAATTAAACCTGCGTTTAAAGATGACAATCAATGCATTCTACTTGACATCAAAGTCATAAGTGATACTAAATCAGACCAAGGTTTCTTTTTTGTATCAAGAAAATATTATATTAAGAGAAGAAATACATAGATGGAGGAAAAGAAATTCCTACTAAAAAAACACATGGAAATCCAAGCTACTCATTTTCACAAGGGGGTTAAAAGAGAAAAAGGCAAATTGCTAAAGATTGAAAAGCAACAGTACACTTTTTTTGTTATAGATATAACCAGCAATGATGCATAATTATAGTTCCAGAAGTAAGACCGGGGAGGGGAAAGGAGGGAAAAAAAATTTATTTTTAAACCGCTGAGATGTTTGGCAATACAATCGTCATAATAGCACATAATTTTCATACAGCAAAACCTGAAAGGACAGCCAATACTCTGTCTAGCAAGGTAATTTATT
Source organism: Sindora glabra (assembly GCA_020226215.1). Lineage (NCBI taxonomy): Eukaryota > Viridiplantae > Streptophyta > Magnoliopsida > Fabales > Fabaceae > Sindora > Sindora glabra. The sequence goes on along the minus strand of CM035227.1, from coordinate 96,843,667 downwards.
TTTCTGAATTTTTTTTCCTTTTTGTTGTTGACAGCACAGGAAAAAAAATACAATAACCTGAGTGTATGTGATATGGTGTATATGATCTCAAGAAACTTTTGTAAAGGATTTTTTTGTCTCTTTGTTATTTCAAAAACCACGATAACAAGATTACATTAAATGGTTTCAGTCAAAATATAGTCTCTCAGAAAGCACAGTGATGTTGAATGATCCATATGGTCAATCCAATCTAATAGTATAGGCTGCATTTTTGCATGGTTGGTTGGTTGTTTGCTTAATACTTAATTATCTCTTAATCAAGCAGATTATAATCTAGCTGTGATGTCCAGAGCACATTAGAAGACAAGGCTATTTGATCAATCATTATCAGAAAAAATATGCACTTTTTAACATGATATATCCTATAATGATTTAAAGGGGGGGGAGCAAAGAAAGAAACAGTCTTTTGCACGAGAACTTCAATAACTAACCACAAAATTTTTTTCATTTGTGAAAGGAGGAAGGAAGGATAATAGCTGATGAAAGAATAAAAAAATTGTAACAGGAAGATATAGACCTGGATCCAATCATCACTTAGCCCAAAACTCCGAGCCTTTGACAGCAACGTTGGGTAAAGTTCAACCTCTAAAATTCTGACCAGCGGCATAGGCCATTTGACACCATTTACGAGAAGAGGCGGCCCCTTTGCACCAGAAATGATTTTATCAAGGACCTGACTTATTGCATATACTGGAATGCCCCTTACAAATTGATGATCTTCTGATGTACTACACCCAAACTTGAGCTGAAATAGGTAATCCAACCATCAGTACAATACATATATGAAGTATATGACAAACTCAAATGAAGCATTGAATAAGCCATGCCTCCCCCCCACTTAATAATACATAGAGATACAAACATCCATATGTAAATAAATGTCTTATGTATAAAGCATATATGTGAGTTTGTGCGTGTATAATAATGAAAAATGGTTCCAAAAATTTTGAAAATGATGTAAGATAGAAATAAAGGTAAACAGGTATTAGAAAATATGGCCCAACATCAACTTTGATGTTAGTAGAAGTGCCATGTCATCATGTCCCCCAGAAAAAAAAGATGAATGTCTTTTTGCCACGTAATACATATTTAACTGTTTTATTTAGGATAGAAATAATGTCAACAAGGATAACTACAAAACATGCATTTTTGTGGACTGTTTGCATGCCCACTAGAACCAGCACTTCAAATCAAAGTATTTCCCTCCATCTCCCTTTTTAATTCAACCTCTTTATTGCCCACCTTTTCACTTTCCATCTCCTCTAACAAGCACCTTGATAAATGATATCAATTTTTTATTCTTTTTCTTTCTTTTTCTTTTTCTTTTTTAATAACAGAAACAGAAGATTTTATTAAGAGAAGAAAGAAGAATACATGAGAAGAGGATAAATCATCCTCCAGAAAGAAGAAAATAGAAGGGGAAAAAAAACACTGGAGAAAAAATCAGACCCTCAATCAAAGATACACCATTCCAATCCCTTTGCAAATCAGTCAAACCTATCTCACACACACACCAGAAAAAAAAAAAGGCTTTCTGCCAAAGAGAAGCAACAAACATAATTTCATCCTTACCAAGAATATAGAATGACATTGCTATTTAAAAATTCAAGCATTCAATTCTAACTATAATGTTTTGCAACTTCCCAAAGTGCAAGTTTTTCAATATCATTTTGTCTTAATTTAAGAATTCAAAAGACCAGTAAAAAAAAATATTTTTTTATGTATAATTACTTGATTTTTTTTCCCCTTAATGGTTTGTGTCTGACTTTTTTTTTTTTATTTAATAAAATCCATGTTAATTCAAAATAGAGACAGGCCCTTTTTAATAAAAAGTAGTTTTGAATGAAAAGGAATAGCATATAGATTTTAAGGACCAACCCACCACTAGGTAGCCATTTGAGTTTTGAGTAAAAATTGACTTCTCACGTCTATCTCCACCTTTCTTCTTTCTTCTCTTTGCCTTCTTCTACGAGGATCCAACTGTTTGAAGTCAGGCTTTTATATATTAAAACAAACGAAAATACCCAAAAGTAGGATAGAAAAAGTACACTTTTTAAAATCTTCATCCCAAACTTCACTGATAACCCATTGTCTTTTTCCTTTTCATTAAGAATCCAATTTTAGGGTTGTAAATTTAATGTTTGATTAATTTTAAGCAAATTTTTTAGTTTTTTTTTTTTTATGCACCCTAGGCCCACCCAATAACAGACGTATAGCTCCACCCCTGCAAGAAGGTATAAGTGGTGCAAACCTGGGTGGAGAAGCTTCCCCATATTGCTTGGACCCTCCCATGTTCATCTGTTAGCACACCCGAAAATGTACTGCCAAAATCTGAAGTCAACACATCATATGTAAGATATTTTCGCTGTATCTGAATAAAAATTTGATAATATATATGTTTATCTGAGTTCCAAAATTACCAGTATCAAGTTCAATTACTTCCATATTTGTGGCACGGTACCGTGGACAATCAGCAGATCCTATATTTAGTGCAGCACAAGGATTGGTAACAACAGATTTTCTGGATGTTGCTTGAAGGCTTCTACTCAATCCCACAAGGTAAACAGAATCTCCACGACGTAATGCAGGTTCTGGATGAGAAAAATGCAACTAAATAAGTCAAACCCCTAATAAACTGTCTAGCTCTTGAATTCGTTTCAGCCAAAACATTTTACCTCCTTATTGCTACCTCATTTCTTACAAGAGTTACTTATCAATAAAAAGGAAGCAACTGAATCGCCAAAATGAAGTATATGCCAGAGCTGGAGTGAGTTCTACACTCATCAAACTTACAATACCAACCTCAACAAACAGGAAGTGAAGAAGTTGATCTTTGGAGCAATAACAAATCAATGAAACACTTCTTTTTTCCCTTTTAGCTTTCTGTGTATGCTACAAGCATGGACTTAGCTTTTCTAGAAGCTAGTCAGCTTCCCTAGATTCATTTAATATATAGATAGCAGTCTATATGATTCATCAAAGCTGTATTTGCCCTCAAAACAAGAACCAAATATGTCAGGATGATAGCAACAAAACAAGAAGTTTCAAAAGTCAAACCCACCTGGAAGTAGCTCTGCAGCACGAACCACCGAAGCACCAACAGTTCCCAAAGCAGAGGGATTATATGAAATGAGAGCATAATTGTGAACAGGATGGAGAAATACCACCTACAATTAGTAAGAAATTAATAAATAGAAAAGAAAATACCCTTTTTGTGGGTGTATAAAAATTTATACCTCTCCTGGAATTTCAACTGGGAAAGCAGCAAATGATAGCATCACATCAGAAGAAGATATTGCAACTGTATTCTTGTCAACAACAACTAATCCCATATGTTGAGAGTGATGTATTATGACACCAGTTCCAAAGAAGTGCTGTGAATGAACACCATCAAGCATACATGATGGAGGGACATGAACCTGCAAATCTCATAGTATTCAGCATGACAAGATAGTCCCACTAATTCACAGTCCATAGGAATTATTTATAAAATACAAGCTTCAAAGCAAAAAAGAAACATCAAGTATTCTGTTATGGACAACCATTGTGGGATATTATTGATGAAAGATGGGATGCTCAACTCCATAGGCTTTTGCATGTTGCAGCCTATTACTTGAATCCTCACTTCCATTATACTAATGATTTCAAAGCAGATAGAGAAGTTAAACGAGGATTGTATCAATGTATGGAGAGGATGGTGCCTAATGATGAGGAGTTCAATAAAATTGATACACAACTTGAAGATTTCAAACATGCAAGAGGATTTTTTGGTAGTAGAGCAGTAAAAAAAATGAGGACTCAAAAAGCACCTGCTGAATGGTGGGATTCATATGGGTATGAACATCCAGAATTGCAAAAATTTGCAATAAAGATATTGAGTTTGACTTGCAGTTCTTCTGGATGTGAAAGAAATTGGAGTGCCTTTAAGATGGTAAAATTTTATAGATTATAAGTTTATGCATATTTGTTTTTGCAAATAAATCTCATTTTTTTCCCTAATTTGTTTAGGTTCACACAAAGAGAAGGAATCGTCTACACCAAAAGAAAATGAATGATCTTGTTTTTGTCATGTACAACTCCAAATTAATGGAGAGTAAACATGTTGGCAAAGATATGAATTATGATATAGATTATGTTTCTTCTGATGATGAGTGGATTGTGGAGGATAATGAAAATTTATCTACTAATGAAGGGTTGGAATTGGATGGTGATAATGGTGCACATGACCTAGAGGTGGCAAATGAAAATGATGAAGTTGGGGATGTTGGTAGCAATGTAGATGGTGCATCTAAAAATTATTTGGATCTAGACCTTCAGGATGATGATGATGAAATAGAAGAAGAGGAGAACATTGACAATGATGATGAAGATCCCATGGAAGATGAAATCATGGATGTTTTTAATGTCAATGAATTGCTTATATGATAAACCTCTAGAATTTTGTTTTATGTATGGTTGTTAACTTGTTATATTTGAATTTTGACATTGCTCATGTTGTTCGTGATTTACAACATGTTAAAGAACTTTTGCTCATTGTATAAGACCTTTATTTTATCTAAATTATAGATGTTTGGAATTATTTTACCTATATTTAATATTTTAGGAAGCATATATATATAAATTTATGTATTTTTACAGTATAGGTAGGATCTCACGATCCCACGAATTACGATCTTAGCCCCCTCACTCCTAGGTAAGATCTACGATTTTGACAACCTTGATGGATAATATTCAAAGCACCAGGCTTCAAGACATCTAGGAAGCAATCAAAGAAAAATATGATAAAATTCCTTAAGTATTACCTCAAACATCACCAGAGTAGGCTCGATCACACGTTCAGCAAATGAAGCATTTGCTGCTGCTGCTGCCACTGTTGCACCTTGATAATCCATTAAAACATCATCTTCCATGGTGTTTGATTTCTCTAGCTTGGTTTCCCTGGTTTCATTCAAGGAAAAATCAGCAACAACACTACCATCAGTAGATAAATCCTCCTCCAATCTTCGTTTTTTTGCACCAGCATCAGATGCATTTTGGCGAGATGCATTCTCAGAAGAGTCTTCAGAATTGGTCTCCATGCTAGTAATACCATCATTCAATTCTTGCTTGCCATCTTGATGCATATGCCCCACACAAGTAGGCTCACTACTAATTGAAACTGGCTGACTTGCAAGATTCCCCACATCTTTAACACTAGATGACGGAAATGAACAATCAGGCAGAAAAGCAGGCTTTGCAATCCAGAGGCCAGTACTATCATCACGAGTGTATATCTGTGGAGGAGCATACCATTCATGGCGATCAACCGTTACCAAGACAGACTGCAGTCATTGGATAAAAATTTATCAAACAAAATCATCAATGCGCAGAAGCATAAAAATTTTGGTTAACTAGAAAGACTTATCAAGTGAGGAAATCTACCCTTTTCTAAAATAAGAAGCACTAAATTTTAACATCAACCATAAACATGAACAATGAAGAATAATTAATTGCACACAAAAAATGAAACATCAAACATTGAACCAATACTGCCACTCTAAAACTAAAAACACAATAATCATTTATCTACCATGACAGACACAAAGTAGCCAATAACAAGCATAAGATGGCAACAATAAGAACAGAAACTTTGAAGTTTCCAGGTGCCTTTGCAATTTAAGGAAAGCACATGTAGAAATTGTGTAGCTCAAAATCATATAGACCAGAGAAATGCCAACAAATTAATAAATGAAAAAAATAATGGTTTCTATCAAATAACATATGGGGAGAAAAAAAGAATTGGTAATCAATAAACTTGTTCTTCTGCATTAAGGTACGATTAAATGAAATCCATACATGAACAATCAAGGTGAAAATGGAAAAACAACTCCATGTGACATTATTTTCCAATATAATACAAAATTATATTTGGAAGGAGGGAGAAAAGGACTCCATGACATTACAGACAACAGAAGGTCACTAGTAACTCCAAAATACACATCCATTAAATTTGGAATGTAAAGTCACCATCACCTTTCTTCTATAACGATCCGTGTAAATAATATACTCCAATGGTACTCGAGCACCCCTTGATAACTTGGAGAGAACCGATATTAACTCCTCAAGACAAGATATTTCTTCACCAGCAAATTTCTTGATAATTGCGTGGCGAGGAACTCCTGCTCTAAAGAGCATGTATCTGCAGAACGAAAATACTACACCCATTAAGAGGAAAAGCAACTAACAAAACCTGTAGCAACTCTGCAATTGTATCATCCATAGGTCTCAAGCATATTTAATGAAGCACTCAAGGTTCCAATATGCAATCTACCCATATGTTCATGAAATTGAGGGAGGAGTGACACTAGAACCAAGGGCAATTTGCAAGTTTCTCATGATGTAAGCAACTTCTGGGAACCAATAATTATTATAATAATAGATTAATCTTGCAGCTTCACCATGGACACAGTATTAACAAGTCAACAATTTCACCTGTCCCCAGTTATTATAGTCAATGCTGATACCTACCCTGGTTCTGTCACATAAACAAGGCCACAATTGAAACGGAAGTTTCTAGCCTGCATTAGAAAAGATTAAAAACGTAAGTTTAATGAGTCCGGCAGTTTAAAACTAGCAAGAAGCGGAATAGCCTGTTGAGGACTAACAACTGAAAAAACAATATGCAACTGAGAGGGGATACCAAGTATAGTCTAACTACCTGTTGATAAGAAAGAGGATGTATTACTGCACCACTAACTTCTAGGAAATAATTGGGAGTTATTGAGTGAAGATCTTGCACCTGAAATGAAAAATGAGGCAACATTTTTCCTTGGAAATGTAACCAGCACATGTCAAAATTTACTTGAAGGGTGTATAATTTAAGAAACTCACCAACAGGTTGACTGTCATTGCCGTACCACCCCTTTCAATCTGTAACTCAATATTCTTGTTGACGCTATCATCAACTAATGTCTCCAGTTTCAAGAATTGAGTAATGACCTGCATTGAATTTCATGGTGTCAGATTGACCAGGAAAAAATGATTTTCATTTTCTTCATATTAGAAACAGCACACCTACTTGTACACTCCCTATTATAGAACCTTCTATGGGTAGGAATTCCTAAAATTAGTAATTACTTAAAGAGAATGTGAGGAAACTTGCAAATGATAAACTCTACTAAGATTAAGAAGCCATTCTTAACCCTGGAAATTCAAACCCGATGAATAGGTTTTGAAACAGCCAGGATACACAATTTTGGACGCATAAAAGAACAGCATTCATATTTGCAACTTTTCAAAGTAGCTACTTTCTAAAATATTTCTGTCAGAAAACTAAATAAATTACTATATTCTTATGCTGTATTGATTATTATTATTATTATTATTATTATTATTATTATTATTATTATTATTATTATTATGTCACTATTTAAAATGCAATCCAACAGCCGAACCATTAAAGCATGATTCACTCTTCTGTTTGTCACTGATCAAGTTTTAAGGACATCAGTACTGATACCAAATAAAGCATTGTTAAGTTCAAACGTGATATGCTGGATGTAATTACAGCATCCTTTTAAGTTATTCAAAAGGACGACATGATATTTCCAAATACACTCTCACTAGGCCCCATAATCATGGTTGTATGTAACATAATCTGGATAAAATAATGACCATTTTTAGATCAATTCTCAATCTACTAGATGAAACATGTACCCTCCAGACCGTGACCAGGGTGGAACTAGAATGATTTTTTTTTTTTTTTGGGTCAAAGGAGGTGGGAAGGGGACTATATACACGTATACAAGTTTTATGAACAAAAAAATTTTATACTCAAAATAAAATTAAATAAATAAAAATAAAAAATAAAAAAATTCAAAACTAACCTATTTTCACACCGTAAATAGTTTTATTCAGTTGTTAATTAGGTACTTATATTTCATAATTTTCAAACTGGCTATTTATAATTATATCTATTCAATATAAAACTTTTAGATATAAAAATTCAGTAAAATTATAGAAACAATCCAGTAATTTGATTTAAATTTAATTAAAGAAATAACTTGAAAACATTATGACCATTTATGGTAGATCTAGCATTTTTATTTAAAAATATTATTGTATTTCATCTAAGACAACAACCAAAAATCAGAAAAGAATATTCCATTACACACACACACACAAAGCATAACATGTTCTTGTTATAATTTATGTTATAATTGAGAGCAATAATTTTCTTAAATTTTCTTACTTAAAAATGAATGATTGTAAGTTATAATATTATTTTTTAGCAAAATGGAATAAGAAAATAATTTATTCATTACCAAAATGTCATATACATATACATATACCTAAACATATACATGTTTAAGTGATTGAGTATGTTTTGTTATGAATGATAAAATTTATTTTTATGGAAGTAAGAAAGCATTTTATTCAGAAATTACACTGTTAGCACAGGGAAATATTAAACTTTTTGGGGACTAATATGTATTTTTTTTTTTTTTGAAAATTCAATTAAGAAATTTATAGTATTATGTGTGGGACTAGGTAGAGGCTTGAGGGGCCATGGTCCACCCCTGACTGTCACCAACGGTAGTATGATCTAAATCCACATGCAAATATGCATAAGCACAATACATTAAAGAAGAAACAAGGAGCAAAAATAAGAAAGTGGAACATTCATAATTTAGACAAACTTACTTCCCCATTGACACGAACAAGTACATCACCAGGTTCCAAATGCTTATAACCTGGACCACCTGGCACCTACAAAAGTAAATCATCAAGGAATGTAATTCTTAGATGATATTGTATAATCTTTTATAGCAAAATAAATATTGAATATGGAATTACATCTTATAAACATATATGATTTTGAATGAAAAATTTTTCTTACCACAGAGTCCACAACAAGCATTCCAGTTTCACCAGGTGGAGACGCGTGTCGTACTATCTACACAAGTCAAAGAGTGTGTAAACAATCAAGGATCTATATCAAAGCAATTATTGCTCCAGATAGTATCAAAGTTTAGAACAAAAAGAACCTGTTCTGTCTCGCCTTGGAGGCCAAGGCGACGAGTCTCATCATATCCCTTATGAAGAAATGTCACCTGTATCATATTTTATACAGTCAAAAGTAAAGAAAGACCAATCTCAAACTGCAGCTAATACAAGACTCAGACAGCCTAATAATATTGAATGCTTGTAATCATCACTAAGATTTGTTGACAGATAATATGATTCAATTTACTAACAAACCCACTACAAAGAAATTTTATCCGGTCTACAACTCCATGCAGTGTATAACACATTCAAATCTCACTCCAATGCAATTGGTTTACAATTCATAACGAAACAAAGATGGAAGAATCTGCAAAGGATAATCTCAAGGACAAACCTGAAGTGTACCACGAGGTATAGAAACTGCACTCCACTTATCAACATAAGTATCACTTCCCTTTTGAAGAAATCTCAATGCCCTCACAACCTGAAAAGTAAATCACTGCTTTTAGTTGTTCACTTGTCCTAAACTGAATTAGTCACTACCCAGTCCCCACTAGAAGAGTGTGCTTCTCCTTGGTTACCACAGGAGTGCCAGACAAGTTCAGTATATGAAGGGCTCACACGTTCTAGAGGTAAAAAGAATGCCGATGCACTCGATGACTTGCTCCCAGCATTCAAGGCCACTGCTCTGCCTTGCCAATCTATTACTGGAGAACCACTTGACCCTCCTTTGGTCCCAGACGCAGCCTGCAGAGCATATATCAATATGAATGAATGAAATCAACAAATGAATAACAGATACAAACACATAAACTGAAGGGTTAATCTAAACCACTTAAATAAGTAGCATGTCAACAAATCACACAATCGAAGACTAAGCCAGAAACTGAGGGCCAAAATTGAGTTTACACCCATGACACTCATTTTTGTCAAGCATTTTAAGCAAATAGCTCCCGTTCTGTATCTGCCTTAACGTCCAAGTTTCAAAGTAATTGAAGAGTCACCACTTAGTAAAACATCATGTTTACAGATCACTCAAATAATGAAGAAACCATAAAACACAAGAAAAAGTAGGTTCTCTTCGCTGACACTTTTTATCCTAAACAAGCTCCTTTTTCTTTTCTAAGCTACTTTCAAGGTTTCAAGGTGATCAAACATAACTGAGGAAACCCCTAACATGAAATATAAAGGATTGAAGGACAAATGCAATCCAGGAAAGAAACTAAAAAGCCGTGTATCCATTAAAGGGAAAAAACCAACAGGTGTAAACATAAATCAATGAAAACAATTCACTTACTTGCATGTAGAATGTGTTGAAATCATTATACCCATCCCTGCAACAAATAATAGTCCAAGTTTAACATCATCAATATAGGAGTTATAGATAAATAACTAAAGATATTTTATGCATACTTCTTATAGTGAGGAGCATCCCTATCCAATCGGGCAAGAGTACCAGACAAAATGGATACCTGATTTTTTGAAGAAAAAGAAAATATTAATGAGGGGGAAAAAAAAAAGATACATACAAGATATAAGAGGAGGATAAGCAATGCTCTAAAGAAAGAAGAATCTAAAAAGACTAAAAACTACAAAAATAAATAAATAAATAAAACAAGATAAAAAACAATCCCTTTGCAAGTCAGTCAATCTTATCCCTTGAAAGAAACAATGGGCTTTAGGTTAAAGTGAGGTAAACAGAAACCTAACTTTAAAGGCAGAAACAAACAATGTGTCATTTATTTTGAGAAAAAGTACCTAGAAAATACTAGAAGCCATGGTATGGTGATTGGTCACATCAACTAAACCCAAGCAGGTAGAATTAAAACACGTCTCAATCAAGAACAAGTAACAAACCAATTTAGCATTATATAAAGGAACAAACTTTTTTGTAATACACCTGATAAAAATTTACAAGGCATAATTAATGCAACCTCAAAGTGAAACAGATTTAAGAATAGGAATACGGGAGTCCTTGTAACTATTACTCTCCAAAGCTAATACTGGCTTACAGTGTAACATGCCAACTAGCATACTGTTAATATGTATCTTATACTTCCACTGTTTGGCATAGTCTATGTCTTCTATATTCAGTCCCCAGATCGAAAGATAATAAAATCATCAACTGGGTAACATTAAGATGAATAGGGAAAATATTGTAGACACAAATAGGATGATAGTACCTTCTCACCACTATCATTACCAACAACCCTGATTTCTAGTCCGTTAATATATATTTTATGCTTCCGCTGTTTGGCATAGTCTATGTCTTCTATATTCAGTCCCCAGCTCAAAAGATATTAAAATCATGAACTGAGTAACATTAAGATAAATAGGGAAAATATTGCAGATGCAAATAAGATGCTAGTACCTTCTCACCACTATCATTACCAACAACTCTGATTTCTAGTCCAACACAAGCAGCCTCAGGAGCAAGAGGAATTTCCTCATAGCTTAGAAACTGTATAGCACCTGGGTTGTAACGAAAGAACCCAAAATCATGGACCTGCAGTTAGGCACAATATTGTTAGTTGGAGGCCCACGGACAGACACAGTAACAGAAAGAACATCTTGCCAACAATAATTGATCAAATAAAAAAT